>OY755090.1:2677158-3249158 GCA_963576655.1 Gastrophysa polygoni
TTCCAGTGGCGTGAATATATGATGATTAGGTACTGTTTATTCATGATTGTTAATGATTTAGGTAGTGTTCATGTTTCCATGGCATAGACTTTCTTGTTCATTGCATCAAAAATTCTAAGCAATTTAGTATACCTATTTCTGTATTACTCCAGGTTTCCCGCTGATAGTGAAAAAAGAAAAATTTGGGCATCTCTTCTTGGCTGGCAGGAGAATCGTCTGAGCAAATATCTTTATGTATGTTCTGATCATCTCGATTCAAGGATGTCATAACAAAGAAAAGTGGTTCCAAATACTTGAGGCCAGATGCAAATCCACTACCATGCCATTCAGCGTTTCAGTTCGCATCTGATAGGTAATTTGCAGTTGATACTCCATTTTGTTTCAACATCACATTTTTCCAATACAGTACAGAAAAACAACAAACTATGTTCACGAGCGACTTCATTTATTTTCTTTGTGAATTATTGTCATTGTATTTAATGATCTATTGTTTTCTTTTGTATAAAAATCCAAAAATTATTTGCAGTTCAATTTGAACCAACACCTTTTTTCCAGTAATGAATCAAAATGTGTCATCATTTCATCATTATCCGAATAAATTTGTTGTATTATATGAATATTAAAAGTATGGAAGCTGTGTTTTTTGTTTTAATCAAAACCGAGAAATTTGTGTGCAAATTATAAGGAAATTCAATTTTATACAACTGTCTGAATGCATATGATATTGCACTTGTTTCAGTTGAACATAATATCGAGAATTACAGGTACTGACAAGAATCTGGTTTTATATTTCCAATGATGTTTCATTTTTCAGAATGTTGATTGACAAATACAGAGAGAAATTACATGTTTTCATTGAGAGTACATTCGTAGCTTATTCATAATCAAACGGAATTTGTTTATCTTCCTAACTAACAAACACGACGCTTCGACTCCGTACAGAACAATATTTAATAATATAGTTATAGTTAAAATATATTTCCAAGTTATGGAACCATTAGAACGGTACGCCACTTGCTGAAATCAGGGAAACAAGACACATAAACATAACAGCGTTGCCAACAAGTTGGTGAAGACAAAGAGGTTCGATCGGTAGTCTTTCTCATACACGTGCTGTTCATTTTCAATCATTGCTTCAAAACAAAAGCAGTTTATGAATGAGATGTTCCGTCTCCTCAGGATAATAAGTCTATGGTATAACCGAAAACGGTGGACATTTCGAACAGCTACTTTAATTTGTTTTTTTCCTTTTTCTTCCATTCAAAATTATGTATTAATTAAAAGTACCAAAAACATTATCAAACTTTTATTTTTATTCAAACCTTGTTGGGACAGACTTATGCTATGTACTTATTGCTCAGTAACGTGGCACAGGGAGGTGATATTATCGACAAAATTAAAAACAAAATTGTTCATGGCCTGCTGAAATATCGTTATACCGATGAATCTCGCGATGAATAAAATCAATCTGCTGATATCATGTAACTACAAAAACTCAAATATCTCACGAACGGCTCAATTTTTTGTATTTGAATAAGAGTACCTTTTTCATGTAATTTTCTTCGCTCCATCGAATGCTCCTGTTTTTTCACCGAAAATAATACAGGGAAAAAAGTTTTCTACAAAAAATCATGACTCACCCTCTGAAAACACCCTTTATAACAATATCAGAAATGTGGAAGTGTGACGAAAAAATGTATTTTGACAACATACACTCATGCACAAAATTTCAATCGGGTGGCTTTCATCGTTCAGAAGTTATGCGGAGAAATTATTTTAATTTTATCAACTTTGGAAGGATATATCTCCCTTAATATGCATTTTGGGCCATGAGTTTAATCATCAAACTACACTTATTTTTTAATGTTCTATCACCCCCAGAAAGCTCGGTACACATTTTTGACTCACCCTGGGTAATTTGGCAGAATGTTGTATAAGTTGGGCCCATAAAAAAATTAATCTTTGTTGGCGCCTCTATACAATTTGGTTGCAGATTTTTGATATTTTTCCATGTCTGAATAGATCCATAGTAGACACTTGTGAAACTGTCGGAATTCATGAAATGAATTATCCAATGAATAGATCCTTTCAATAATTTCAATTTCGTCGCGAACCGAAATACAAAAATCCGTTCTGATTTTTTTTTTCAATAACCGTCGCAGACACTATAAAACTACGAAAAAGAACGAAAAAATTGTCAACAAAACAAAAAACTCATTTTTTATTTTTGAATCAGGGTCGTACCGCGAAAATATTCAAGGGGAGAAAAGGTGGCAAAGGTGGCAAAGGAGTTTTCCTGTCCGTAGATTCTCACAACTGTTGGGCATGCTCAAATTGTTGGAATTTTAACTATTCCACGTTGAATATAAATGAATTTCAGTTGCAATCTTGGTAACTGAGCATTGAAATGCATAGAGAAATACGTGGTGTAAAACGGCTCTTGAGAATATTTATGATTCAAAAACTCAGATCGTAAAGAATATAATTTGAGAAAAAGGAAGTATATTCAATAAACCAACCTTTCACTATCAGTGGCCGAAATTTCTTCGCAATTCGCTTTATAAATGTAGAACCATTACTGTTTTTTTTTACTAATTTACGATTTTTGGTTCTTGTTGTCGTTCATTTTAGGTTCTTCATTCCCTTACCATCCTTTTTTTTTTCATTTGAATTTGTTGGGCTGGTACCCCAGAAGCGGAATCAGTCTGAAGCATTAAGCATTCAGTGTAGTTCATAACAAAAATTGCTGACGTAACTAGGAAGCCAGGAACTTTTTGGATACAAGCGTATTCATAGCGTCGAAACGATAGTTCATGGAAACTAAAACGAGGCAGATTTGATCAGATCAGCATGCTCAGTTGCTCTTTTTCGTTTTTTTTTTTTTTTAGGGGTACTAAAAGATACATCAGGAAGTTTCTATAGCTAGTAGGACAAGGCAAGGAGAATACACTCAATACATACCCACTGCCGTATAGGAGAAGAACCCGTGCTCCCATTTCCCCAAATAGACGGCCCTCTCATTGAGGGTGAACAACCCGGGCAGCCATCTTGCGATGCTGGGATTCACTGACAGAAGTTCACCTGAAATATGTCTGCGGAGAGTTGGTTTCCATTCGGCCGGCGAGTGGAACCTGAAAACAAGGACAAAATGATATGTCTTGTCGAGCTACCCAGAAGGTCATTTCACTGTGAAGTGGAGTAATAAGATCATGGTACACTCTCTTTTTTCTTCAGTTTTAGAAATAAATGATTGACATTTGAAATGACCAAAATTCATATACGTCACGTTTTGACATATAAATGATGTTTTTAAACATCAGGTTCCATTGGAAGTGGTACTTTTGATTTTCGAATTGAACAACCTGTATATTATTTCATTTTTGATTTCTGCATAATTTTTCGAATCCAATGATGCCAACTAAGTGACACTCCAAACATCAACATTCATTTTTCAATTTTAATTCCATTCTTAACTTTTCATATAATGAGTGTGCAATGACTATTCCGTATTGACCAGTGTGATGGTAGAAAAAAAAGTCCTGTAGAAACGTCAAATTTTATGATTTATCACCAAATTAGGTTCATCAATATGGTTTTTGGGACAAAACATAATTTTTTGTAATGGAACCATATTGGTACCATGTTACCATTGGTATCAACGGAGCCTAGTGCCTAGGCGCCATTTTGAAAGAACTATATCATGTCATCATGTCAAAATGTAGTTCAAAAACCGAACCGTTCAAAAGTTGACTAGGGGGTGTTATTTTATGAGCATAATGTATTCAATACTGTCTGTAAGTTTTTCGAGGAGGTGGTACATTCATTTTTTAGCTTTTTGTGGGATTTTCTTTCCTCGTTTTCGGAAAATAAAGTAGAAGTTATTAAAAATTATTTCAATATATTTGTAGTGAGGACAGATTTTGTGAGCTGCCCCAAAATGTCACTGCGGTTGAAATTAAACCTTTAGATACCTAAAAGAGAAATTCTCTATTTGTCAGTGATACCTTGTTTTTGAAAAATTTGAAAATACAAATATATTCAATAAGAATAAAACTTCTACTTATCTTCCCGAAACGTCCACTGAAAGTGAAAGGGGGTCAATGGAACGTTGAAAAAATATGCTTATAAAGAAGTAATTCCATATAAAAAAAATGTCCTCGACTCTCTAGATTTTTTTGTTGCGCCCTGTATGGTGCCGCAATAATTTCTCATGCTAGACCCTATAGTTTAGTTTATATTCGTTTTTGAAACGTGTCTCTGTCTATCATAGGTCTCGAGCAATCAGACTCTGACGCGCCCTGTTGCCCAACCCTGTATAATGAAGATATTCATATATTTTTTTGAAAAATAATGGAAATTTCGACTACAACTCACCTATGATAATCTCCGGGTGCTAGATAAATGACGCACTGATATAATTTGTTGCCCTCACTGGGGCGGTGGAGTAGCGACGTTCGCAAGTCCCCCATCGATTTATTTTCCTTCCAAGACTCTCCCAGAAAGTCTTTCAATGAGTATGTTACTCCTTTCACCTGTAATTCCATAATTGATGATAATCTGTCAGTTTCAAGTTGATGTTCTCGAGAATTTAGTACTGGAGCATGTGAAATTCTAGAATTTGTTCTCCGAATTTCTAGATAGTTTTCGGTATATCAAATTTGTTATTTGAAATCAGATTTGATCAGTCGATCAGTTAATTTCTCGCAAGGTAATTATCCTACGAAAACGAACGAAACATCCAATTCAAATCAAAAAATCATTGAACAATTCGAGTGAGCTATTGGAATAAATTTAGTTTATGGTGAAAATATTGTACGATAGCATGAAACCACTGACTTTATGACGAGATGACTCATGAAGTTCAGACAAGGTAGGAAATTAATTGATTCATTCATTCAAGTTCAGGCTACTCAACAGGTCATAGACACAATCCACATGGAATGGGTAGATTACAATCTGCAATGCATTGGTATCTTTGTGAGAAATCATACATAAATTATATTTTTCAGGTATCTTTTGTGAATGACTTTCCGAGAATATACTGATATGACTACTGATTTTCTCACTTTATAGGATGCAATGTATTAGTGCAGAGGGAAATTGAGTAAGAAACATGAAGAACGATTTATGGAAATATTGTGTAGTCAATCTCTGAATAATGTTATCATAAAATTTATACAGGGTATTCCTTGATATCATATAAAGCTCTTAGGGCTTGAAAAGTTACTTGCATCCAAAAAATTAAAAAAAAAATGTTGTTTTTGCTTTTGTGAAATTGTTCAGGACTTGGCGAAGACTTGTGAATACAATGACATGCAACCCCATTCCATAAAAAAAATCAAACAAATTTTCGATGGAAATTCGAATCAATAGTATCGATACTTTTGAAATAAAGTATCAAAACTATCGATAGTACAAAGTACCTATTCCGGACTTCAAATCCTCACCTGTTCCACACGTTCCGAATCGACGACAGTCCCCAAATGCAAAACAGTGCCGTCACAGGGGGCCACGAGACAGCTCTCTTTATCCACCACCCTGACCCCTTCCTTCAAGGACCTCGCGAAAAAGTCCGCCAGGCTCGCGTACGACTTGAGGTCCTCGTTGGCCGCCTCCGAAATATTCACTCCGAAAGCATTCGAGTAGAGCCGGTAGAGGGGCGGGCGCAGACTCGTCGGCAGATTCACCTCTAAAAACAGCAAGACAGTCATGTAGACGGCGCAAAAAGGGGGGCAGAGGAATACAAAAAGAAAATAACCTGCAGCCTGCGGGTGCGGGATCTTTCACGGCCAGAGTCCATAGACGAACCATGGTTTCCGGGACCGGAGGAGGTGACGACCGGAGCCGAGCACCGACTTTCCGTTTCCGACAGTATACTGGTCGTCTTTTCGGATCCTGAAAGACGGCTAGTATAGTGGGAGACAGAAGGAACAGTGTCTGCTTTTCCGGTTGACAGGAACGCTCCCTCCTCACGTCTCGGGAACCATGATTCTCCTACCAACCGATCTCAAGAGACAACAAAAAAGTGTTTTTGGCACACAGCTGGCGTTTTGTCAGTTGAGGCACGCGCGTTACATCACTGATTCTGAAAGAGAACGTAACAATAATTACAACGAAATAGGATCGTCTTTGCCAAAAATATATCAACTAATAACAAGAATCTTGTGAGAATTGAATGTACCAACAAAATGACCGAATATTGGTATGTTTCATGATCATTTTGGGCAAAGATGTGTCAAACGAATCAAACACACATTATAAACTACAAAAACAACATAAAATGCATGATTGAAGCGACTCACAACGAAAATATGAAGTGAAAACAGACAAGTCTGAAGATGAACTAGTTTTTGGTGATAAAGTGCGAGTAAAAAATGTAATTCAGATATAAGGTAAATGGTGGTCAATATATGGAAAAATGCAAAATCTATTCTGGAGATTGGAGATACCCCAAATGGCGGCATTGATATTTTGATATCTTCAATTGCTTCAGAGATACAGGAAGAAACAGATAATATGCTATATGATGAGGAATATCGCAACAATTCAAATGTTTCTTTGTATAATATATATATGCATCATCATATTCTTTATGAAGGGTGGCATAGAAATGATACAGGAACCATTTTTTTATGATACAATTCCAATTTTGCTTTTGAGATGATATTTGAATTCATGAACTGAAATATATTCTGACTGATTGAAAAAATTGGTTCTCTTTCCCGAAGTCACTAATGGACAACATGATATATTGCAGCAAGCGGAGAAACATTTTGAAGTTTCATGTGTATTCACAATTATGATACAAGTCTATACTTTATTACAGTATATTACAACCCTTCGTGGATGCACTTAAGCAGTCTAAATGCTTGTGTCGTGCTCTTCATCTCCTAGAAACAAAAGATAAAAAAAGTTTGACCTGTTATAGTGAATCAAACTCGATTATTGATCTATAAAGTCCCTCAGATCGCTAAAAATTAATTCTGACTCATCTTGTTCGCTATGTAAACATCCTATTCATTATCTGTAATTTTTGTTCATTCTAGCTATTCAAGAAAAAAAATACAATGATATTATGATATCAACATGACAGAAATCGGCATTAATAATTATCCAGAATTATCAGAGACCTGCTGTTTCTTCTCCAAACATTGTCAGTGGTTGGATTTGATTATGATTTAGGCAGGGTTGGCTTGACTGAAAGCAAATGATTGTCAAGAAAATAAATAATTTGAATCATTTTTCGAAACCTCAAATATATTTCTCATACATAAGCAATTCCATATTCAGCAAGTGTAGTACGAATATTTTCTACATATACAGAAATCGGCGTGGAAATGCAAAAGGCCGCCCAACTTGTTCTTGTGATGAAATCATTAAATCTGGAAATTTCTTCATCACAATACTTTGTCATTTATTATTATGAAATAATCACGAGAATAATCGTTTCAATTCTACTCGATTCGATTTTAGTTTTTACCATTACAGTAGGAATAGGGAATTATACACGTATGTATAATTTATATTATATTTTCTCTTTGTTCTCAGAACTTCAGTTTTCTGTTTCATTTGTTGAAGTTCGTATCATCACGCTATGAATAAAAAATAACAGATTATTCCACTGTTATTATTATTGTTTTATCATTTGCTATATCATTCAGTGTTGTGACTGTGTACATTCGAACGAAAAAAATAGTGAAATGATACAAATCTAAATGATATCAAAAAAATTCAAAAAGAAATAAATGAGATATCTTATTCGAATCAAAAAATTCTGATTTGAATGAAAAATCTGATTCGAGTCAAAAAGTTTGTTTTTTCTAATCCCAATTTCTGCCAATCCTGATTCTATATAGGTAATTATTGATTTCGAGCTCGGTTGATTATCCACGAATTGATCACGCATTGATCACACATTTTCCCGCTCGTATACTTTGAAACTTTATCTTCTAAAAACAAAAAATACTTGACAAAAAGGTGCTTTTGACATAGTTCTCAAACATCGAAGTACTGTTTTTGATTCTGTAATGTGAATATTTTGTTGAAGTACTTGTAAAAGAATGCGCCATCACCTCTGAACATATTGGTGAATCCTTCGCTTAAAGGACGTGATATTTCCATTCTCTGATACGTATGCATTTTTCTTTCATAAAGGATTCACACGAATTGTGACTAGCAATAAAAACTACAGGATTATATCAAGATTTCTCTAGAAGAACAGTCAGAAGTGGTGAAAAGTTCGTGTTCTTTCATCACTAAAAATCAAACTGTACTATCATAGGGTTCGATGTATTGGTTATTATTCATTCAAACTCGAGTTGAAATATTAAATAATATTGGGAAAGTTCAGCATCTCAGCAAAATTATATTCGGAAGTTTGTGGGTCATAAATAAACCTTTCAAAGAAAGTAATCATTATTATTTTTTAGTGATCACATAGAGCCTATAGTGTTTTATTTGGGATTTTTTTAGCAAGTTCAATAGTGTATTGTGGATAGTTTCGTATGACAACAACATTAGTGGTTTGTTAATTCAAACTCTGCACTTTTTAATGAACTAGCAACCTCAGTCTTGTCAACCATAATCAATTTCGGATAACTGGAGATCAATAATATGTGTTTCGTTACCTGCCACGTATCCCCAAAATCTGGAGAGAGTCCTTAGTGGTAACATACAGTAACAGCTGATTTCCCATTGAGTGGCTACTTGCTCTCCATGTTTCCTTCTAAAGGCACGCCACTGCATTACGGCCACCAGGCAAATGCCGATGGGCAAGAAGCCAGTGATGATTCCCTTCCATTCCGTTTTCCCTGCAGCCAGACAAAAACACACATGTCAACAAATAATTTACGATCATTCAACGCAGCCAGTTTGTATTTGATCTGAGAGGAATTAAGATAAAAAGCAACCAGACCTTCAGCTAAAACATAGTCGAGGATGAACAGGAATTCAACGTTTACTTTCTCCATTACAAGTCAAATGAACCAAACCAAGAAGTAAGAATTCCCATAACAATTTCATTCATTTTATATGCAGACTTTGGGAGTTTATCGGCAAGCTTTTAACCTTAGATAGCGATAAGACTTACCAGCACTGATATTTTGTTTTGTAGATAAGGTTCTGGTGAAAACTTGGGGGAGCCTTGAACTCTGCGATGGGGTTTTTAGAGATAGTAACGCCTGGATCTTGAATGGCACAGCATGGTAAAATCTGTGAAAAATCTTGTTTTTTCAGTAAATAATTATAAACGATAGGTCAGGAGATCAAGAGAGGGCAGGACAATAGTATCAAAGCCGTATCGTTGATAATGAATCGGTAGGTTATGAACTAATAGGCATATCACTCTTTATCCACATGGAACCGGACATATCTGACAACTTTTTCGATTAGTTACTTTGTATTGTAAATATTATGCGGTGACCCACAGAAAGTATGTCAACTTCTTTGTTATCAAATTCCAAGCACATGTTAATCGATAATTACTTGTGAAAGTTGTTTGAAATTGAATTGCGTCTATGGTATGTTTGGAGAGTAGAGATGATAATAATAAAAAGACCAATGCAATGCCAATTGAGCGAAAAATCCGACCTAGGTTTGTTTATAATGGAGAAATCAGGGTCTAAAATGGATTTGAGTGGCTCAAGAGTCAGAAAATACTCTGGCGTGAGAGCTTGTCAGTCTGGTTCTATCTGTACAGAACAGATATGAGAGATCGGAACAAAAAGTTTCATATGAAAGTTAAAGATAGAGTAAATATTAACATTTCGAAATTATTTCGTATTTTATACGGTCACAGGATATCAAAGTTATGTTTGTTCAATGGAATACCCTATATTTCATCACGAATTTCGAATCCGCTTATTTTCCCCATTCCGGCACTATAGTATTCCATTGGGTTCTAGGAAATACTTCCAAACATAAATAGGATGGATAGATAGATTTCATCAAGATGAGGCATTGAAATTCACTGTCATAATATTTCGTAATCTGTAAAAATACGTGAACGTGAGATTTTCTATCAATGAACTATAGTCATTTTTTTCATAAAATATATTTTATGAAATAAGCGAGAAGAACAGAAATATTTGCACTAAAATATCATTGAAAAAACTCCTCAGACTCTATTCATCGTCAGACGATGTTTCTCTGAATCTCTGATATTGTTTCGTGTCGGTTGTTCCTTGAAGAAATCATGAGAGATGTCATCTTTATATGGTAATACCTCAATCAAATTATCTTGTCTACGACCTCTAGTATAAGTTGGTGATTACGAACTACAAACAATCGTAACAAACTTCTCCTTACACACAGTTTGCCAAAAGTGTAATGTGATATTAGCGAAGAGCGCACGGTTTCCAAAGATATGTTGATTTATTTCGTCTACCTATGTCGTGAATCGCTCATGTTAGGTACAAAGAATGATCGTTCTAATTTCTGCTTGCAACTTTTTTACGCTTTCTTGCCATTTCTATCTTTTAGTGAAATGTCTTCGTGTATGGGTATGACACTGATCTGACAGTGAGGTTAATTGCTTAAACTACCATCAGCTATACATATTACATTCCTACCATAATCTCGATTAAGTCTGTGTACGTATACCTATCTATACAGACAGTATATATCTATAATAGTTCGAATTATATAGTATCTATTCTTTATTTTACCTAATTGTATTGTCATTGATTAGAATATGTAAGCCAATAGTGAGTCGTGTACCTACTCAAAACCTAATGAATCGGATCGAATCACACGCACGGCTCGATTTTTGTTCCTTAATTTATTCAATTTTCACCACTGAAAATGCTCCGAAATGAGAAAAAAAAGGTTCACTTTTTTCATTGGATTGGTTCTATCAAAATTATCTGTTGAATGATATAATCAAAGGTTGAATGAATGAACTGAATAATAATTGTTTAGTGCTCTCCGCAAATGTGTTGGCAACATGCTAATCTGGTATACAAATGTCTTCTAACTTTACTCAACATCTCAGGCGTGACTGATCTAATCGCAAGCGTGATTCGTCTTTTTGAGTCATATAAGCTGAGTGGTTCAGTTTGGTATACAATACTTTTGACATATCCCCACAAAAAGAAGTCTAATGGCGTCAGATCAGGAGTTCGAGCTGGCCATTCTATCGATCCGCGCCTCCCTATCCACCGATTTGGAAAATTTTAGTTCATGTACTGCCGGACATTGGTTTGGTAATGTGGCGATGCCCCAGCTCGTTGAAACCATAGTATATTGGCAGGAACTTGTGGGTTTGCTGGATGAGGATATGAGTTTGTCAAAGTTGGCATGACATTATTTTGGAGCAGTTCTAAATATTTATCTCCATTCAAGTTGCCATCAATGAAAAAAGGACCTCGATATGATTTCCAACAATTCCTGTCCAAACATTAACTTTTTCAGGATATTGCGTATGTTCCTATCTCATCCAGTGAGGATTCTCATCAGACCAATAGCGGCAATTTTGACGATTAACCGTTAGGTGTAAATGTGCTCTCATCAGGAAACAATTTTTTGAATAAAATAATTTTCTTTTTAATGTTGATTTTTGTAATACATCTGAACACATTTGATATTTCCGAAACAATTGAAGATAGGTGAGGGACATTGTACGTGAATAATGTCTAGAATTTTCTGAAGAATCCAAAAAACTAATAATATACAGAGGGTAGTATTTAAAATAAGAAAGTTGGTATCGGCCACTGTCACATGACACACCCTATATAATTATTGTTTTTGTGAAAAAAGTGCGCATCTGAAAATACAAATCGACGTGTCCAAGCGTTTTTCCCAACACGCTCTCATTTATTCGTTATCAAATTTATTCCATTTGGCTGTTCCACACTGTATGTACATAACAAATTTCATTCGTCATTTGTAAAAATTTTAATCCCGATGAAAGTAATGGTACTTCACGATTGATCAAAATTCATATTTTTCTATACCTCGTATACCTTTGTGAAATTTCGAAATTTGATGATATCAGTGTGAGTTTTCCAGAATTCAACAACTTTTTATCAATAATGAAATTTTCTGACGAATGGTGATGATAAAAATGTTACCCAGACAGCGCAATTTTTTTGATTTACAACTCGAGTTGTAGTGCAATTACGCCGCACTTTCTCCACTTCCTGCGTAATATGCGATTTACATCTCCTGTTACGTAATATACTATTTCTTCTCCCCAGATATCAAATTGGTATATTTACATCTATGTAATTCTTGGAGAGGATTCGTATTATCACTTTTTACGAAAGGCATGCTCTTGAAATCTGATTTCTGTCAAGACTATTTTTGTAGGTGAACTTCCAATAGTTATTTTTCGTACTCAATCCATTTTACACGTTTCCAGATGTTTCCAGAAACAAAATCGTGAAATTAATGAGATCTTTCTTTCCATTTCTGATACTCTGAAAGCTAATTCCTTGCCACATAACCTCACCAATACTACCAATGTCTAGGGTGTTCTATGGTCAATTTATATTTTTTCTGAAAGGTCGCTACCACATTTTGAAAATTTGTGATCCACTACAGACAAGCTGGAGAACTACATGAAGAGTGGGAATATGACAACTATAAGGGAATTTTCATTTTGTCTTCCGCAAGTGTCGGAATATGTTCGATTTATGCGTGTGAAGAACGCAGCTCGTTTCATACCACATGCATACAACAAATCATCATAATATGAGAAGAATCGTGAAACATCAGAAGTCCACAGTTGCCAGCATTTTTCAGCAGCACATTTTCTGGAACACCGGCAACGTACAATCAGACACATTCTGCTTAGCCTCAACGTCAAGAAGGCTATGGAAGGCCTGACGGAATACCGCCTATTGTCTTCAAGAAATGTGCCCCGGAACTAACACCAGTTTTTTGCAGGTTGTTCACCCTTTCGTACAAACTCGGCGTATTTCCTTCTAACTGGAAGAAAGCTAGGGTTCAACCGATTCCAAAGAAGGGCAAGAAAACACTTCCTAACAACTATAGACCGATTGCACTACTATCTGTGATCTCTAAAGTAATGGAAAAAGCAATCAACATCGAGCTCATCCGATATCTAGAGAGCTCAAGAATCGTGAACGACCGGCAATATGGCTTTCGTCACCAGAGGTCAACTGGAGATCTGCTTGCCTATGTGACACATAAGTGGCAGGTGTCAATAGAGAAACATGGGGAGTCTCTGGCTGTAGCCTTGGATATCTCCAAAGCATTTGACCGAGTTTGGCACCAAGGCCTCCTAGCGAAACTTCCGTCATATGGTTTGCCGCCCCAACTGTGTCTTTTACTATCGAGTTTTCTCGCAGATAGATCACTCTACGTGGTGGTAGACGGGGTCTCGTCTGATACAATGACGATCAATGCTGGTGTTCCACAAGGCTTTGTCTTGGCACCAACTTTGTTTTTGCTCCACATCAATGATTTGTTGAATGTGACCTCTAGCCCAGTTCATAGCTTTGCGGATGATAGTACACTTCATTCCGCCTTTTCCTCTAGAGCCCCTATATCATCCAATGAGGCCAGAGGTGCAAGGCGAAGACAGGTTGATGCTTTAAATGAGGATCTGATAAGAATTCTGAAATGGGGATCTGAGAATCTAGTACAGTTCAATGCAACTAAAACTCAAGCTTGTATGTTCACCAAGAAGGCTGATCAAACAATGCCCAATTTGATGATGTCGGGTACCACTGTTCCTATGAGGTCGTCAATATCCTTGCAGGGTGTCACCACCAACAGTGCTCTCTCATGGGACGATCATGTGAGGTCCATTGCTTCACAAAAACTCGGTTTTCTTTTCCGTGCGAAGAGATACTTCACATCCCAGCAACTGCTCATGATCTTCAAAGCACAAATTCGACCTGTCCTGGAGTACTGCTCACATGTTTGGGGCTCAGCCCCCAAACATACGCTTAAGCTCTTAGATTCAATTCAGAAGAGAGCTATTCGCCTAGTCGATGACACAACACTCACCAAATCATTGACCTCTCTAGATCATCGTAGAAAGGTCGGCGATCTTTGCCTTTTTTATAGGTACTTTCACGGTCGGTGCTCAACGGAAATATCATCTATTATGCCACCACGCGCGATTCCTAGTAGACAAACCAGACGAGCTCAAGCTGGTCACCCCTACACTGTCAGGCTCGTGACCTGTCGAACATCGCTATACCAAGCATCATTCATCAATAGAACGGCAAAGTTGTGGAATTCTTTGCCTAGTGAAGTCTTTCCTGATGCTTACAACCTCCGAACATTCAAGAAAAATTCCAACACCTTCCTTCTTTCCCAAAATTCCACCGCTGGCTAACACGATGTTCCTCGAACATCATAGGTTTCCCTTTCGTGTTGTCCACAGATAAAAAAAAAAAGTAATTTTTGTAGTCGTGGCTTTCATATGTAGGAACTGATAAAATATGTTTTTTAACGGAATCTATCAGCTCGCAACGACTTTCTTTACCAGTTTACCAGGGCTATGATGCCCTCTTTGAATATCCTTTACAGAATTGATTCATAGATCCACACACTTTCAAGTGATACCTGTAGTTATACTGCCGTGCATTTGTGGGATTCGTTTTCTGAGATATTTTGTCTTCCCTGAAAATGATACTAGCTGTGTATGAGACGCGCTTGTCATAGCTGCCTATTTTCCAATAGAGAATCAATGAATCTGTCTTCAAATATCATCATTCACTTGCTGCATAAAACCTTTTCTGCAATTTCACGAGCTTATGAACTTGCGACTACGATTTCCAAGTTAAAATATTCTATTCGTGTACTCCGACGATTTTTTTTTTTGATTTCTTGCTTCTATTGTATAACTCCTGTCAACTTTTCTGTCCTTCTTCCGCCTTCCTGTAGTTCTCTCAACTGAAGAAGCTCTGATCTTCGTATTTTTCTCAAGGAATTTTTGTCTCAATCTACTTAAAGCAATATCATCTGAATTTGAAGATTCAGAATCAGAAATTGTGAAATCAGGATTCGAAACACTATCATCTACCATTTCATCGTTCATAATATAATCTTCTGGCTCTATGGTTCACAGTTTGTTGGAATTCTTCTTGATAATTTGAGTGCCCCATAACTATAAATAAAAATTCTCAATCACAAGAAATTAAAGAAAATCACGTCCAGAATCTAATACCGGCAGCTTCGAATCACCAACTGTCGAACTGAAGAACCTGGTTACGCGAAACAACATGCATGCAACGGTACAGTCGAGAGTATGGTATTGTCAATCACAGTAAAGAGTAAAAGATTTGACAATTTTTTGCAAATAGATTCACATTAGGAAATTATTTGTGACGACGAAGGCAACTCAAGTTTATCCCTGCTGCAATAGAGATATGTAAGTGAAGATGGAGACATTTGAATATAGCTCTATAGAAGTATCTGAAAACTTATTCATCGCTTATAGTATTCATATCAGAAACTGCGCAAGAAGTTGCTACGAGACACATTGCTGAAATGAAACATCGAATTCATAAAACTAAAGTTATCTCAAATTGCACTTTCTCCGCGCAAGAGCGAATTATTATGAAGGACATTGACAATATATGATAAACTCTAGGGTATTATAAAAGAATATTACAAATGAGGAACAGGTTCAGTTGACGTTTGAATTGAAACAGATTTAGCTGATCTTTCAAGTCGGACGGAAAAAAATTTGACCAGCGTATTTTGGAGACCTTTCGCGGCTCATGAAAATTATTTCTTCTAGCCTTTCTTTCTACAGTCTTCATTTCGCCTTAACTAATTTCGATGAGATTTATTTTGGGAATATTTCTTTTATTATATATAGGTTGATTAATTATAAAAATATATACTCGTGTATGTCCTCATTTTTTTACCCATGTGAGATCTTCCTGAATAATTCTGAAGGATTCCTGGAAGTACATTTTGAGACGGATTATCCTTTTTTTGCGATATGAATATTCTTCAATCAGGCAGCTATCGGGATTTTCGATAGTAAAGTACTGCTTGTTTGATTTGGCACATTCATGATTTGGTACATTCTTCCCAACTAAGACCGTCATCCAGTGATGTACTCAAGACCTTACTGCTGAGATTGCAGTGCCACAGTTTTAGGGTAGATCATTATAGTAGTCCCCACAGAAACAAACTCAACTTTTGTTTATTGTTTTTTTTTTCGTAATATGATATATTATTATAATATATTACTTTTATATTGTATTATATCAACGATCTGTATATTCGTTCCATATGCTTATTCTGCGTCAACTTAGCAAGAAAATTAACGTCAGAATTAAATATTTTCGATAGGCCAACACTTTTTATTTGATATTGCAGACTATTCACGGAAGTAAGCAATGGAAATAGTTGAGAACTTGTTTCTGTTTTATAGAATATAGAGTTAATTTCAGTGTCGGCAATATCTCCGTCACCTACTTCATCTGCTCCTAGGTACAGTACGCTTGTGTTGCGTAATGCTAGACAACTAGAAAGGATGTGGATCTCAGCTATCCCAAGTTTCTTCGGGTATGGCTGCTTGGCCTTGATGTGAGTGGTAGCTCTTTTCTGATGCTTGAAGACGCTTGGAGATATGCCCAAGCATTCTGAGTATTTGGTTCCGAGACCATGTAGACCAATCCGAGTTCCTCCTGCTTTCTTGGAGCCATCATCATTCGAAGATCTGACCTGTATCATATGATGGCATTATTGCTTGGATATGAATTGTGTAGTTCCTTCTTCTTCACAGAGTTACACTTTTTTGGCATTATCATGTCCCAGGTTTGATCGTATTCAAAAGAGGTCCAGGTGTCAAATTTGCTGAAGACGATGTCGATCGGCCCACTTTATAGGCCACCAAAATCGAGTAAAACGGATGTCATAACGGAATTAGAATATAAAATGTCAGTGCTCATGCCCAGCTTTGACACAGTTATATTAACAAGGGATCTGAACGTTGATATGCTTTCTCAATGCAGAGCTTCCGATCATGTCAACAATTTCCTAGACGCACACAATCTACATCAAATCATTTGCGAACCTACTAGGATCACTGAGTCCTCACAAACTCTCCTGGATATCATTGTCACATCTGATTTCGAAGAGTGTTCCAAATACAATATTTTTGACTTGCAGTGTAATACAGATCATTTAGCAGTAATTTGGGAGATTGAACACGCTAAACCAAAATCAAACACTAAATTAGTCAGTTTTCGCGATTTCAAAAACTTCAGCTATGAAGAATACGAAAATGATCTACATCGAGTTAACTGGGATCACATATATACCTTGACAGATAATGATTTACAAGTGGATTTCTTCATTAAAAATCTGCTAGAAAGTATCGAATCACATGCACCAATTCGAGAAGTCAGAGTAACAAAACCTTTTTCTCCTTGGCTGACATGAAATATGAAACAGATGAAAAAATTGGGAGATAAGGCATTTAACAAATATAGAAAAACGAAATCCCCATTGCATTGGAACTATTATAAAGAACTCCGCAATTATGTTACCGGGGCAATTAAAACAGAAAAAAACGTAAATAAATGGCATACGTAGTACAACAAAAAAACTGCAAACTCACGTGGGAGACACTGAGATCTCTGGACGTAGTTAGGAATAAAACTTTTGATACCCCTCCAGCACAATTTGATGACGCCGATTCCATCAACAATTCTTGCAGAAACGTTCCCTCGGTATATCGAACTTTGCATCAAATCAGTCTCATAGAAGAATACGATGAAATCCCACAAACCAATAATTTCAGTTTTCGGGAAGTGGGACGTCTAGAAGTGAAAGAAGCGATAGGCCAAATAAAGAGTAACTCGGTAGGGTTGGATCAAATATCTCTACACTTTTTGAAAATATTTTCCAACTTGTTGCCTTACATCACATACATAATCGATACTTCACTGACAACCCACACCTTTACACATGCTTGGAAACAAGCATACGTTATTCCATTGGCAAAAATCACAAATCCTTCTGAATTGAGTCACTTTAGACCCATTAGTATCCTACCAACGCTTTCAAAAGCGACCGAACTCATTATGAAAAAACAAATATCGTCATATGTCTTCGATAACAAAATTATTCCTGATTTCCAATCCGGATTCAGAAGACAATTTAGCACTACCACCGCACTGACTCACTTAAATGACGAAATCTATAGAGATTTGGATGAAAATAGAGTAAGTTGTCTTATATTATCAGACTACAGTAAAGCCTTCGACACAATAGATCACAGTTTACTAAGCAAAAAACTCGGCCACTTTGGTTTTACTGACAATTCTTGTCAAGAGATAGCCAACTATCTGAAATGTAGAACTCGATGTGTGAAATAAGGCAATAATAACATGTCAGATTTTCTGCCAGTCACATTAGGAGTTCCACAGGGGTCCATTTTGGGTCCCTTATTGTTCTCCATATACATATAAGATTTTCATCAGTGTATATCATATTGCAAAATACATCATTATGCAGATGATAAGCAATTACAATGTATTTTTCCACTAGATGATATTCAAGAAACATTTCAAATGATAAATGCCGATTTGAAAGCGCTTCTAGACACTTCCATGGCTCATAATCTGAAATTGAACCAAAACCTCGGTAATATTTTTCGGCTCAAAATGCAAATCGTGGATATCGTGGAAAATGATGAGAAATCACCGAAGTTACAATTACTTGGTATTGACTTGCCTATCATGACTGAATGCAAAAACCTTGGCTTGTGGATGGATTCCAGTTTGAGATTCGGTAAACATGTGAATTATCTTTCGAAAATGGTGTATGGAACACTCAAAAAATTGTACTCCCACAGAGATTTTTCGAAAACTGATATCAAACTCAAACTATGTGAAACATTGATTCTATCTCGAATCTTCTATTGTGACACCGTATATGGCCCGTATATATTCAATGCATGCAAAACGCTCGTCTAAGATTCGCAACAGGCTTGAGAAAGTACGACCGTATCAGCGATAAGTACAGCGAGGTGGGTTGGTTAAATTTGCATCAGACTAGGCAACTGAATACAAAAACCCCTCAATATTTACGGAACAAGCTCAAACTAGAGGACAATAAAGTGATCACCCGTAAAACTCACCTCCTTGCTTTACCGAAACACAAAACGGCTATATTTACCCGCTCTTTCTCCTACAGCTCTAGTAAACTCTATAATTGTTTATCACAAAAATACAGACACTTCAGCATCATAAATTTCAAAAAAAGGTTGAAATATGATCTAAAATTTCTGGGTGTAATCAATTGTTGAATCTCTGAAAATTGCTGTGTCTCAACTCTTGCTCTTATCACTCTTCAACCTATTTAGAAATGAATATAATATCAGGAATACCCGATTACTGTATTGTTCTTCTAGTTTAGGTATATACGTATACGAATGTGTATACATGTATATCAATGTGTATCAACGATTTTTGTGTTTCTCTCTGGTTAAGCTGAAGAGCAGTTAACACTGACGCTTCGCCATTTCATCGTCATGTTTTGTTTACTGATGAATAAAGACACTTTATTAATATTATTATTATTATATTCTTGAATGAGTGTCTGCGACAGAAAAAGCTGATATTGTGGGTGGTGGCATAGATCTGATCGTTCTAAGTACTGCCCTAGCTCCATAAGAACGTAATAATTAATTCCTAAAACCAGGAAGAGGTAAAGCTGAAAGCAAAATTTCCTGTTCTCTTTTTCTATAATTACAAAAAGAACTTTTTGGAGGAGACTGCTTTCTATTTGCACAAGCTTTCGCTGGTTGCGATACAACTTTTCGTATCTCTTTCAAGAGAGAAAAATAAAATGCTTTCCAATATTCAGGCAATATTTGATGGCAATATTTGATGACATAAATGCTTCTCAATGTCTTTCATAGTGTCTGTCTGAAATCTGTACAGACAATGAAGGCACCAGCTTCAGATTCATTGTAGATTATCCATGCAATTGTGAAAAAGGCTGCATTTCAGTCTGCGGATGTACAAGAGCAGGACTGAACTGGGCGGCCATATTATGTGGCTAATGCCATGGTATTTATGACGAATTCAGATACAATTCATTTTCCTGGATTTTTCTCTCCTCGTTTCTAACAAATAAACAAGTTATTATAATTGTTTCAATATATTTGTAGAGATTTGTGATCTGCTACCAAATATCACAAATCTGTCCTTATTACAAATATATTGAAATGAGTTTATCAACTTCTATTCTATTTTTGAGAAACGAAAAGTGAAAATCCAAGGAAAATCTAGAAAATGAATACACTACCTCCTCGATTAACCTATAGATTGTATTCATCAAATACAATTGATCTGCAGATTCACAACCTCAGGAAATATATGAGAAGAATTAAATGATATCATGTACATAATAAACTCATACTGATCAAATTATCATGGATCTCACTAATTCAAGTACCATATATTCAATAGTTTCTAACAGAAAAAATATGACGGCTAGAAAAAATATTTCCTGCAATTTTCATAAGGTATTCAATGGATTTTCGTGATAACCTTCAATGCAATAGGGTCAACAGATACTGAGATATGAGAGAAAAACTGAACAAGTGTAACTTTTTTACAATATGGCGAATCGAGTTCTGTTAGTTATGTTACGGACTTTTAGTACATTCAATAGTTGGCCAAGATAAACATTTCCATCTGCTATTTTTTTTTCCTATTTTTGCTAATATGACTGACCCACTATCAGAAAGTACTGTAGCCCTTGCAAAGATATTAAAACATCTTTGATTCCAGTCACTTCTGTAGCTATTGCAATAAAAAAATATATGTATTTATTTAAAATAGCTGCGACTGATACTCGACAACAAAAAGAATGATGCCTCTGTCATCTGTCAACTGACTACATAACACACAAATATCACATATGCACAGAACATAATATTTCCCTGATGGTACACTAATACTGAAGTTATTGGTTCAATATTATAAGAATTGGTTTACGTCACGAACATTATTAAATTCGACTGATGCACGCATTACTACTCAATGCAATGTTGAAAAATTAAACCAAATAGCTTTACCTGGATTATGTAATGTAATGTTTTCTTGAAGAGTGCACTACTATTTGACTAAATATAGACGGTGGGAGGAGCGGAGAGGTGATATAAAATGACTAATTTGAAGAAGAAAATATAAGAATATAGAAAAAACATGATATACTTGATTGATTAAACGAATTATTGAACACGAGTCGCCACTGTCTTGTATAAAGCCACTGAAGGCAGAACTGAAAACAGTGAGATTGATCAGTTCTACCAAACTTGCAATGAACATAAATTGAAATATGAATACACTTTCATTCATTCAGAAAACTTGGATTGTTTTGATGAAATCATGATGAAATGATTCGAATGAGTGAAATCAATACATTTGTTAGACATCATATAATTTAAAACGCAAAATAGCTGTAGAATACCATCTTAGGGGAACTCCTAAATCAGCTGGAGTAAACCGGATTGTTCGTAAGAAAATTGCATCAGTGCATTCACTATTCTTATTTCATTATGATCAAGAACATCAACATCGACACTGATTATCTTATTTTACTACATCATTGGTTCATCATGATGAGTAGACTGTCAATATGCTGCATGAGGATAACAGGAAACTCGCATGCTCGCATGATAATAATTCAAAAACAATACTCATATGGCGCATCCATAATTTTCGATGTATTAAATTTTTATGGAGTTCGAGATTTATGAAGAATTATTAGGAATTCAACTTTACTGCAAGCAAAACAAAGTTTTTGATGCTTTTGTACTGAGTGGGATCAATAAAAACATCACAATCATGAAAATAACAAGCCCTATTCATTCATTTGATCTAATCACCAGCAAATATTACAAAGTTATTGACCTCTTCAAGTAGCAGGGTCGGTTTTTGGTACCTTATAAGAGTTGTACAATATTTGTTTTCTTCGTGCAAAAAAATAGTGTTGTATAAAGAATTTTCATCTCTAATCACGAATTAGCCGATATATCTGCTATCAGTGAAGTTTTGACCTCTACAAACATGAAAATCGTACATATCATGTATAATTTTCAGTATTTATTACTTTTTGAAATGTCTTATCATCATCGTTTGTTTCTAAACAAGCGATTGTGTCTGGAGTAGAATTATTTATCAATATCAGTTGTGGCATTCAGTGCAATAATTATCTCGATTTCGAAAAAATAGTGGTTTGCGTTTGAGTTCGAAAAGGACATCTTATCGGGGCGCGTACGCAGCTTCACATTTTAGATATATAGTTCTAAACGGAAATCTATTCTAGAAAAGCGAAAATTCAACAGAAAGTATAGGGTCACGTGAGGTTCATTAGGAAATTATTTCTCTGTCGTACAGGGTATTTGAATATATATATAATATATATACATATATTTAATCGAGAATGAACTCTGTGATAATTTTGCTCTCTGAAGATGTTTTCTTGTTTGTTCATGTTCATCACAGAAATAGTTCCCGATTAAATATATAGGGTGTTTCATATGAAAAACCTACTTTTCTATACAACTATTCTATACAACGGAAAATAATTTCCTAGTGAATCTCACGTGAACCTACAGAATTTTTGTTTTCCTATCTCGAATAGATCAGCTGCTATCTTTCGAGAACACAATGTTGACTCTATGCATGACTGTATATGCTGATTTTCAAACCTCGAGGTGTTCGAAGCGGGCCGCTTTTGTACTCAAACCATCAGAGGGAATGCGGAGAGTGAAATGATATATTATTTGCTATATATTCCAACCATTTGGTTTAAATCACGATTTGAATCAATGATTTCAATCAAGTGATTTTTTTCGTTCTGTTCAAGAGCTTCTTTTTTCATGTCATTTTTATATCATGCAATGACTTAATTGACAAATATTATTTATCCTACGGAATAGAGCGAAAATACTAATACTAATACAAAATGCAAATATTTTTATATTTTTAGTAATAACAGAATAATTTTTATAGTATTTGTAAAGAACTAATAATTCTCTCAGAAAAACTAATTTTTTCAAAAAATATCTGTCACTCTCTACAACCCCTAACATGAGAAAAATCAAGAGTTAAAAAACAAGCTGGTGTATGGGATATAGCTTCGATGAAAGTCTACTCCTCAAGGTGCTTCTCAATTGACAAATTCTTTTCGGACAAGAATTCGCCCATTTTTCGTTCGACACCCATTGGTCACCCGATATGTCAGGCAAGAATTCATCACGAGATTTTTTATGGAGTATGTATCGTGATCGTACTTTCTCAGACCAACATTAACATGAATTTTGATTTGATGAAGTGTCTGCTGTAGTTTGATTTGAACTAGTATACTATAAGATGCAATAGTGAGACATGACCAATGATTCACATAACATTTATTTTTTATCTAAAAGTATATTTTTGTTAGCGTATATAATGGTTTGAGTTTGAAATAAGAAGCTTTGGTGATGTTCATAACATGTTTACGTGAGAACTCAAATTTTTATTCACATCACACATATTATTCATTTCATTGTTCATACGAGACTTTTATGCTTTTTTTTTGAACAATAGAAAACAGTTTTGGATATGAAAGGATTGGGTTTCATATATAGTTCAGTTTTGATAATCTTTTTTCTCGCCATAACTCTCAGGACAAATTTTGACCAAATTTTTACAAGTACTCATGAAGTGAATACTTATTACTTGACGTAAGTAACTTTAGTTCGATAAATAAAAATAGGACTTCACCGAAAAATAACTTTATATGCTTCGTTTCATTTTCTTAAGAACGATACGCACTGAATATATCATAATAACAACGTTCCAATAACAAGTTCCATCTCAACAAACATTTACACGATTTACAAATAAAATGAGAACCATTCTGGTGGCTATTTATGAATTGTTCTGAACTTTCAATTACAATTATCTCGTTAACGAAGCCTCAGATCAAAATTTCACAAGAGTGTATTTTTTTCTAAATTGAACGGGGAATTCGAATAAAATGGATTGGTAAATTTAAAAAAAATATATCCAGTAGCTTAAACAAAGGCAGTAAAAGTGAATAAATGATGTATCTACGCCAGTGTACAATTTTGACAAAAGTTAGTCACGTCAAGTAACGAGTACCATAAAACCTCGTTTTGGGACGGAGCATATTCCCTAATTCAATTCATCATTCAGCGATTGTTGATTTCGATTCATTGTGATATTCCTGCGGCTCTGATTGACTGTCTTCCATTTCTAACATCGTCTACTGCTCGTTGCAGTCTTTCTGAAGGATAATTTATATGACTGCGACCTCCAAAAAAAAAATTAACGTAGATCTGTTGCTTTTCCACATTTCTTCAAACCTGAAAGAAGTGAGATGCAGTGTCCGAAGTTTAACGGAATCCATTTCATAAGTACTTGTACCAAATTTGGTCGAGAGCGCTTCAATGTCCTGAGAGTTGTGAAAAAAAAAATAGATTTTCAAATTTCTAGTTTTGCACGAAGCGTTTTGGAAAAAAAAAATATGTTATGTCGAATTTCCATCGACTAGCATGGTGAATTATTGCTACTGTAACAAAGACTAACCCTATCGGAATTAGGGCTAGGGGCACTTTTCTTCCCAACTTTTCTCTTCAAGCAATTTTCGCCAGTTTGACCTGGACATATAGGAATCTCAACATTTTTACTCAAAAATGGTACTCTTGTATATATTCGGTAGCATTCACCATTTTCGAAATAATTCGATATCAAAATTCTGCTTCGTAATAAAAATAGTGCTTTTTCCAATAGGGTACCAAATTTTTCCAAAAATTATGGTTGGATGAAAGATACCCCTACTTTTTTTGTTCGATCCAAAATAAGAGGGGTACAATAAAAGAAATAATTGAAAAATAATATGTTAGGTATACCGTATTGAAAATATGTAGTATTTTTATTACGCAGCAGACTTTTCAAATCGATTTATCTCTTGAATGGTGAGTGATATCGAATCTAAATTGGAATAACATTTCCAAGTCAAAATTATAGTATTTTCAAATTTCCTGGCTAAGCTACCGAAAATTGCATGAATAAAGAAGTTGAGGGAAGAATTGCCCCTAGTCCCACGTCCTTGATCAAAATTTCAGAAAATTCTCAACTTCTCCAAATCGGGCAAAAAAAGTAAGGTGCATTCACAAAATTAGGTTATTTTATCACAGAGGGTTTTGAATATGTTCTCATGAAACTATAATTTCAGGCTCTCCCTCAGATGGCTATAACCCCGCAGGGGGTCACTTCTGGACCCATGAACTTATATGAACTTTTTTCACTATTTTTGTTTCTAGAATCTGTGGATAAAATCTTTCTATGTAATTTCGGGACACCATGTATGTATGTATTATGGTATGGTAATGGTAACACGAATGGCAACATCGTAACTAAAGGTGAGTTTTTCCAAATTACCAAGAACATTGATTAAGGACATCTAATCAGAAAAGTTTCGATTAGACGAGGAATAGGTATATTGCCAGCAACGAGTTTCAGTTTCTTCAGTTCAGGGTTCTTGCCTTCAAGATTTCAGTGGACCTGTGGCTGCTCTCACACTTACCAAGTGCAAAGAAGTGTACGTGAGGTTTGTTGAATTTCAATAGAAAGTAGCAATGTACATCGGATAGGTAGAGTGAATTGGTTGCAGAATGTCCAACCCTTTGTTTTGAATATCCGAACAATTACTATAATGAAAAATTTTCCGAAGATTGCTTTCCTGAAAATAGTGCGGATATCAGGACTTTTAAGACGCGTTCAAAAAAATACAATTATGAATAATTTGCTGATTGTTCAGGAGTCAAGAGAAAATTCCAATACATATACATATCATTATTATATATTCGTAATTCAGAGATAACTAATCCCCGAACTCAACACATGATCGTATTCCATTATAAGAATTACATCATTGTTTTTTTGATTCGATCAACACTGATATCTTGACTGATATAGAATACACGTCAGCGAAACAAATAACATTGCTGGTAATTCCATTTTTTCACTGACATACATAAAACAATAAGCGTAAGAATTGCTGTGTATGTGTGATCGATTAATCACAGAACACACTAGTGTCCCAGAAATAACACCAGTTCTCTGCAGGTTGTTAACCATTTCATACGAATTTGGTGTATTTTCTTCTAACTGGGATATAGCTAGAATCAAGCTGATTCAGAATAGGACAAGAAAACACCCTCCCCACACTACGATCTCACTACTGTCTGTGATCTCTAAAGCCATGAACGCTGTGCCTCCATGAACGACCAAATTGTACACTATGTTATTGTTTTGTTTTAATTTCTCGCAGCTTCGGAATATGAAAAGGATTATCTTCGGGGAGTATGGATCAAAGAATCAGATTTATTTTAGGTTACCAGAGTTGTTGAATTCCTTTCATTGGTAAGTCAATCATTTTTCTTTATGAGGTTATATGACGAGCATTGATATGTCCATCATGCCACTGGAACTCAAGATATGAAATTCAATTCATTCTCAATAATGAATTATTTATTGATGAACGCAACTACCTATTACTCCACATGAAGCTCTCGACTGAAGTTTAATTTGAACCATACTCAAAAGATAGAGCAAACCCCTCTCAACTCAGTTCGGTCTCGTGTAATTCTGCGTAATTCTGTGTAATTCTGTGTATTATGTGCCAAGAAAACCAAATTACCTTCGTTGTAGGGACAGCAGACCAATGTATGTCTTGCGATGTTGAATTGTCAAGCGAAGAGTGTTGTCTTTACAATTATTCACAATTTTTATTGTATGTATTGTATATGTTGTTGTTACAATTTTTTAACGCGGTTATGAAACTGAAGAAAGAGATTTAACAAATGATAAAATTGAAACCTAGACTTGACACAGATGAAAACACTATATGACCGACTGATGAATTGATATGTGTTTTTTGTAAATAGGTATGATTGTCTTACTAGTATTTACCTATCTGATAATGTTGTGGTTACAGTTTCAGGTAAAGACGACAACTCCTGGACAATAAAAAAAATGTATTTTTTAAGAAGGATATACCGGCAGTCCCGAGCTCTTAGGCCAGCAGTTGAACCAAAACAAACATGGGGGTGCAATTTGAAAAACAAAAGTTACGGGTGGTTACTCGGGGGTTGTTTGCCAAGGGGTGGATTTTGCTATGCTGCATGAACAAGCTTATGGTCACCTACTATACGTATTTTTTCAAATTCTCTTTTCTGCAAATAACTGAAATATCTGCTGGCCTCAAAGCTCTAGGAAACCCGGTATACTATTAGTTAGGAAAAAACAAAATCCGGAATGTGGACGAAAATAGATTTACAAAATGAAAATATGATATTCAGATCAAATCAGACTGAAAATAGGTTCAAAACAATTGAGAGAAGGTATCAAAATAAATACATGAGGGAGGGTTCAACATATAACTTAGTTATGGTGGCTTTATAAAAACTTTTAACATTTAACATTTATCATTCATCACTTTAAGATTCAAGACATTCTAATGGCTTAGATTATAAAAATATTTAACATTTGAAAATCATTTGAACTTTGTAAATACTGACGTATCATCTTTGACACAGAACTGACAGAACAACTGTGTGGATTCACGAAATGAAAGCATTAAAAAATTGGTTAGAATAATAATACCCATGACAAAAATCCGCGAAAATCCTGAAAACATTATATTACATTCTCGTAGTAAAAGATAACCTCAATACAGTTTTAAACAAAAGCGAGAAGCAGAGGTGTCACTTGTCGACACTCCCGAAAAACATCATAGGCGAACATGCGCACATCTTATTTTTATTTATGGCCATTCAACAATAATTTCTCAAGTTGGAAGTACGGCATCTTCTTGAATGATAAATGTTAAATGGAAAGTCTTAAATGGTTTTATAACATGAACAATTGTATTTCCATGTTCCATCTGTCTTAAATGTTAAGTGGTAAATCTTAGGTGATAATTTTTTGATGAAACCACCCTTACAAGCGAGTGAGGTTCAAAATGGCGCCTGGGCCATTTTTTCATAGGGAAGTAATAAAAAGTGAAAAATAATAAAAAGAATACCAACACTAACTAATAAAAAACACAAACGTAGGTACCTATGTGTTTCGTGTTGGTGAATTAGTATTCTTATTCTTCTTATATGCCTTCTCTCTTGTGAAGAAAATCACAAATGCAAAATTCTCAATAATTGAAATCTCTTCTATGTGTAAAATCAGTGGACGATTTGTAAAAATTCGATAAGGTGTAATGATATTTAGTGGTTCTTAGCATATCTGGAAAACCTTTGTACAAAGTATTATGCGTCATTTTGAAGGCAAAAAAAAAAATTAAGAATTTAATGAGATACTCGAAAAAAAAATGAGTACGCTACTGGATTCTGCATAGAGTTCTCCGTTAGACGTAGGTCTCAGCTCAACTTTATTTCTAATGACTTCGTTGATGTCCAAGTGGTCCAAAAAGTAAAAAATCGTTCTGAATCTTAAAAAATTAAACAATTACGCAAGAGCTGATTAGGGCATCTTGAATTTCGATAAGAAGTAGGAAAGAAACGTGAAAACCGGAAGCCTCTATTCAAAATGGGATGCACTATATCTAGAGGGTGAGCGAAATTGGACACTTTTGAAGGGAAAGTCCTATTTTTAAACTAAATAGATGAAAACTGATGACGATATCTGAGGGTCAAATACTGACAAACTCAATGGTGAAAACCGCATATCAAAATCAATTGTCATTTATGAGATACAGCGTATTTTTCGAAAAATTTGCATTTTCGAAAAGTTGCTGTAACTTTCTTCTTGCCAAAAATTTTTTGTCTACGAAAAAAATTTCCAAAGTACTTTTTTACATAGAATTCAATGGTGTTAGTTATTTTTTTTTTTTATTTGCATATTAGTTCTTCAGAGATTTTTTTTTTCAGATGAGACAACCTGTATATTCCTGCATATTTCAATAAGGCTTGAAATTACCATTCCAAAAATATAGCATACTTGATGTTTGACTGAGGTAATCTTTGGAATGCAGGGCTTTCAGGTTTCTACTTGTAGACTTTGAATCTCACACTTTGAATTACAAGGAAATGTGAGGATTTCGTCATTTCATTACAAAGTACCGTTCGCATTGTATTAACGAAATACTCAAAGCTTCGTTAGACTGCAGCAATAGAAATACTTTCAACTAGTCTCGTCGAGCAATTGCAAGCAATTTTCTTTATAATTTTTTTCTGTAGGTGAAACTTCTCTCTATGAAACATTAAATGCTGATATGATGAATGTACGATATCTACCAATATCTTCCAATACCTTCTATATCGTCCAATTCAATTTTGAAGGATTGAAATTGACAGGAAATTGTTCGGATGTCTGAAGTGACACGTATTACAGGAAAAATTCAATATAATTCTACGATAAATAAAACATAAAAATTTTCTCTCATCGTTTCTGAAAATGAAAATAGAAATTATAATAATTATTTCAATATATTTGTAGTAAGGAAAGATTTATGATCTGTCCAGAATATCACTACACTTGAAATTCAACCATCAGGTACCTTAAAGAGGAAATTTCGGCACTAACACATTATTCCCAAATAAAATTGGTGGACAAATATATTTTTAACAAATATCAAAATTTCTACATATATTCTCGTTTCAGACGTTTTGAGAATGAATCTGCTCCCGGTTGAACAATTGTAAAATTCATTTTTTAGCTTTTTGTGGGATTTTCTCTCATCGTTTCTAAAGAATGAAGTAGAAGTTTTCGAAAATTATTTTAATATATTTGTAGCAAGGATAGATTTTGTGATCTGCCCTAAAAGAGAAATTCTCTATTTGTCAGTGACACCTTGTTTTCAAAAAATTTGGAAATACAAATATATTTATCAAGACTGAAACTTCTACTTATCTGCTCCAGTTCTCAACACAATCACAACACTTTTCTTCGCAGGATTTTTTCAATGTGGTTTTGACACTGAAAAGTGACAATTTGGCAGACGGAGGATTTCTGGTTATAAGGTGTTTTTATTAATTGATATTGAATTTTCCATTTTTATAATCAATTTTCAGAAGTGGGTGCCAAGTTCTATAGAATGCAAGCAGACTCTTCGATTTTCCGTTTTTGGTTGTTGTCTTCTTTTCCTATTATCTAAATATTACTCCAATCGGTCATATGTAAACCATTTTCAGTAAGGATATTTTGGATTTATAGTTTATTGATAACTTTTCCAATATCCCACGTTGGTAGGGAACAAACATGTTAACGGAAAAACTTAATCAAAACTTACGTTTGATAGGTGAATAACAAAAACGTCCTGTTGTTACTATTGCTTCTTGAGCATGGATGACAACTTGTTAAAATATGACATTTGCCGAAATAATTTAGAAAATTCCACACATGTGTTTTAGAACCAATCAGAACGTGTATTTCTGTCAGATCACCATAGCAACGGATGAATTTTATCGGAAATTTTTTCCTGGTTGGTACCCAACAGCGAATTATACTGGAAATACTGGAATTTGACGTTTATAATGACAGGTTTTGTCAACTTGATAAAGACGAAAATTGATGTTGTTGGAAACACATTTGGTGTGGAATTTTCTTACCGAATACCACACGAGTTCAAAATAAATCCGGAAATAATTTGACCTCTAGTGGTATTACAAGTGAAAATTTCACACCTAACATTTTCGACCAATTAAAATCATGTATTTTGTATCGTTACCATAGCAACTAAACAAATTTCCGGAAATTTCCTTGGGGGAAGAAGCATAAAATAACACTGAAATTTTTTTGACTTTTATAGGTAAAATGACATTTACATCCAACTTTAGATTATATTGAGATCATTTCAGTGTGGAGTTTTCCGACAATTTTCTCACCGAATACCACTTTGACTTTAATTGAAATTCGGAATTTTTTTCTCGAACACGAATATTCAGAAAATAAAAAATTTCCAGTAAAAATTGAAGCTCTTGTGGTATTATGAGTGAATATTTGACAATAAATTCAGAAGATTCCGAAAAAGAAAAAACTTTTGTAGGTGGGCTGCAAGAATATATAATATATAATATATACAATACCTTCATCTTGGCTTTTATTTTAAGGACTAAGGTACTATATAGACAGGAAGACTTCAAATACAATGAAAATAAATCTTTATGTGAAGCAGCACTCATATACTCCACTGAATTCTTTTCAAGATCAACGACGCCACAAACACTAAGTTTTTGTATTTGCCAAAGTCAAGTTTTTGTTAGTTACTTGCACGTTAACATCAAATTACATACTTTCTTCCATTTCTTAGTTAATTAACAACAGTTAATGTGATAGATTTTTCTTGAACTCAGAAAAAATCAAATATTTTTCGGTACCCTTTTTGCAGCAGAAAACTTGGAAGTGAAAATGAGGGGAGAGATTGTGTGGGATTTTCACACATGTTTTGTCAGCTCATTTGAATTTTTAATGGAGAAGAAATTTCCAGAATCGAGGAATTTACTAGGTCAACCTGAATTCATCATTATAATAACATAAAACCTTATATTTGCAATGGTTTGAAGTCAGTTTGGAAAATTGAAACGACACATTATCCTGGCGCGGCAACGTTCTATTTTCAAACCGGTCGATCGTATTTAGAATCATCCATAGAATCCATTCAGAATGTTCAATTTACAATTCACAAGTTGGAATCGTATCTGGCGAAAACAGAAGTGATAAGATTGCATGAAACTTAGAAAAAAAAATAATTCTCACATTCAACACCCCTGCCAAGTTTGAATCTCATATCCTCAAAACCATAGATTGTCTAATGAATACACTGATACACAGTCTTTCAAAAACTTTGTCTTCAAGGTACATCGCCTTAACAATCAATTATATTTTTTCCACTCAATGAACGTGAAATCATATATTAAAAGAATTTCATATATTCAAATATTAACCCCATCATAGAGATACATCACAGGACCCCTGTTTTTGGGTGTCAACTCTCTGATATTCGAACTGATGAGAATTGAAGCCTAATGGTGAAGAAATTCAGAATCCTTATGATATATGATTTCCTGAGATATTGATAAAATAATTCGATTAAACATTACTCACAATTTCCTGGTTGGAACAATTTTGATTGACATTTTAAATCAACAACACTATTCACAGTAAGCATGAAGATATATTTTTCAAAAAATCACCATTTTACATAACCTCATTCTAAAATTCTGATAAGGTCCGATGTGAACTTGGCAAACAAAGTAAAAGTTCCGGAGAAAACCGAATGATCAGTGGCGAGAGTGAAAAAAAATTTCATGGGAATTGATTGATATCCTATTAAAATATACGATCTCTATGAATAAATAAGAACAAAAACTACATACATTATTACAGTAATGTCAACTTTTTGATTCTCTGGCATTAGTTTTAGATGAATATACTTGGTTCTGACCGACATTATTCAGTATTCCTATTTCCTATACACACCAAACTCAAAATAGGACTGTCACGATGAAATATAACAAGTTCTCTATCTGCTCCCATATCATGTCTACTATGAATAATCACTAACCCTACCAGCTGTATATTTTTTCGACGGACCTTCAGCATGGAAAAATCTTTTTTCATGCTCGCTTTCAGACTGTCACGATCAAACATGATAGAAATGCTTCATTTTTTTAGACGACTCACACATAATATCTATATAATCACACGATACCTCATAGAAAAAAAAATCATTCCCTCACATGAACACCAGACTGTTGAACTAAAATTTACATAGAAGTATTCTCTCGCACCTATGAGAACATATTCTCCAAGCGGAATTCACTTGCTCATTATAGCCTGCAGAAAAACGGAAATTATAAATTTCCGTATTATTAAATGATGACTCATCACACTTTCTCCCGAACTGTCAAACTTGAATTAGAATAGGAGTATCATATCAGACGTAGGAAATCACATTCTACAAGAATATTTACCTGTTCACTTTTAAGAAAATCGGTAAATATAATATTCCGTACAAGTACGTGATGACACTTCGAAAAAAAATATTTTTTCTGTAGGCACCAGACTTTCAAACTGGAAATAGTATGGACATATTCAAGTATTTGAATAACAAGTATTCTATCACACCTTTGAGAAAAATATCTTGCTCAGCCTGAGGAAAAACGGGAAATATAAAATTCCGTGTAGTACCTACACGATGACACTTTGAGAAACAAATAATTTTTTCCTAAACACACCAGACTCTCAAACTGGAATAAGCATGACAGTGTTCTGTCGCAGCTCTGAAATCATATACCTACTCACTTCATTTGCGGAAAAACTGAAGATATCAATTACCGTATTATATTCACACCTTGACTCACAAGAGAATGATCATTTTCTCCTAAACGCACCAGATTGTCACATTGAAATCAGAACAGGAGTTTTTCATCACACATCACACTTATGAAATCATATTTTCCAAGAAAATTCATGTTGGTATGTCCTTTTTGGGCTAATCATGTGAACTTCTTAAACAGGGCCGATATCAATTTTGAATAATTGGGGGACAAGAGACTGCATCCAACAAACACTTCATATTCAACATGGAAACATTGACTATGTAACGAAATGGAAGGCACATTTTGAAACTTCTCACGTCAACTCATGTTTTGAAAATACTACTATAATAATTCCAGTTTGACAGTCTGGTGCGTTTGAGAGGAAATAATTATGTTTTCATGAGATATGGTGTGATTTCACAGGATGTCCCTCCGGGAACTGAATTGAACAATATATGGAAAACTATTAAGCTGGGGTGATTTGAAAAGTTGGTGGCATACTACTGTTAATGAGGGCAAGTCGGCCACAATATTTTCAAGATGCTCCCATTTCTCGTTGCACCGGAAAAATTGATAGCAACTTGCTTATTTCAAATGGGACACCATATATTTTATTTCAATTGAATCCTACGAAGAATTTTAGACAAATTCCTTGTGCAACACCTAAGTCTAGCCGTTTTCGATTGGGGTTCGTTTCCTTATAGAAGGAGATCTACTTCAGTGTACTGTGTTCATATTTTGATAATAAATGAATACAGAGTGATCAGAAACTGACATTGGAAATTAATTTCAAACAATCATTAAAAGTCATTTTAATGATTGTTAGAAACAATCGAAACAATGTTGGACGAATCATTGGAAACAATCGATTTACTGATACAACAATGTAAATAAATGATTTCTGAAGCAATTAGAATCAAAGAGAACACACAGAATTCTCGATATTGAGGAGTATACAAAAATCATTTGGCTTGTTTCTATGCACTTTTGGTTTGACGCATGCAAAGGTTTTTGAAGTTTTCTATAATTCGTCCAACAGTGTTTGGTGAAGGCTTTTGTTTCTGCGGATATCGAATATGTAGCAAATGTATCACATGTTCTTGAGATATTCCTATTACATCCACCATGAATAATGAATAGATTCAAATGATCTTCATTCGAGTAATTCAAGCGACCCGCCATGATTATTGACGGGACATTTCTGTGACACTTGATTGTTTCTAACAAAACCGCGGGCGCCATGTCCAACTGAGAATAACTAAACTCATGAATACGCAATTCTCTTGAACAGATAGATGTTAATTCGCCCATTATTTCTGAAACTACAAATTTTGGAATAGACAATTTTATACAAGATCACCCCCATTGTCAATGCTGAATGATATGGATTCATCAAAATAGAGGGATTCCATTTGTAAAAAAATGACTCTTGGTGATTTGATGAATAATCGAAGGTTTCATATACGAGAAATTGATAGTTATGTCTGTGGTTATATGTTAAGGCCCGCAATGAGAATTGTTAGTAGAATCCAAAAATATGAATTGATATATAGGGTGTTCCATTTAAAATGAGCAAGATGATATCAAATGCCAGCCTCTCGAGAATATTTCAGCCGAATTGACCCCATCAACAGTAGTATATCATCAAATTTTCAAATTTGCCCTAGATAGATATACGGAAAATGATATTATCCGATTTCCAAGGGAATTTTCTTGGAGAATATTATTTTATAGGTGTCTTATACTCATTCCACTTGGACAGTCTGGTGACTCTGGTGCGTTGAGGAGGAAATGATTATTTATTTGCGAATATAAAAGGTAATTGATACTTTATTCAGATTTCCAGCAAGTGATTTTTCTTGGAGTATAATTTGATGGGTACGATAGAATAATGCCATTCTTATTCAAGTTTGACAGGCTGCTGCGTTTAGGAAACAATAATTTCCTTCTCAGAGAGGCATCTTGTACTCATACGGAATTTTAAATTTACCGATTTTCCGCAAATCGAGCCAGTTAATTTCCTTGGAGTGTATTATTGAACTCGATTTTCCACAGGCTGATGAGCAAATGGATTTTTTTGGAGAATGTAATTATATAGTTATATTAGCATATCCGTCTGTGATAATATCGATTTGATAGTCTGATGCTTATCTGAGAAAATGTATTCTCACTATGATGTGGTTATCTTGATTAAGATAGAATACTTCTGTGCACATTCCAGTCGGTCATCAGTCTGGTGCATTTAGGAGAAAATTATATTTTTCATCAAAGAATCATATCGTGTAAATTAAGGAATATTATGTGCTAGTGAATCTCAATGATTTTTCACACATGGCTGCTGTTCTCGCTCATTGAATTCAATGAGCTGTGTCATTGAATCCTTTCCGATTCTTAAGAAGAGGCGGTCGTCTCATGAATGATTTGACGGAAATCATGTTTAATGAAGAAAAAATTGGCCGCTACTGGCCTGGCTGGTCGGTTGAGTTCGGATATGTCAGCAGCAGTCAACTTTGACAGATTTTCACACCAGTGAACTGATGATGCTCTGCTGATCTCTGATGTTAGGTTATGTTTGAGATGTTTACAAATGTTTTACGATATTAATGATTAGGGGTTACGTTCATTTGGTGAATAAAAATTGTTTTGTTCTTTGATCTCGCCAATAATATGGCTACGTTCAAGAAGGCAGACTGGGATTGTGATGTCTCAAATCATGAATGTTATCAAGCATTATTTAAGGTTAGTATCATGTTATACTATTGGTCTCAGACATGCATCGTGAAACAATGATTTGAATTAACAACCAATATAAATGATATCAAAGGACTAATGAAGTGGAAGAACTGCTTTGATAGATAGGCAGAGCGAGCCACTTTTTTTTCGATCATCGGTTAGGGTTCATCTATGATATTGGATTTGATGGTGTTATGTCCCGAAGACTAGGAAAGAAGGAGATATAGCTGTATACTGTTGAATATCATTATATGAATGTAATTAATACAATATGAGTCCTCTTCTATACAATTATAGATGTTTTTGTTTATTCGAAATGTTGGCTCATTTCCTGATGATGGCTCTGTTTTAGTATAGCCACAAGTCCACACTGTGTCATTCTCTATAGATCTCAGCAACCAAAAATCACATCATTTTATTGTCCTAGATGTCAGACATCATTTCTTCAAATTGTGGTTATGATATTAGACACATCTGTTGACAGTAAATTGCATCGTTTATGACAATCTTTTGCTTCAATCTAAGTTGTATACAATATTTCAAAGAAAATTCACGTCATCCAAAAACATGCAATTGAACACGTCAGTAATGTCGAAAATGATGTGCATTGGATCTCAATTCTTGCTGAGGAGAAATCAAAATGTACTCATCACAGGCAGAATCTTATTTCCTGCAGTTATGGGTCTAACGATATCAAAGGTATACTGTTCCAAAAATATCAAAGGCATTGAAACCTCATCCTCAGTGATCAATAATATCAAAAATAAAGAGTTTGTGGTGGAAAAGAATAGTAATACAACTCAAAAACAATCATCGAACACTATGAAATATGTCTTTGTGGCCATTGGACTGTCGTTGATTGTGGTAGGCTCTTACATTAAGATAGAGTTCTGTAATGCTGAAGGCGATCCCGAGTCGATCCCATTTTGGAAGCAGTATATGATGAAATTGCAGCAACATCTTGAAGCCTTCAAAGTTTTCATACAGGAACCGTCTCGAGATAGACTCTTGCCTGACCCCCTGACCTATCCATATTACCAACCCCCATACACTCTAGTCCTGGAATTCACGGATGTCCTTGTCCACCCTGACTGGACCTACCAGACTGGCTGGAGGTTCAAGAAGCGCCCGGGCTTGGACTACCTTCTCGAGAACCTCGTGGGCCTCTACGAGATCGTGGTTTTCACGGCGGAGCCTGGCATGACGATTTTCCCGATCATCGAGGCTCTGGACCCCAAGAGCCTAATCTCTTACAAACTGGTCAGAGATAGCACTCACTTCGTCGATGGGCATCATGTCAAAAATCTAGATAGGCTGAACCGGGACTTGGAAAAAGTAGTCGTTGTTGATTGGAACACGAGGTCCGTTCAGTTTCATCCCGAAAATCATTTAAAAGTTTCGCGGTGGATAGGGGATGATGAGGATCGAGCTTTGGTCGACCTGACTTCGTTCCTGAAGACGATAGCGCTCACGGAAATCGAGGATGTGAGGGATGTGCTGAGGTTTTATAAGCAGTTTGATGATCCCCTTAAGGAGTTTCGGAATAAGCAAAAGGAGTATTTCGAAAAACAGGAACAGGCGCCAGCTGAGAAACAGACACAATCTCTCAAAACTATTTTTGATTACATAATGTGAATAAGAGTATTGAATGAATTATTATACTTGATAGATTTGTTGCACATGTTGATTTGAATCTTGGTCATAATTAAATTTGCTTCACCATGTCCAAAACTCATTTGAAATGTCAAATAATGCTGGAAGTTTCAATGAAGATTTTAATGAATTTTGAACTAAGACGCAACTGGTAATCGTGAAACATCAATTGAGAAAATTACTGGAGATGCGAATTTGTCCAGGCTTGTGTCGTCAATCTGAATATGATGAATATGAACGATGTACAGAAGACTGGTGCAAAATCTCTAATGGCATTTTCCGCTATAATGTCATTCAAGTTATGGAACTCCCCAGAAGATGGTGATATTTTTGAAGATTTCTGTATACATTTGATGTTGATGTTTTGAGATTGTAATAATGTAGTTTGATCATTAATTGAGGAGTAACCTAAATTTTCACTTCTGTATCAACGTTTCAATTACTCTGTGCAATTATCAATAATACTGATTTTGGCAAATAGGCATATAGACAGAGTAGCCGCACCAGTGTTCCCTATATCGTTGCCAGATGAATAAAAATTGATAAAATGAAAGTAATAAATTAATTGAACTTGTTTAATGATTTGGCCATGAATATCCATAGCTAAAAGAAATAAAAAATGAAATGAAACTGAATACAATCTAAATCAGTTACACCAATCTGGTGTTATTTACATCAGATTTGAACGAAACATATCAACTGCAGAAATTGCAAAATCATGGTATGAACTGGCAAATCTATTATAAACATACAGGGACTCCTGCTCTGCTACTTCGGGAATATCCAGTCTAGATTAACATATGGAATAACCATCTGGGGCAGCTCATTGTTCAAGTCACTTCTATAAATTATTACTATCAATATTTTCTCTTTGCAAGTTTCTTGGTGCTATTGAAGATGATCCAAACACATTGAAATTGTTCTGATTTCATATAAATTTCTCAAGCTTCATATTGACTGTTGATTAGGGATAAAAATGTCGATATCATTACGAAAATGTCATTTATGTTGAATAGTAATCATAGTCTACTTAGCAAAAACCGAATGGGGATACCATATTCAGGGGAGATTTTCACAAATGAATGCTCATGAGTCAGAAACTCGACCAGTTACGTATAGGTATGATATACATACATGAGAGGCAAATTTCAGCAGCTTCCCAAATCAATGAAAATGTACAGGTGGTTCCATTTGAAATAATCAACTTCCTGTAAAAGCAACCGAAATTTGAATAACTTTGTATTGAAATAACTGAGATTTGGCTGAAATGTTGGAAACCCGCAAGCAAATCTAAGTCCAAACCAAATTTTGATACCCTAGTAATTCTGGACTCAAAGTTATCATTATTATTAGGAATCATGATTTCTAAAAAAAAATGAATCAATGTTCATTTCAAAAAAGAATTGTCTAAAATATTTTACTTGGGTAGTAATATATCATTTTGGGTATATTGGCATATTGGGTAATAATATATTATTTTCCATGAAAATGTAAAAACACCAAACTTGATCCATTCCTCTGAGGCAGGTAATATTGGGAAAAAAAATTCGCACTACTTTTCAAACCTGGAACTATAGTATTAGAAAAATTTGGCCTGTTTCTATCTGTTATTGAGAAGGCAAGGTAGTGAGTCTTACTAGCGTTTAATGAAAGTTGATACATACTCATCCATTCATTGATAATTCTCATGCTTAACTGGACGGAATTTTTAGTATCTGACCATGTATTTTACTAAACATTGTAACGGTATCATCAGCGTATGATATGATTCATGCTTTTACTTTCGAATAGAGCAGCGAGTTGATTGTAAGCTTGAATAAGTATTGAACCAGAACGGTTCCATGGGGGAACTCATTCTTACAATCAGAGTTTCACTTATTGTGTCGTTTATTTTAACACATTGTTCTCAATCAGTCAGATAACTGCGAAAGACATCCAACACTGTCACACATATACCAAAACGCGCCAATACGTTGAGAAGTATTGCGTGATCAACAGTGTCAAATGTCTTTGCCAAATCTAAAAACACTGCGATGCATTTTATATACATATATATATATATATATATATATATTATATCTACCTAGTTTTTTTTATATTTCAGGACTCAAAGGAAAAATCTAAGATTAATCCTCTGAAAAGGTCTCTGGAAAAGTCTCTGGAAAAGGGTGAAAAGAATAGCACAGTAACTAAAAAAACTAAGAAAACTATTAAAAACCCCATTGAAAAAGTAGAATCTAGCCTTGTGATAGGATGTGATGAAATTTTATCGAAAAGTAAAAAGAAACGACTGAAAAGGTTGAGAAGAAAATTGAAAAACCAAAAGAGAGGTGGTGACAACACTCAAGAATGTGAAAAGAGTGAAATTAAATACAATAATGTCACTGAGAACATTTCTGAAAATGACCAGAACAAATTAGCTGAGAAATATAATTCTGAACTGAAAAGCATTTCGATAGATTCAAAAAGGATGAAAATCGAATTTGCAAAGGAAAAAAGAAGGCAGAAAAGATTCACAGCCACATTGAAAGCGCTAACCCAAAGTCAAGGTACTACCACCAACAAAGTGAAGTTGAAAAAAAAAATTGTTTCAACGGAAACCAAAAATAAAAATGGTGAGCTAGGTGACCTAATTTCTCAAAAACCACATCACAGCAATGAGGCCAAATCATTTCCTGGCAGATTGAATAATACTGGCTTAAAAACCAAAAAGTTTTTGGAAAAACTGAAGGAAACTTTAAAAGACGCAAAAAAAGTTAAACCAGTTTCAACTCTTCGACAAAAGATGATGGAGAAATTGAAGGCCGCCAGATTTCGTTTCTTGAACGAAGAGATTTATACGTCTGACAGCAAGGAGGCTCAAAAGATATTCCGAAATGATCCAGATGCTTTCAAGGCATACCATGATGGGTATAGACAACAAGTGAAAAGATGGCCTCTCAATCCTCTGGACGTAATAATAAAAAGTTTACAAAAACTGTAAGTAGAATATATTCCCAAAAAATTGCTCATCAAATGAGTTATTTGACATGATAATTACACATGATGATTTATTGTATTGATGTACCTAATATATCAATATGCATACTATAAGGAATACACAATGAATAATTATATCATCATTTGCAAAATAGTTATGTTCATGGATGTAAACAAAATTGTGATCTGATAATATCATTTAGATATTCCTGAATATCTCAGTAACTAACGGAACTAGGTTTAGACAGTTATTACTAAAATCAAATGGTATTGGAAAAAAAATAATATACATGACCCAAATGTTTTCGCTTCAAAAAATTATCCTGTGTAAACTCACAATAAATGCCATACATGGACATGGATAGCATTCACTGAATGAAATGGAATATCTGAAAATCTGAGTGACTCTGCTCTTCTGAAAAATAAACTTGACAAACAATTCAAAATTCAGTCCTTAATACTACATTACTACATTGGATTTACTCGAACTTTAAATATTTTCGAAGTACAGTAATTCACCAATGCTATTTGAGGTTGCACACTATGACTCATTCGTGATATTAAAAGCACTGTTGTCACAATGTACGTCAGAATTATTTGAATTTCAGTCCAAAAACTCTCGTCGTTGCTGACTTCGGTTGTGGCGATGCGAGATTGTCAAGGTCAATACCCCAAGAAGTTTTCTCCTTCGATCTCGTCGCTGTCAATGAATCGGTTACCGAATGTGATATGTCGAAAGTCCCTTTGGAAGATGGTGTCATTGATGTAGCAGTGTTTTGTCTGTCACTTATGGGCACAAATTTGAGGGACTACCTAAGGGAGGCACATAGGGTGATGAAAGTTGGGTGAGTGAAACTGTTCCAAAGATTGGATTGGTAAAAACTTGGTATTTTCTTGGGTAGGTCTAGTTTTGACAAGTGAGGAAGATAGTTTTCATCAGACATTGTATATAACTCAAACGAGAGCCTGGACACAGCTATACATGGTATACACATGTAGAAAATTAATGAGAGATGAAGTGGATGTAGAACGTTTCAAATAATTCAAATATACCTTGTTCACTCTTATTTGAGAATCATGTCATCGCGTCGAAAAATGCAGAAAAAAAATTCCCCTATACTCAGACAAAATGATTATTTTTCAACGACGATATTGTTCAAAACAATAACCAAATTGCAAAAGGGCAAAAATAATTGAATTTGCTAGGTATAAGACGTTTTTAATACAGAAATTCTGAAGAATTTCGAGGATGAGATGATTTAAATATAATGAAAATCATTTCATCCATGAATGTATGCCTTGAAACGGTTCGTTATTGTTTTTTTTTTTTATCAACCTAATACATGAATATTTTATAAATCTCATAGACATGTTACTGTACAATGAGTGAAAAATTAGGAAGTAATAGGAAAGTTCAATCACTTGATTATATTTGGTGGGTAAAAATGGCGGCACATTTACTCGTAACGAGAATAATGCGATTGAAAACAAATAATATTTCATTTCAATATTCTCAATACAATTCAGGAGGAAACACACAAAAACTCATGAAACCACTCTGTCATTACAATATTCTAACAATTTCAATTTCCATAGGTAATTGAAATAAATATTTATGAATGTTATTATCATTGATAATATTAAGATATTATTTCCCAATTTTTGATGCCATTTCATTCCATTTTCTCTAATTCTCCGCTACCAGTAGATCCAAACATATCGGTAGGCTATTTGGATATCCCATGAAAATATGTTTTCATGAAATATGTTAACTATTCAGCAATATAAACAGAGGGTTTGTAATGTAAACATTATAACCAACTGTGCTAACTATGGTTTCGAAATTTCATTGCCAATAGGAATTGAAGAAAGATATCTGTATGTTAACTTCTGGAAGAAAAACTAATTCTGGTCCAGGAATGTGAAATCCAGTGAATCTAAAATGAATCACTCAATGTAGTTCATTTTTTTATGAGGCTCCAAAAGAAATACCTTGAACCACCTACTATTTTTTACACTTTCAACACTGAAATCTTGCCATGAACATTCGAATTATTTTCTCTATCCTATCCTTTTTCTGACCCTGGATTTCATTATAATCTTACATGAATGAAGAAAAATTCTTCAACGCATCATTTGGAATTTGACCTGTTCTAAAATTTTCACAATTGTCCAAACATCAAGATATTGAAATAATTCATGAGGCATATATCTTACAAACAACTCTGGCTTCATGATAAAAGTTGAAAGAGACACTGACAGAAATCCAAATATTAAAAGAAATATGACAGGACGACTATAATAAATAATATTTTCTCTGTCCATACAGTTAGGATCTTGTATATGTCGCTACTAGTTTCTCACTTGGATTATGCTTCTATTGTTTGGTCACCATTGTATCAAATCCATAATAATACTTTAGAACAAAACAAATTCTTACGATTTTGTGCATATAAACTTAATATTACCATAGAAAACCATGATTATTCCTTAATTCTTGATAAATTGAAGATGCAGTCTTTGAAAAATCGTAGGAAAACCAATGACTCATGTTCCATTTTCAAATTGATGAACAGATTCATTGTGTGTCCGAATTTATTGGAGTTAATTAATTTCAATGTGCCAAATAGAACTTTAAGAAATACAAACCTTTTTCTCAAATAACACACCATTCTACTAATTACGGACAACACTCACCTATTGAAAGAACATTGAAAATAATTAATGTAAATGATTTAGACATTTTTCATGGATCACCAAACAGTTTCAAAATACTTGTCAGATCTTTGTTTTGAAGTTTATGAAGTTTTTTAAATTTCTCACACAAATATTGAATATTTGAATATTAATATCGAGCACATTCACTATGAATAAAATGTATATATGTATATTTTTTTGTAATGGGGTTTTCCGTAAATAAATAGAAAAAAAAATCAAAATCACTTTGTCAGGTGGGTAACCCAAATATGAAAAACTCCAGTGCTAGATTTTGTGTCCAGGATCTTATCTGAGGTATATACAGTTACTCGTAATACATACGAAGAATATTTTTACAAAAAGCTCAACTTTTGTATTTGCAAATGAGAATGAAATTCTTGAAAAATGAAACACGATTTTTTTTAGTGGAATCTTGAAGGTAGCAGAGGTGGAAAGTCGATTTGAAGATGTGGATGTCTTTATCGCTGACATGCAGAAATTCGGATTCAAAAACACGTTAAAGGACTTGTCTCATAATCTATTTTATTTTCTGGACTTCAAAAAGGACGACAGCTCGGGAAATAAAAAGAATTTACCGAAATTGACTTTACTTCCTTGTTTGTACAAAAAACGTTGAATAAATCATTATCACAAATAGTATTCTTACATTTACAGACAAAAGTTATCATTTTATTGAGATGATATCACCTCAACATGGTCTGATTCAGAAGTTGCTTAGGGTTTTCAACCCCGTCCAGCACATCTTCTGCTTCTTCTCTCAAATTTTCTACTTTTTCCAGCAACAACATCTAAAATAAATATGCATAAAATAAGTATGATTAATAAGCTTGAAGAATTTATTTGTTTCGGCACTTCAATAGCCTCATTAATGAACGATTTTTCGTGTAATAATGAGATTTGGTTTAATATTCTCATAAGCCCCAATTGATCATAAAACACAGTCTGCCACTGATGGAAATGACCAGTTCATGATTTAAATAACTTATGTGAAAAGCTTCATCTTTGATCGGCAAAGTTCCTTTGCAGTGTTTCTTTTAGAGCATCCAATCGAATTTTTACAATTACTCTTGCGTTACCAGTAAGCTTTGATATGAGAGACTTGGTGGATTTGGTTTAGGTAGACTATCGTAAGCTCAACGAAAGAACAGTTGATGATAGACTCGCTTCCAAGCATAACACCTCTTTTATGAATTGAGAAAATGTCAGAATTGCACTACCCCTAATTAGGCCAGTAGTTTCAACCGATCGGATCGGAAAAATGGCCCAGCCTTTTGATATGAAAAATACGCCAGCAACATGTATAATGGATAACATATTGCGTGGAATTCATAATGAGAAATGTCAAATGTTATTGGATGACATCCAACATCGTTACAAGAACATCTAGAAAGAGAGAGAGAAATCTGTTTTCCAGCTGCTACGACATTAGGACATTGAGAAACAACACGATAAATCGGAATTTTTGCGAAAAAAGTCGCATACCTGGGCCATGTTGTGACTTCAGAGGGTGTCAAACCGAACCCTGACAAAATTCGGGCAATTAAACAATTTCTAATAGAAACTAATTCTAAACAAATGAAAGGTATACTATTATCGTGGGTTCATTAACAATTTCGCTAAAATAACAAAACCGTTTACTAAGTGTCTCAAAAAAGGAGCCAAAATAGAACATAATCTAACGAATAAACTAATTATTTCTGTAGTTTTTGTGTGGAATTTTCCAGAAAATACAATAGAATTTATTATAATTATTTCAATATATTTGTAGTCTCCACAGATTTTTGATCTGCCCCAAAATGTCACTGCACACAGACAGAGAGACAGAATTGGCAAAAAAATCAACTTTGGATCCACGAGGCCAATTCATAATATCGCTACCATCGATACCCGTATATCTATGCCCGAGACCGACTTTGGCACCAAGGGCTTCCAGCAAAACATGGGTCATATAGTTTACCGCCCAACTATGGCGTTCCTTCGCAGATAGATCACTATCTGCAATACAATGACAATCAATGCTGGTGTTCCACCAGGATATGCCTTGACGACGACTTTTGTTTTTGCTCCAAACCAACGATGTTATATGTGACTTCTTGCCTAGTGCGGAGCTTTGCGGTTGATAGTACATTGCATAACGCCTTAAGCCCCTATATTATCCAAAGAGGTCAGATGCGAGAGGTAAACAGCTCGATGGATACTTAAAATGATGATCTGGCAACAAATCAGAGATGGGGATCTGTAAATCTAGTAGAGTCTAATGCCATAAGAAAACAGGCTTGTATCTTCACTAGGAGTAGAGGAGTAATAGCCATCAATCCAGAAAAAAAACAGAAATTTTTCCAAGTTATGATTGATCTTGGACTTCTTTCATATATATTATTCAATATATCTATATATTATTTTTAGGAATAAAATATTTCAGAACTCCTTCAATTAGATCCGATTGAGTTGAAGTGGAAGAATAAAAAATCCTCAACAACAAACTATACGAATTAAAATTTAATATTTTTTAACGCTATACATTGTATGAGATGAATCAATTGTCAATGTGGATTTCGAACGTATCATTTCTGTGCTTCCGGCTACCGTCGAAGCGCTCACCACTAACCGAAAATGGGTGAAAGGAAAAGTGTTGAAAAGAAGAGCTACATCTTTCAAAATTTTCGAATGAATTAAGATATCTAAGAAACCGAACGTAGTATACGTAACCAGAAGTGTTATGACCTTGGAAATATTTTTAAACGAAAGCGAATGTTGAAAACATTTGAAGTAGAAAAAATCAGGATCCAGCAATTTTCTCAAACCACGGAAACTTATAACTAACGGCTACCGTGAGAAAGTAAATGCTCCAATGATGATATTATTGGTATTTGTTGTATAATGAATGTGTGTCATCATATATCGGCAAGTACAACATTGGATGGAATTCATCACTCAATGGTCTTAACATTTCTGAAAATGTATATCCAAGAAACTCACCTTGGAAGCAGCAATCAACTGATTAGCCACTTTCCTTGACATAAACTCTATTTTGTCAACCAAATCGTTGGAATTGGCCTTTGCAATACTTTGTAATGTTTTATATCCAGCATTGAACAGTTGCTTTGCGCGGCTCTGAAAAATAAAGATAGCAATAGGAAAATTATTGTTTCACCCTGCACTATGATATGATGATGAATAATAAAGTATGTACAATAAATTCAACAGACGATTCTTCGTGTGATTTCAAGATGAAAAATTCATATTAACATATGTCCTAACTTCAAATTTAAAAATTGCTTCCGTAGATAGCTCAAATATCCATCACCCAATTTTGTTGGAATTTGGCATTAATCATTTGACGTGTTATGGGGCTAATTCAATTCAAACACGATTGAATTGTAGCATATTGTCAAAATCACGAAGGAAATGGCTATACGAATTTAATAGCAAGATATCAGGGCCGTATTTGAAAGAATTAAGTAGATGATCGTTGCTCAAAGACTAAACGTTGGATCACAGAATCGATAATCAATAAGCATCAAAAGTTGCCGTTCACTTTCGTTGTAAGTTCATTATGAACGCCAGAAATAAATAAAATGATAGTCATTTTGTTGTCCCTCCAATCGCGTAATTTAGCCCATTCAACATTAAAAATGAGGGTAATGTTGTGTAGGATTGTCTATTCCAAAAATTTGAATTTTTTTAAATGAAGGGCGAATTGTTTCTAACACAAATAGAATAACTTAACTCGAGAATACGCAATTTTCTGGAACAGAGATGTAAATTCGCCCATCATTTCGAAAAAACTACAAATTTTTGGAAGAGACAATTTTAGACGAAATTACCCTCATATTTGATGCTTCCATTTGAAAAAAATAACTTTTGATGTTTTTTCCAAAATAATTCTCAATGTTAGTTTCTAATTACCCTGTATTTAATTACACACACAGTACACTAGAGTAGATCTTCTATGAAGGAATCAACCCCAATAGAATAATTGAAGGTTTCACATAGGAGAAATTGATAGTTATGTTTAGGCCTGCAAACGTCATTTTTGACATAAAATTCAAAATTTGTCGAATGCGGCTAAACTGTTCCTTTTAAAATAAGCAAGTTGATATCAACTTCCGGTGCAACCGGAAATGCCAGCCAGCACCTCGAAAATATTTTACCCGAATTTCCCCCAACAGTTTTCCACTAAATTTTCAAATTCGCCCTACTTATAGTTTTCCATATATTGATCGATTCAGTCCCCTGTATATTAACGATCCTCAGGGCTATTAATCCCAAAATTTGTATTCTCTTCATTCATACCTTTGATTCATTGAGTTTTTTGAGACGCTCTTTATGTTTCAAATTATAGCCCTTGTTGATATGAACCTTCTCAGGGGAAACATTTTCGGGGAAAGTGTGGTTACTGAGCTACAAACCGAGGCGTAACTGTTGGCCCCCTGTACATACGTATATACCACGTGTCAACCTATTCTTTCGACAAGCCATGATTCCCAGAGTTCCCAGACTATGAGATTCAAACTTGACAGGGGTGTAACGATTCGAGAATTGAAAATTTTTCCAATATTTATCATTCGTATCCATCAGATTCGAACTTGTCGTGTTCTAAGAAATACAATGTGCATATGATGTGCAGTTATTCATTGATCTAATAACTTGAAATATTTTCAGCTATGAAGCGTTGCCGCTTTTCGGCCTCTTCCCGATACCCATCTTGAATGCTTTTCGATAATATGGATAATTCGATTATAGTTATTTCCCATGTTTTTAGCGAAGTGGACACAAATTTCGGCAGAAAAAATTGGCCTTGATACAAAAAAATAAAAATTACCAATCATTCCCATAGTTCCTCCACTGTGACTTCTCTGGCAAAGAATGGGGTCCATGAACAAGAACTCATTAAGATTACTGGCCATGCTACTAATGCCCAATCGATAAAGCCATATTTGCAGCTCGATTCAGTACATCACTCACGTTTAGTCAGTAATATGAGGGGCACCGGAATCAATACCGCCATGAAACCAACGGATTCTTCTGAGAACAACCATCTACAAGATGATTATAATAAAACTATTTATCAAAATTGTACATCCCACATTGTGAATAACTATAAGTAGTTAATTTCCAAGTAATTGAATTATGTATTTCCTTGCTATCATTATTACGTTCTTTATTGTATTAACTTCTACCTAGTTTGAGTTGGAATATATATTATATAACCGAATTTTTCTTATTTTTCTAGTCTTTGTTGGACTTTCCTTTCTCGATTCAAAAGAATGAAGATAAAAATTCTGATATTCATCTCAATCTATTTTCATAGTAAGGACAGATATACCATCTCCCCCAAAAATGCCACTGCGCTTGGAATTCAACCTTCAGATACCTAAAAGAGGAATTTTCTAATTGTCAGTGACACCTTGTTCTGGAAAAAAATGGTTGGAAGGAAAATATATTTAAGAAATATCGAAATTTCTACTAACTTTGATGTAGTAGACGTTTTGGGAACGAAACTGCTCCCGTTTCCAATACAATGAATAAATGTACGTACGTTAGTGTCAATATGTCACATAATGTCAAAGATGAACATCACGAACTCAACGAAGAGAATCATTTTTCATCCATTATGTTGAGTAATGGAGCAGATTCGTTCCCGAAACGCCACTTCGAGATAATAGAAATTTTGATATTCATCAAATATATTCGTCCTCTCAAACATTTTTTCAAGAACAAGGTATACAAACATTTTTTTCAAAAATTAACTTACGAATAGAAAATTTTTCTTTTAGGCAATTTAAGGTTTAATATCAAGCGCACTGACATTCTGGGGCATATCACAAAATCTGTCCTTACTACAAAATTATTGTAATAATTATTATAATTTCTATTTTCATTTTTTAGAAACGAGGCGAGAAAATCACAGAAAGACTAAAAAAATGAAGATACCACCTCCTCGGATGATTTAAAGACAGTATTCAACGAATGTCTCTTCTTTCTCTTATGACTCCACTTGATGAAGAGATGAGGTGAATTTTGGTACACAATCCAAACAATTCACGAGGAATATCAAGATGATATTACATTTCATTCAGGGTGAACTATTTTCCAGATACAGTACCCAACTTCTGTTTTTTTTTTCTCATGGCGGCCTGACTGGATTCAAGTGCCATTGAAAAGAGTTGAAAAAGTAGTTCAAATTATTTATTACTTACCATATTTATATATTGAAATAACAGAAAAATGTGAGAATTTTATTGATTTCCATCTCAAGTAACAGATATGCGACACAACAAATAATCGCCAACATAGGTGTATATTTCATGATAATTACCGGAAAAAACACGAAAAGAATGTCAGTTTTTTAGGAAAGAAGAAAAACATAGTTTTTGATTTTTTCATCATATCTTTGGAGCAAAATTTTTTCTATCAAATTTTGTCATATACTGATATTCAGCAGCATCAAAACTCGAAACTTTTTCCGATTTGTCCAACCCTGCATGTCTACTATACTAGTTCACGAAATCCCAATAGTGAGTGACGACCGGTAACGTACAACGTACTCTAGATACAATAAATGGAGAGGTTTCTCTTAAAGATCAAGTTAGGGTAGTTTTTGGTGAAACCGGAAATGAGGAGTATGAAACATAGAAAATTTCGAATTCTTGAATGCAACATCCATGCCAAGTTTTATTTTCATGCCCTCGGAACTCTAGAAACCATAGCTTGTCTAATAAATGTATCGACACCTGGTATATCCATATATACTCTTTTATCAACCGACAATTGATAAACTTCGAGTATAAAAATCCAAAGAGTTACCAATCCATTACCTGTTTGACTGCGGGCAATTCCATCAAGGGCTGTAATTCCTGCACGCAACAATGAGACAGTCTCTGACTCATTCCCCTCAGTAGGTGTGAATAAGCCCAAAATTCTTCTAGTTCTTCACAGAAATTCACCACGTTAGAGGCAAATGTTGCCGATGACGTCATCAAATTTTGAACAATCCCTCTATTGACCTACGAAACGGAACTATAACTTGTTTTCTCTTAGTTGAGAATTACGTCATCATTGGTGGATACTTCAAACCAACATAACCCTGAGAAAAATACTAGTAACATTCAAAGTTAGCCTTCCACGTTTTCAGTTAAAGTTGGCAGCCCTGCACGACGGTGCCAGATTTATTTCATTATTTCTGACAATTTCCATGTGATCACAGCTATTGTAAATTTTTCGAACAATAATCGCTATAATAATAACTGCTCAACTTTTAGTCTTTGATGGTGACAAAACAACTCTATGGATTTAGATTTATTGATTCATCAAAAAGGATCCACTGCGAGGAATGATGGAACTGCCTCATATTGCATTCAATCTCATTACATTTCTTCAAATCATTTCTTCATCTCATGGATGAGAACTGGATCTTTCAAGGCGGAACTATTGAATTTGAAAAATCATTTTGCCTGAATATAGGACCATTCTTTCTCAACCGACAACACTGCTTTCTTTGACGCGATGACGTAATTCTCAACTGAGAGTGAACAAGGTATACCGTAGAATGCATCTGTTAGCGGTCAATAAAGAACAACAGAAGTGAAACTGTTGATCAAAATGAACCTGCTATTCAAATATTCAGATTAGGCCTATTGGCAATATCAGGTTCCTTTTGATCAATAGGTGTCCACCTCCTGAAAATAATAACCTCAATCCTTTTCGAGATCAGCAAAAGAAGTCGAATATTTTAATTTCTGAATGAACTGTTGAGGCTTTCAATTTATGGAGGACAACTCACTTGATATTTTTCAGACACTTGAAAAACGGGAACGCCATTCCATAAATCATAAAGCATCAATGTCAAGTAGAACCGGTTCAGAATTCTTTCCGGTATATTCTGAAACAAAGATATATTGAAAAAATGCTGAAAATGCGACTTCATGATGCATAACCTTTATTGAATTATTGGACAACATTTTAACAGCAACTGATTCGTTGAGGCCCAATGTACTTGCCACTTTCAATTCATTCGATTTCAGACGAGAAAACTAAAAAATAAAATATCGTTGAATATTAACGTCAAGATTGAAATTATACGAGTCAATCTTACAACTTGATAGTAAATTTGCAAATTTGGTTTTATTCGCTCAGCGATATCATATGGAGTGACTAGATAAAGTAAATGTAAGTGCCCTTGGAGCACGAGACAAGATTGTGCTTGGTAGAGGTCCTCGTACAACATGTGAGCTTTGGAAAGTTCTAAGCCACCTGAAACAATAAAATCAAGAACATTCTACATACAGGGTGTTCCTCAATGACAAGTTAGCTTTGGAAAGTTCCAAGCCACCAAAATCAATAAAATCAAAATGAATTTCAATGGTATACTAATATGCAAAGGTGTCCAAAAATATTCCGTCACGAGAATATGGGGTGTTCAAGTCTGAGGAAAAAAAGAAGATATATTATTTAATATTTTCGAAACCGCACGACAAGAACTTGAAAATGTCAGATTCGTCTACTATAACGCAGGTGGCACATGCCAGAGTACTAGCTTTACTGTAATAGTGTATTTTTCAATAATTATATTAATTCTATCGGATAATACTATGGTTTTTATTTAAAAAAAAAATTGAAAGAAACATTCCCTCGCCATTTTTATCTCATGTCTTGAAAATATAAAAGCCAGTACTAGTATGAACGTTACTATTGAAGCTGCATATGTCGTTCATATGCATCTATTGAAGCCGCATATGTTGTTCATATGCATCTATTGGAGCTGCATATGTTGTTCATATGCATCTATTGAATGTCACTACGTGATGAATTATTGCTGGATATTGTTCAATTTCTCTTTTTTTTTTTAAATTGAAGACCTCGTATTTTGGTAAAGAAACATTTTTGGACCATAGTTGATTTTCTACGTAGAATCACAGCCTTAAATATTCTGGTATCAGTGAGGAACACCTTTTAGAAAGACATATAGATAAAAAGATAGGTTTATTGTATCGAAAAATACATTTTCATCACAAGGAAAAATTTTTAATGAAATAATCAAATGATCTATTTCATTGATCTAGATAGTCATAAATCCGCTGAAATTATTAAAAATGATCGAAATGATGCTATACCTTCGTTATTTCGATAATAAAAGTATTATGGTTGGATATGTGCCAAAAAAGCAAAACAAAACGTTTTTCAAATGATACAATAATGGTACTCTGACGTCATGTTGATGTCATGTACGTAAACACCGGGTGTTGAAAAAACTTCTCAATGTCAAAAAGAACCCTACAGTGAGCATACTTGATGTTCCAAATTTCAGAAATATCATAAAAGAGAGAAGGGTGTGTACCATAAATCTGTTTCATATGGTTCAACAGTTTTTGATTTGTTAGGCTATTTATTGTATACAAGTGGATAATGCGATTTCGACGGTCTATTTGCATCGAAAGATAGCAGTTATCGACTAAATTTCGCCAAAATTCCATTCGTTAGCTGTTTATATTGATAATCGAAAAAAATCGCAAATACAAAATATTCACCAGCAAGAGCCACATGAAATTGATACTACCATGTTTCAATAGCTAGACCAAACAAAAAATATATTTTAAATTCAGGTAATCCATCGATTTTCAATATGAATATTGCATTACATGGTGTAGGTGATATTTCTCCGTTACAATAGTTACATAGTCGCCTAAATAGAAGCACGATAGAATTAGTAGAATGATCAATGGAACATTTCATAAAAAGTTGGTATTGGTTTGGCCATACCACTCATCAGAGGGTGTGTAATCAGTTCTTGATACACTGTATGTTTCAGTCTATTTTTGTTAAAAGTGCCAGCAATAAACATGTATCTCTCAATGAATTGTTCCTTTTTATAATTTTTTCAATTCAGATCATACGTGGAAATATTTTCAATTCAGTGGATGTTCGTCCATTCGTTGCGGAAGTGTCGTGATGAAAGGCGTCCAAGATAGCATAATGGAGGAAGAAAACTTGTAAAATTCGATGAAAATAGCAAACAGGAACCGCCAGTGAAGTTGTTCGTGGATATACAGGGTGTCCTTAAAAGGTCTTTACAAAAAGCTACCACATATTCTTCAGACCAAAACAATTCGATACAAGCAAACTAACCTCAGTAAAAAGTTGCTTAGTTTGGGCGCTAGACGGCTCTGAAGTTGAAATTTTCAAATCGATTTTGCTTCATAACTTTTGAACGGCTCATGAGATTTTTTTCAAATTTGGTACGTTGGCATAGACTCATCGGGCAATGAAACTCATATCATAATCATAATGAATATCATTCCATGGGCGTAGAACTTGATTTTTTCAGTAAATAAACATCTAAAACTCCTACGCCAATGGAAAAAAATTAGTTTCAATATGAAATCTGAATTATTCAACTCATTCACTACAAAAAAGGTACTCTTGACAAAAGTTGATTCCTCTCATGGTTTCGACAAAATTTTAATTTTAGTGATTTAGAGCATAATTAATAATAAAACGATTAACAGATATTTCATAAAAATTGTTCAAAATGTTCACCATTTTCACGTATACAAAGATTTATACGACGCAAAAAGTTGAAATGTACTCTTTGCATAACTTCTTCATCGCCTGTAAGATTATTCGTCGCCTGTTGGATACGTTGCCATAATTGTTCTACAGTATTCACAGGGGTCTTGTAAACCGTAGACTTGAGATAACCCCATACAAAATAATCCATCGGTGTTAAGTCTGGAGAACGTGGTGGCCAATTCACGGGTGCATCATTACCTCTACCTATCCATCTGTCTGGGTACTGTTGGTTTAAAAAATTCCTAACATCCACCGAAAAATGTGGTGGAGCTCCATCGTGCATAAACCACATATCTACCCGATGTTGGAGTGGTAAATCTTCCAACAAATTTGGCAACGTATTTCGTAGATGTTGTAAATACATGTCTCCTGTTAATCTTTGTGGAAGTATGACAGGACCAATTATAAAATTTCCTATTATTCCAGCCCAAACGTTGATTTTGAATTCGTGTTGAAAATGGTTTATTTTAATGGAATGAGGATTTTCAATTGCATAAACGTGTTCATTATGAAAATTAGTTATTCCTCTTCTCGTGAAACAGGCTTCATCAGTGAACAAAATATTCTTTCCAAAGTTCAGATTCATTTCTCTTTGCAAATTAATGAACTTACAAAACATCAGACGACTTTGTGAATCATGGATTAATAAATCTTGAACTGGCGTCTTGTGGTATGGGTATAATAATAGTACTTCATGAACGGCATTCCTAGAAACTTCTAGTTCATTACTTATCCGTCTAGTACTCAATTCTGGATTTTCTTCAATACGGTCTAAAATTTCTACTTCGACTTCGGGAATCCATACATAACGCTGTCTTCCATAATCACCAGTTCTAGGAGCAAAATGACCGGTCTCCCGAAGACGTCTCTCAACTGCAGCAAAGGTTGGGTGGCTTGGTACGCGACGATTTGGAAACCTTGCCGAATACACCCTCACACTCTCTCGACCATTTCCTTGACAATATCCGAATACCAATAACATATCGGTGTATTCTTCATTGGTGTATTGTACGGCCATGATAAATCAGAAAAGTCCGATATCAACAATCAACGTCAATAAAACTCGACAAATCAACACAGATGAAACTATGGAAACCAAGAATGTGAATATCACTGTTTTCGAGCAGATAATAATAGTCTTCAGAAAAATAACCAGTGCTACTTATTTTCAATAGAAATAACCTATGCAAAAAGTACATCTCAACTTTTTGCGTCGTATAAATCTTTGTATACGTGAAAATGGTGAACATTTTGAACAATTTTCATGAAATATCTGTTAATCGTTTCATTATTAATTATGCTCTAAATCACTAAAATTAAAATTTTGTCGAAACCATGAGAGGAATCGACTTTTGTCAAGAGTACCTTTTTTGTAGTGAATGAGTTGAATAATTTAGATTTCATATTGAAACTAATTTTTTTCCATTGGCGTAGGAGTTTTAGATGTTTATTTACTGAAAAAATCAAGTTCCACGCCCATGGAATGATATTCATTATGATTATGATATGAGTTTCATTGCCCGATGAGTCTATGCCAACGTACCAAATTTGAAAAAAATCTCATGAGCCGTTCAAAAGTTATGAAGCAAAATCGATTTGAAAATTTCAACTTCAGAGCCATCTAGCGCCCAAACTAAGCCACTTTTCACTGAGGTAAGTTTGCTTGTATCGAATTGTTTTGGTCTGAAGAATATGTGGTAGCTTTTTGTAAAGACCTTTCAAGGACACCCTGTAGAACCAGAGTATTTTCGCAAAATGTAGTGGTTCATTGTTACTACCTACTCACATTAAACGAACGATGAAAAATTTGAACAATATTCGAAATACCTGAACCGCGGAACACCTGAGATTCACAGAAAGTAGACTCCCATTTTTCGAGAACCTCAGATACAGTTTCGCAGATGTGAGAACTTGAAAAACTATCCCCAATTCTTTCGAATGGAAACTCATTAATGAATTACCAAATTTATGTGAACAGCAATTTACTCTTCTATAGCTCCCTTGGTATTTTGAAAAGAAAATTCAAATTTCGTACATCGATCTGATGTGACAAATGTACAATTTAGCAAATACCAGAATGACTATAACACTTTCGGTTTGACACTGTTACCAAGGCGTTAAAGTTACCACGAGTTTTAGCCAGGAATGACCACATCTATGAACACCCAGTTCAGATCATATTATCATAATGAATGGTTAGAACGGGAGAATCGAGAAGAAATGATGTTTGGTTTGTCCTGTATTTCTAGGACACTATTTATATTTTGAGTGGTTCTATGCTTCTGCAAATAGAAATTTTATTCTAAATTCAATATTGAACTTTGGCAACCCTGTATCAGCTTGTACTTGGAAAGTGAAATAAATTAATTAACATTGAAAGAATAGACAACATGTATTGGCACTTACATGATATTGTTCATTCCTCCATATTTCAATGGGGATGCCAAAAGTAAAATTTAATGAATAATCTACTATGATGATCATACATCTTTAAAAAGTGAATGTAATGCTGAATCGTAATTTCTCACCGAAAGTGTCAATTTTCAGTCTGATGTACTAATAATTATACATTCATGACATCGAATTTCGAACATCTAATTAGAATAAAAACGGTGGAATTAGGGGGAATGATAAATTGGTTCTAAGTCACCCGGTATCTAATACTGACCTCGAAAAGCGAGGAAAAAAATAATAGACCCCCAAAATATCAAAGGGCCGTCGTCTTTTTCTTTTTCTATGTAGCTTGAGTTTTCTGTGCCAGGTCACTTTATTTCAATGAATTAATTTCAGGTAAAGTTTATTTTATTGCCTTTATGAATCTATTTTATGAAAATGCCTCCCTCGCCTTCGAGAAGAACACCTTGTATAGAACAACGATGATACCTTTAATGGCAGCGCATCCCATCTCACTGACAACTAGTTTAGTACTATTCGTTAGTACCACGGTTTTCTTTTGTTTCTTGTTAGGAGATTCGCTTTGGCAATCAGCGTTGGTTGCGTCAAGATTGGAAGTCTGCAAAAAATTTAATCAAAATTTTCGTTCAGAAAGATATTTCTTCGGGAAACTTACATTCATTTTGACGGATACATCGCAGATTCCAAGAGATGTTGTATTTTTGCTCTGTTTCCCAGAAGATTCTTTGAGGGCACCAAATTTGAATAAATTTCTGATTGTCAGATCTGTCAATTTTTTCACGTTCACTTCGAGTTTCTCATTTTGTACGGATAATAAAGTGTGAGCTGCTACATTTTGCAGCTGTACCCTGGTGTTCGCTATGCCCAAACTTATACAACTCAATAACAAATGCCTGAAAAAAACATGAAGAATGATCTCAAAACTATTCACAAAGTGGATGAATATGATTAAAAACTAAATGAAATACTTTACGAATAAAATTTTCTTTTCTCAATTTCTGTAGGAATCGAACATTTTTAGAAACATTTTTTTGAGTTCCTATTAACATTCAGTGGAGTATTCAGAAGGAAAAGCAGAATGAAGGAAATTCATAAAGTAAATACTATATTCAGATCTTGAAAGAAACAAAGTAACAGAAATTTTTAAATTATAAATCCCTAATTCTGCCCCAATTCATTACGTGTCGTTGATGTAAATGCGGTGATGAAGTTAATGAGGCAGTGAAGTAAATGCGATGGTGAAGTGAATGAATATGTACTGTCTGTAAGTTTTTCGATGAGGTGATACATTCATTTTCCAGTTTTTCGTGGGATTTTCTCTCCTAGTACAAAAACGTGACACTTCGGATGACGTCTATAGGATTCGTTGAACGTCTATTTTCTGTCGCTAGAAAATATTTCAAAATGATGCATCTTTTCCTGACCCCCTGAAATTTCTATAGAAATTAAAAGCCAAAAGGAATAAATTCATTATTTCGGTTACTGTACATATTTAAAAAAAATCCCGAAACATGTCAAATTCAAATTAAAAATTGACATTCTTCAACGTCAAAATTCCAACCCTACCTTCAACTCTCTTTTGATGTCAGGTACAACCGCCAATTTTTTAAATGGGAAGTATAGGCTTATGATATGATATGATATGATGATGATGAAGATGGCGGAGAGTGAAGATCTCGACAAAGTAGCTCCCGACAAAACGAAAGAAAACGCCGGAGGAAATAACGAATTTCCAAGTGAATCCAACAAGTTAGGTTTATACAAGTGTTGTGCCAAAAAATGCCAAATAGTTGTTTGCATAAAGAGTTATTCCATGTTCCACCCAAGCTGTTGTGAAAGGATAAAAAAACTTTTGCTGCAAAACTGAAAACGTAAGTGAAAATAATAAGTACCAAGAGGAAATGCTAAAGCTGGAGAATAATCTACTGAAAAGATTATTAGTCGAAATGGAAGACAAGAATAATATTTTGAATGAAAATAATCATCTTCTGCTACAAACAATGAAAGGCATGGAACAAAAAGCCCAACAATCCCAACATCAAGTGAAAGAAAAAACGCACTCCATGGATACAAACAAAAACAATGAAAACAAACCGCAGCCAGAACACAACAAATACGTCCTGGAAAACCCAGTACTACCAACTACAGTTCTCCACCAAATCGAATACATGGCAAAATTCAAAAAGTGCACCATCGGGGCAACGACCAGGGAAGTATCAAAGTTGGTAACACTGAAAATGCGGACATTGACAGTGATGACGTAGGCAGTGATGACGCTGATAATGATAACAGTGTTATGATTGGAAATATCGGAAATAATACGGAGAAACTAAATACTGGTGACGGTGGCTATTCACATCAACGCCACCAGAGGAAATTAATCAAGAAGAGACTGGGGACAGCCAGTGTCACACAGGAAGATAGCGAAAATGGCTTTTCAGGAGGAGACAGAAAGGTCTGGCTTTATATCTATCGTGTGAACTTACATGTAACCGCCGATATGATAATGAAATACATCAAACAGAAAGACAAACACAAAGAACAGGTGACTGTGAAGGAAATCCCATCGGATGAAGGGCGGCTTAAACGCTTCGTTCTCGCAGCCCCGTTACAATACAAAGACGTCATGTATGGAACAAGTTTCTGGCCAAACAAAGTCGGCATCAAGCGATTTGATTTTAAAAAGCATCCCGACCTATTTAAAGATGCAGGGGATTTTCGCTAAACATGCAACAACAGCGCAACATCAATCACAAAAATGATAGCAGAAGGAAAGTCAGGTTAATGCACCTGAATGTGCGAAGTCTCAAGTGCAAAGTACCAGAAACAGAAGTTCTACTGGCAGACCAACGTCCAGATATCTTCTGTGCAACAGAACACTGGTGCAACGAGGAAGAAATTAATGAAGTTAATGTAGACTCATTCATACATATCAGCAGCTACTGTCGGAAAGAGAATCGGGGAGGTGGTACAGCCCGATTGCCAGCATAGAAAGCCAAGTCGAAAAACAATTTGAATACACTTGTTCTAAATTTAGTATTTTTAAAACTGTATGTATATTAATATGTGTTTATTGGTCACCAACAGGTGGCTCAGACTATTTCATAGAAAAACTGACTGAAATTCTAGATCACCACAATAATCAAGGACAGTCCATGATATTATGTGGAGATTTTAACATTGACTTCAAACAAAAAGGTGGGAGCTCTGAGTCTTATACAGGTACTTTCTTCATACTGCTTGAAACCCCATGTATCTGATGTGACGAGACCAGGTAATTCATCAGAAGGTACACAAATCGATAACATATTCAGCAACCTACCAGATTCATCCATCAATTGCTTTGTGTGGAAATCAACAATATCAGATCACTACAGTCAAATATTAGTTATAGAATATGATATCGCACCTCTGGATAGTGATGGAAAGAAACGTTTTTATACGGAAAGAAATATATTGCAATTCAAACACACTCTGACTACAGAAACTTTATATAATACAAATGAAATAAACGCCAAATACAGAACTTTTTACGACATACTCTACTATTACTTTGACTCTGCTTTTCCAGAAGAAACATTTAAATTTAAAAATAGTGAATCTGATTGGATAACGACTGACATAAAAATCATTCACGTTATATTAATGATCTACATATACTATATAAAGAAACCAAATGTGAGAATATACTTATTAAATATAAACAAGAACGGAAGGCATACAGGAAATATCTCTCAGAATACAAAAAATCAGTAAAATATCTTCATCACATAATAAGTCAAAAACAGTATGGAGTATATTCAACCAATCTAAAAACAAAAACAAAGAGAAAGATAAATCCATAGTTCTTACAGATGAGCATAAAAAATCAATCGGGCACCCAGGAGAAGTAGCTGAATACTTTTGCAAAATTTTCAGCCACCCAAACATCACTCACAACACTGAAGACATTAAGGTTACCCACAATAACACCACCATTTTTATAAGACCGGTTGATCGAACAGAGATACTTAATATCCTGAATGTGATGCAACCAAAATATTCATCTGGTGTAGATGGCATTCCACCTGCGATATTAAAAATAATTTCCGAGTACTTCTGTGACCCTTTAGTAAACATGATAAATGAAAGTCTATCATCTGGCATATTTCCAGATGACTTAAAAGTAGCAAAAGTTGTACCGATTCACAAAAAAGACAATAGAAATAATGTAAACAACTACAGACCAATTTCACTTCTTCCTTCACCCTCTAAGGTCTTTGAAAGAGCGATATATAATAGGTTCATATCATTTCTCCAACTGAATAATATATTAACATCCCAACAATTTGGTTTCAGACAAGGCATGTCCACTGAGCTAGCTATATTCAATGCAGTCAAATATATCACTGAAAATGTTGAAAAAAATAATAGCCCGTCAGGATTATATTTCGATCTTTCAAAGGCCTTTGACATGGTAAATCATGCAAAGCTGTTGTACAAGCTTGAATGCTACGGATTTAGGCGCGTAAGTCAACAACTCATCCATTCTTATCTAACGAACCGCACACAGGCAGTATGTGTCACAAAAGATCAACAACTATATTACTCTAATAAAGGTACCATCGAACAAGGCGTGCCACAGTGGTCAATACTCGGACCGAATGATCTACCAAAGACTTTATATCCGGGTAGCGTATACCAGTTTGCTGACGATACCTCTGTTATTGTCACGGGCAACAGTATAACCGATCTCTCAATTAAATCTTCCACTGTTTCTGATAAAATGAATATATGGTGTAAAAAAAAATGATCTTAAACTGAATGCAACGAAAACAGGTCTCATTATCTTTAACAAGACAAATTGCTATGAAGAATCCCTGTACGTTAAACTACAAAATAAATCAATCCCAATATCAGACAACTTCAAATTCCTAGGCGTAACGCTGGATGCAACACTCAGCTGGGAAACTCATATAAACTTATTGAATAGCAGACTGAACTCAATCTGTGGAATAATTCGCTACCTGAGGGTTCAAGTATCAACCAATAGTTTAAGAATATATTACTTTTCTCACGTACAATCAATTATATCATATGGTATAATGTTCTGGGGCTCATCAACAATAGCACAGAAAATATTCATAACCCAGAAAAAAAATAATTAGATGTATGTTAAAACTGGATCGAAACACCTCTTGCAAACCATATTTCGCTGAACTTGATATTATGACTGTGCCTTCATTGTACTTCCTAGGTCTTGTATGCTTTGTAAAGAAATATTCTCACTTGTTTCCAAGGAACAGTGATCAATATTCTGTAAACATGAATGTGAGGACTAGATATTGCAATGAATTGACGATACCAAACCACAAATCTACTTACTATGAGAAAGGCCCATACTACCAGGCAATCAGCGTATAATTCCCTACCCCAAGAATTGAAAAGCATCAGAGATACAAAGAAATTTAGAATCTCCGTTATTACATATCTGAAACAAAAATGCTACTATTGTCTCAACTGTTGGTGGCAATAAAACATTGCTCTTAACATTTTGTTTTTAAATTATTGTATTATATTCAACTTCATTACATGTATAATTTACAGCTGTATGTATCCTGTCAATATTTTTTTTTCTCTTTTAATGTAGTTTTAAAATGTACCTCTGCTATTGTACTGTAAATTCTGACGTTTGCTGTTTTCCCAGTTGATCGTACGCAATAAAGTATTATTACTATATATATTGTTTCATTCTCTATTCCATAATTTTATCTTTTTCAAATTCATTCCAACAATCATTTTATGCAATAACTAATTTTATGCATTTTCGTTAATCTAACCATTTCCCAGAATAGAAGTTAACGAATTTGAAACCATATATTAACCACCCTTATACCTACAATTATATTACTGACAACTCAAATGACAATTTATATATTATCACAAAACAATTTGTTAACCATATAATTTTATTTTATTTTATCTTCATTAATTCAATGAATTTGAGGAAGGATAACATTTTTTAATAGAGAATGAAGATACCTCTCGAACGATATATCAGAAGCCTATAATTCCCATTCAAGAAATTGGGGGTTGAAGGTAAGGATCGCATTCTGACGTTGAAGAATGTCTATTCTCAATTCAAATTTGACATGTTTCGTGATTTTTCATTGATATGTACAGTAACCGAAATAATGAATTCATTCCGTTTGGCTTTCACACGCTGTATAGTTTCTTGTTGAACTGTAGGCTATTTCTCATCAAAAAATATGTTTTGTTCGCCCAACTATGATAAATAAAATGAAAAAAGAAAAAACGTAATATTACCTCATGTAAGTATTCTCTATCAGAAATAGTCTAGTAGTCTGAAACTACAATCGCAACCACACAAAAAAAAGCATGTCCGGATTTATACTGGATGAGGGCCTGAGATATAGGGCCCTTTATAAGTCCAGACGTTATATGCCAGTGCCAAACATGCTTTTCGTATACTTAGAGGAGTTGAACTGAAATTCAGTTAGGAAACATATAGGTGGTGAAATAATATATCGGTAATACCGGTTAAAAAATTTGGGTGAAGAGTATGGGACGTTCCGGACGTGCGGCATCGAAAAAAAAATGCTGCAGTATATTCAACATTATATGACACATGCTCACTCGGAAAATTTTCTTTGAGGGCCCCCAGAAATGTGGGGTTTTATTGTATCATGGCACTGAAAGAAAAAAAAAATCCACCTCAAACCGAGCATGACATTTTTTTCAAATTTCATTTCAATTTCACAATAAAAATTGTAGGCACTGTATCTTGGAAATGAAGCGTTTCGGGACATATATTTATTCGAAAAATTCATATAAGAATATTATGAGGAATCACCTCCTGAAGTTCGTCAAAGTACTTTCGAATCACCCTGTATAATGAAGGAAGAGGCATTATTCCGAGGGATTTGATGATTGGTTGACAGTGGTCCCTGAAATCAGCACCTGCTACAATTCTGCCTGCACATTTTTGGAGTTTCGAAAATTTTTACAGCATGGCAAGTGCTGTAAAAAGTACAGTAAGGTAGCGTAGCTGATATGTAAGTGAAATAGAGAAAAATAACATGTTCTGATAATTCTTGTGAAGCTAAATTAAAGACGTCAGAAATATTAGAATCTAAGACAGCTCAATGGATTCCTCAATCGATGAGAGTTGTATCATCAGCAAAAGCAACAAATTTCTATGGAAATATGGTGTGAAAATATTCCACAGCGAAGAAATAAGAGAAAACACAAGGTACCCACCTCAAACCCCTGCCTTCCTGCGAATGCAAGCCGGACAGAGCCTTGTTCATGGGCGACACGAGCATCTGCTTCAGCCTCGGCAAGTCGGCCGGCCGTACGACCGCCACGCTGTCGCCGACCTCGCCCAGGCCGGCGCGGCCCGCCCGCCCCACCATCTGCTTGTACCGCGACAGGCTGAGGAAGTCCTTGCCGACAAAGGGCGAGCGCAGGATCACCCGCCGGGCGGGCAGGTTCACGCCCGCCGCCAACGTTGACGTGCAGCAGAGGACGTAAAGCGCGCCCGAGCGGAAGCCGTCCTCGATGATCCGTCGCTCGTCGCTGGTCAGACCTGTTTCATATAGTAATCTTCAAAAATGATATATCCTATTTGAATTTTGAAATGAATACAGTGTTTTTCCTTTAGATTTCGTTACTGGACTTGACTTTTCTGTAGTATAATAGCTTGAAAGGCTTTGCGAGGTATTTCCTACATTAAATTTCTCCAGCCTACATTACCGAACTTTCAAATGGAGTGGAATATAACTATCTATAAGCACTGATGACCATCAGGGATTTATATTTTGTAATTCGTGAATCTTGTTATAGTTCGAAAATTAAATTTGCAATTGAATCATATTCTAAAGAGATACATATACAACCCATCAGTGAACCTAACGTTTGCCTAAGCATGGCAGATTTTGTCTCGTTGTCACCACTGTGGTTTATAGATTCCTATTCACTGTATCCAGGACGAGTGGGGGGTTTGAGGAGTCATCTTTGGGGAAAAAGTGAATTTGAAAAAAATATTATTAGCAGGCATATATCAGTAAGGATGAAAGAGCATAAGAAAAATATAAAGAAAAGATTTTTTTTATTATCTGTGGACAACACGAAAGAGAAACCTATGATGTTCGAGGAACATCGTGTTAGCCAGCGGTGGAATTTTGGGAGAGTAGGAAGGTGTTGGAATTTTTCTTGAAAGTTTGGAGGTTGTGAGCATCAGGAAAGACTTCACTAGGCAAAGAATTCCATAACTTTGCCGTTCTATTGAGGAATGATGCTTGGTATAGCGATGTTCGACAGGTCTCGAGCCTGACAGTGTAGGAGTGACCAGCTTGAGCTCGTCTGGTTTGTCTACTAGGAATCGCGCGTGGTGGCATAATAGATATGAAAGTACCTATAAAAAAGGCATAGATCGCCGACCTTTCTACGATGATCTAGAAAGGCCAATGATTTGGTGAGTGTTGTATCATCGACTAGGCGAATAGCTCTCTTCTGAATTGAATCTAAGAGCTTTAGCGTATGTTTGGGGGCTGAGCTCCAAACATGTGAACAGTACTCCACCCAGCATGGATATTGACGACTTCATAGGAACAGTGGTACCCGACATCATCAAATTGGGCATTGTGTGATCAGCCTTCTTGGTGAACATACAAGCTTGGGTTTTAGTTGCATTGAACTGTACTAGATTTTCAGATCCCCATTTCAGAATTCTTGTTAGATCCTCATTCAAGGCATCAACCTGTCTTCGCCTTGCACCTCTGGCCTCGTTGGATGATATAGGGGCTCTAGAGGAAAAGGCGGAATGAAGTGTACTATCATCTGCAAAGCTATGAACTGGGCTGGAGGTCACATTCAACAAATCATTGATGTGGAGCAAGAACAAAGTTGGTGCCAAGACAGAGCCTTGTGGAACACCAGCATTGATAGTCATTGTATCAGACGATACCCCGTCTACCACCACGTAGAGTGATCTATCTGCAAGAAAACTCGATAGTAAAAGACACAGTTTGGGCGGCAAACCATATGACGGAAGTTTCGCTAGGAGGCCTTGGTGCCAAACTCGGTCAAATGCTTTGGAGATATCCAAGGCTACAGCCAGAGACTCCCCATGTTTCTCTATTGACATCTGCCACTTATGTGTCACATAGGCAAGCAGATCTCCAGTTGACCTCTGGTGACGAAAGCCATATTGCCGGTCGTTCACGATTCTTGAGCTCTCTAGATATCGGATGAGCTCGATGTTGATTGCTTTTTCCAAGATGTACTGACAAATCAAAATTAGCTGAACATATCATTACTGAAAATGGACAACATATGGCCGATTGGAGTAATAACCAACCAAAAACGGAAAATCAAAGAGTCTGCTTGGATTCTCCTAAACGGCGACAATAATATTGCTTCTTGTTCAGTTGATATAGATAGAACTTGGCACCCACTTCTGAGAATTGGATATGAAAATGGAAAATTCAATGTAAATTAATAAAAACACCTTGTAACCAGAATTCCTCCGTCTGCCAAATTGTCACTTTTCAGTGTCAAAACCAACTGCACTGCAGTAGTTAAATTGTGTTGAGAACGAGAGCAGATTCGTTCCCGAAACGTCCACTAAGATGAGTAGAAGTTTTATTTTTATTAAATATATTTCTTTTTCCAAATTTTTCAAAAACAAGGTGTCACTGATGAATAGAGAATTTCTCTTTTACGTATCTAAAGGTTTAATTTCAAGCACAGTGACATTTTGGGGCAGATCACAAAATCTGTCCCAACTACAAATATATTGAAATAATTTTAAATAACTTCTACTTTATTTTATAGAAACGAGAAAAGAAAATCCCACAAAAAGCTGAAAACTGAAGGACTATTTTCGTTTAGAAAATATTCACAAAAGTAATTGAATCAAGGAAATATTCGAAATATAATACCAAGAGAATGAGAGATGAATACTTTCCAAACCATGCATGAAAATTCACAGTATGAGTGCTCGGAGTGATCATCTAGAAATTTGGCGAAATGGAATGAACTCGCCAAAATTTGGGATGACTATGGAAATGCTGAAAAATGAGATATTGGACTTTGGACTATACAGGGTGTACCATCAATATTACTATAATTACATCCAAATCAGGAGGCTGCTATCATACATTTTTGATATGTTAGAATGAATTGGATCTATGAATATGGTGAAAAAAATTTATGATATGCATTTGATCAGAACTTTTTCAATGGAAACTTGTGAAACTGAACCACACAGGTAACGTTTTGTAGTTTGATGTCGCACGCGTTTTGTGTAGTGTTCATATCGAACTGATATCATAATTAACTATATAACATTCAGCGTATCCATCTCCTCTCATGACATACTTTGTGAACTACGATCTCACACAACGCAAATTCACGATTACACTACTGTCATGTCATTACAATGTTGTCGTTGTCATCACTCTATCGAGATATTTGAGAATTTTGCCTCAACTAGATACAAACATCGTTGAAAAAAAGGATCGCAAACCTTCGCTGACTAGATTCTCCTTCCACCAAAGACCACAAAATTAATCAGTACCAACCTGAATGATGATAAGCGATTCCATATTGAACCGAAACGCGTAATATCTTGCACAACTCTCCGCTTTCATCTTTCAAGGCATGTAGAATTTGCTCTTTTTCCGCCATTTTATAGTCCTTCAATTCTCTGCAATCAAAATATTTGGATTACATTTCAATCATTGCCGTGGTAGTTTACTCACGGCTTGAATAGTTTACACAGCAGATTTGCTACATTTTCGCAGTTCTTTTTTGAAGCACAAAATACTAAACAGGAGCCTTTAGGTATAATATCCATCACAAGACCACCAAGCATATCGGGATCCAGTTTCAAATTACTTTCAGAGTACTAAAAATTGAAACAATTTGTATATTTCAAAATAAAATGAAGACTTGGATAATTGTATTCACACACAAATATCTTACTTTGTAATCTAATTTCTTGGGTTTTATCAACAGCTCATCCTCATTGCTATAATTCCAGTTTATTTTAGCAATTTCGTTACCACATTTAACATATTCAGATAATTCGATAGGACGGAAATTTTTCGTATACGCTTCAGCATTGAGAAACTCACAAATATCATCTAAATTTCCTATTGTTGCACTCATACCTATCACCTGAATCTGCGCTGAAAAACATAATTCATTAATTTTCTGCTCACACCAAGATCATTTGTTTTTCAATATGGCTATATTCGATCTGAGAAATCATATTTCTCTCCTGCTAGTGAATGATGAGGACAAATGACAGTGAAAGAATGAATGAATTCGATTGATATTCAACCATTACCTAACTATTCAAAATATATGGATTATGATTCAAATCAAAAAATTCTCACTGGCACTGTCAACTTTCAACTTTATTGGAAAATCAATATAAACATTTATGATTTACAAACATATATGTTTTAACTACGAATATTGATAATAAGGACAGCCTATCTGATGTCAAAATAAAAGAGTGCAATTGGCAAGAATGAACTTATGCACATGCACCAAAATGAATTTTGAATGAAATTTGAATTTTGCGCATGCGCCCTCGATCATCGTTGCCAATTAGACAAGGAAAGACGTATATAATGAAGCATCACTTTTCTAACATTGCTCTTATGGCGTTTGGTCAATATTGTAGTTAATACATATATGTTTACAAACGATAGACAAAAAAATGATAGAGAACAATGGTGAAGCTACTCTGCCCAAATGTCATCTAATTTATTCTGCCAAAACGATCAGCATTATATTATTCAGCATTTCATTCATTATAGCGGAAAATCACTCGCATGTGAATCGTTAGAGGGCGAAACGAAAAACCCAGAAAGCTCAATATTATTGATAATTTTAGAATCAATTGTATGAAAACAATGCTTCAGAAGAAGTGATGTTAGTTTATTTCTCAATCAATAATGGAACGGCATAATATCAATCACAAATAACTAATTTTATAAGAATGTGCATCTTCTAGAGAATTTCATTACTATCATATCATTCTACGAGTTATTCAAGGAGGTGGCATATTCATTTTTCAAAATTGAAAGATACATACTTTTTAGCAGTGACAAAATATAGTGTCAATCGAGAATTGAATAGTTTGAAAAGTATTTCCGTTCATCGTAATAAGAACCAATTAATGAATCAAGACCTAGGTTCTATTCCATACACTCGATTATTTGATTTGCTAACTTGACTATCATTGAATTGTTACGGTTCGCTGTATTGCAATGGTTCATTGAACGAAGATATAATATTATGTATAAATAGGCTGACATGAATAGGTACAATCACTGTCGATTGTAATTTCTGGATATTATCTTGGAAGATACTAAGGAGTCGCTAAACATTTTTACTTTACAGGTGTACTGAAGATGGCAACTTAGTTGCCGAAATACGTATACAGAATTCTCTGAATATTATTGTGGTTTTTTAGGCATATATTCATTTTGTATCTGAGTCTCCTAATTGCTACATTAAGTAGTTTCTGAAGTACCACTGAAGTTGACCAGGGGGGGTTACTTTAAGGGCAATGTGTATTCAGTGCTAAATACGGACCCGCAACTATATTTTCTATTCGTCTAGATTCTTGATTACGACCGAAATGAGACACTGATTCTGATTTATTTCTATTGAATGAAATCCTACTTGTAGTTTGAATAGGAAGTAATGAAATTATTAAAATTTGTCTGATTTCACTCGGTTCAAAATGAATAGTAAAAATCGTACACGAAAATAAAAAATACATCAATAAATTGAACTACTGGTGTACTTTTCAGATGTGGAAACGGAAATTCGAATGTACAGGATGTTAAATACTGTCTGTAAGTTCTTCGAGGAGGTGGTACATTCATTTTTCAGCTTTTCATGGGATTTTCTCTCCTCGTTTCTAAAAAAGAGAGTAGAAGTTATTAAAAATTATTGCAATATATTTGTAGTAAGGACAGATTTAGGATCTGCCCCAAAATGTCACTGCGCTTGAAATTAAACCTTTAGATACCTAAAAGAGAAATTCTCTATTGGTCAGTGACACCTTGTTTTTGAAAAAAAAATTTGGAAATACAAATATATTTAATAAGAATAAAACCTCTGCTTATCTTTGTGGACGTTTCAGGAACGAATCTGCTTCCATTCTCAACACAATTAAAATATTTTTCTCTTCGTAAATTTTTTCAATGTTTTCGATTTTGACACTGAAAAGTCACTATTTATATATATTATTATATATATATTTATATATATATATATATATATATATATATATATATATATATATGTTATACTAGTTCACAACAATGTGCCAAGGTATGCCTGGAAATGCCTGAAGTACACAATACTATGTATGTAGGGAACACTGGTGCAGCTACTCTGTCTATTCTTGTCTAATTCCTTCTATATACATCATATCAAGATTTATTTTGAATTTCCCCCTCCACCTCCCAAATGAGAATCTTGAATGCACCCCAGAGTCTATATTTGTGGTTACAGATATTTCAATAGAGTGATGATCATAATGTTTCTTCACATAATCTCATCAGAATCAACAAATATATTCTTCAAGTTGATTCAAACCTATGAAATATGGTCATGAATATATCAAAACGTGTTAATAATCAAGTTCCATGCTCAACTTTTCATACTATGTGTAGTAAAATTCGTCAATTACCAGCTGTTTCGACATTGGCAATCATAAAAATGATAACTCCAACCTATTCTCATTAATTTTCAGGTGAATTCCAATAATGATCATAATAATCATCTTCATCAATTTCAGAAAGTGTATTCAGTTTTTACTAAAATTTTGAGTTGAAAAATTTCTTCACCTACCTTTCAAAAACATAATTTTCGTAAGACAAGCTTCCAAGGTGGACCCCCTTCCTTCTTCACCAATGAGATGGAGTTCATCAACAACAATGAGCCCTATTTCATTCAATCTATGGGTTTCTATTAGACTATTGATTATTCCTAGAGCTTTTTCAAAGGTGGCTATATACACAGAGTGTTTTCTTCTTCTTTTTCTTGGCGGGTATACTCCTTTATTGGAAGCGTATTCTTCCACTAAGAAATCCAAAGCCACCCCAAAAGGTGATAGGTCCCATACCTAGAAAAATTTGAAATTGACTAGGAAAATTATTCAAGCCAGTGTGGTAGGAAACTACCTTTTCCTGCACAATAGATACATATGGTAGTATCAATATGGCATTACACCTGTAGCACATTATTTCTCTGAAAATCAATATTTCAGCCACTAATGTTTTGCCACCACTTGTTGGGAGGGCATATATGAGATTTCTCTTGTTTTTTATTGCAGGCAAATTCAAGCATTCATCCTGCCAATCTAAAATTGGTGTGATGTAAGTATATTACATTATTTGCTGAAACTAGTCAAATATTCAATTTTTCTCTTCACAATACTGAATAAGAAAGTTATTTCACTCTGAAAACTCACCATATAGCTCTTCTATCCCTTTGTATTGTTTTATAAGTTCTTTCACTTTCAATGGTAACCCATAAAATGTCCCCAAACTATGAAAATCTGCTTTTTTATCTGATACTGACAAGTTCAAAGTATTCTCAGACACATTCATTCGATGTGGCTTCATAGCATTATTCATCAAAGCTTTTTGGATGATACTTCCAAAGCTCAAATTGAAACTCATGTCATTCAAAGTGGTATCTTCAGTCCAATCAACAAGTTGTGTATTAGTTTTAAGTTTCTCTACCTCTGAGACTTTCAAATCCTCACTAAAAATGACATCAAGGATTTCTTCAGGTACACAAAGTTCAGCATTTTTTGTGCCCATTGCATAGATGGAATATTCTATTTGTTCAAACAGATTGTCAACTTCTTGACGGTACTGTGTAGTAACTTTATCATTCTCAAAGAGTGCAGATCTATTGCCGATCTCTTCATCAATGTTACTAACTTTCATAGAATCTTTAGACTTCATTCTTTCTTTGAAAGATAATATCAAAGGTAACTTTGCTGTCTCATCAGTTTGTATTGTTTCATTCTCAGTGTTTACAGACTTCTCTACAGCTTCTATTTGTAAAATTGCTTGTGTATTCAAAAATTGGGTAGTTAATATAGTTGAATTTTCAATAAACTCCTTTGCCTTTCCATTAGTCGCTTCTTTTTTTAGCTTTGTATCCATATTTTTGAGAAGATGATCTCTATTTAGATAGTTAGCAAATGCATCAAACTCTGTGTTTTCTGTTACAATGCTTCTTTCTATTATTTTAGTTACATTCACAGACTTTAAAGTTTCTTCTAACCCTGCCACTCTCTCTCCATATTCCTCAATGTTACCACTATGGATTGCAACTTCATCACTCTTCAGTTTTTTCTCCTGTACTTCAGATATGCTGTTTTCACTTGGGCGTTTATTGGACTTAGCTACCCCTGTGTTTTGATTGCTGTTTTCATTTTCAATATCATAATTTTCATGGGAGGAGATAGAATTGACTCCATTGTATGATTTGACTAAAACGAAATGAAGAATAATTACAGTCTCATACATGTATGCTTATACACAATAAAATGCAGGCTTGCTCCATTATTGGGGCATTGTAGTTATTCAACTCACTTGTAAGGGGCTTTTTCTGTTGGCATTTTTGTTTCTTTTGGTGGATGTCAGTAGTTGTTCTCACTACTTCATATTCATCTAATGCAATAGAGTTGAAAACTGTATTATCCAGGTCTAACGAGTCCATTATTTTATAATAATGATAATCTCTAATAGGTTTCGAATGTGATTTGTTTTCAATCAAAACCGCTCACAGGTCACAGGTATGATTATAGATATAAATCCTCTTTGTATAAATATTCTCCAAACGTCACAACTGACATAAACAGTGATCCAGTGAGTCAACCAGTGAAAGTAGTCTATTCCCAGTCTATTCCATAGAGTTCACTGGCCACGATGCCAGTTCATTACCATTACATCAAAGTCACAACCACAGACTACTAATATACTTCTAGACAACGATGTACAGAAGACTGGTGCAGTTACTGATATTGATTTATTGTTTCACTAGGAAAGCTAAAGGCATTTTCCGCAATAATGGCATTTAAGTTATGGCACTTCCCAGGAAATGGTGACATTTTCGCAGATTTCTGTAAACATAATTGATGTTTTGAGATTGTGATTATGTAGTTTGAGAAGTAACCTGAATTACTGCTATACTTACTACTGATTTTCCGCTATAATGAATAAAATGCTGTTATCAAGTTGGCTGTACGATCTATATGAATTTTAGGTGTACGTTTAGAGTTTTGGTTGAAGAAATTCGATAGACAAATACAACACAAATTGAGTAGCTGCACCAGTGTTCCCCACATCGTTGTCAAGACCAAAGAGTAGACAGTCAAGACCGTACTTTTAAGACCGTACGCTCGAGCTTTGTTGATTTCATTGAAGTTTTTAGTCTTCATTTTTTATGATAATAATTTCGTTAATTTGTTATGTTATCGAAAGGAAAACCAATAATGTTTGTGTAACAACGTGTGAAGGAAGTATCATTAGAATTTTTACTCGAAAACTTAGAGGTAATAAGCGTCAGGGAAGAATTCCCTCGGCAGCTTTCACGTTTCCTTGAAGAATGATGGAATCGTGACAAAGAAATCATATCCTTTCCATCCAATATCCAATGAAATCTTTCATTTACTCTGAAGTCTTTACCAGCGCGCACAGACAGAACAGGCGAAGGGGGGTATATTCTTCGGCACAGATGTCCCTTAAAGAGAGCATTTGCTTAGTATAATTGTGTTCTTTGGCATTTGTTTACAATCTTCGTGGGAAGCAGTCGTTGTGGCCAAATTATTAAATTTCTTTGTTTGGTGTCGAGCTTTCGAAAATGTTTATTTTCTTTGTCAAGACTACAATGAAGGATATAATGAATAAATATTCACTTATGATAATTGAAAATTACTTACCAACATGAAATATTATATATAAAATCAGCTACAAAAAGAAACATAGATGTATAAATAAAACTGCAAAATGCATTGACAAAACTGTCGAGGTTGATCGATGACATTGATTCAAAACTATATGATTGCTGTGAGTGATGCAAAAAATATACAGAATGTTTGAATAAATGAAAACTCAAGGTGGACGAGGTGAAGTATTTTATTATCTTTATATAATTTCAATAAATAAGTATGGATCGAACTGATGTCCTTGATATCTGTCCATTTATTCATTGTTTTTTCATTATTGGTACCATTTCAAGAAAAACCCGCTTATTAAGAATTTTTTCGTAATCAAGAATTGTTGCATTATCTTTTTCTTGAAATGGTACATATCAACAATAATGAAAAAACAATGAATGAAAGGACAGATATCAAGGTCATCGATCAACCTCGACAGTTTTGTCAATGCATTTTACAGTTTTATTTATACATCTATGTTTCTTTTTGTAGCTGATTTCATATAATATTTCATGTTAGTAAGTAATTTTCAATTATTATTAGTGAATATTTATTCATTATATCCTTCATTGTAGTTAATCTTGACAAAGAAAATAAACATTTTCGAAAGCTCGACACCAAACAAAGAAATTTAATAAATTGGCCACAACGACTGCTTCCCACGAAGATTGAAGAATATTGTATACGAACAGTCACGAAATTCGACAATATATATATATATATATATATATATATATATATATGTTGGCATCATAACATAAGTTCATATTTAGATTCTGAAAGCATCTCTATATCTTTTGTTGCTAGTGAATCTAATATCCCAACTAATATCACAGATCATTAGGGTAATATATGTGCTAATACTATTGATACATATAGCACACACTAACTGCAATGATATGCTTGCACTGGTGCTTCCGACCTCCAAATCTTCAAGAAAATTTCCAATAACTTCCTTTCTTTTCTCATTATTATACTACTGCTAGCTACTACGTTATTCCTCGAACATAAAATTTTCCTTTCGTGTTGTGAAAAAAAAATAAATAAATTCAGGAAAATCAAATCGCCACGAGGAATGCGTAATATAACTACGAATGCATGATAACAAAATTTGTAAAACTATTGTCACGCACTTTACTATTTGCGAGGGTAGCATAACATATTTTGTCATATCGTTCTCGAAGGCTGTTCAATTTCCATATTGGAAAAAATGCACAAAAGCTACATGTTGGAATAACTCGTCAACGAAATGTGTGAAAAGCATAAATAAAATATCACAATACGAAAAAGAAAAGCAGACAGGTACTGAAAACAAAATGAAATATCACATATTATATGTTCAAGATGAAATATTATTGACATTGCCAAATTCGTGCTGGAAATGAAAACTAATATACATACCCCTTGCCACCAAATCACCAACCACTCTGATGAACCAAGGGTCCTGTCTTAGGATTGTCGCTTCGAAGCAACCCATGCCCAGAAACTAGATCTGAAGAAGTTTTGAAGCTAGAAATATATGCAATCAAACCATAGATGTGTTTAAAGGCGAGGCATACAATACCAAGATAAAATCAAAACTCATCTCAGAACTCATCGAGTGGCCAAGTGGTTTAAGTTCGTTTGCGACGTTTGCCAAGGAATTCGGGAGAAATTTCACCTTCAGCTCATTTCCCGTCTTCACAAAGGCTACAGCACCACAGAGGCCAACACCATGAAGACAAGACCTTTCCAATATCACTACCATCGGTAGCCACATGCCAATCGTCATTTGTCAATGCACAATCAGACACAGTCTACTTGCCCTCGAAGCTATATGGGCCAGAGGGAAGACCACCTATCGTTTGTTCTCAAGAAATGTGCACCAGAACTATCACCAATTTTTCGCAGGTTGTTAACTTTTTCATACAAACATGATTTATATCCTTCTAACTGCTGATAGCTAGACTCCAAAAGATCCAAAAAAAAAAGGCAGGAAAACCCTCCTTAGCAGCTACAGACCGATTGCACTACTATCTGTGATCTCTGAAGTAATGGAAGCATCATCGACATCGTGCTCATCAGATATCTGAGAGCTCAAGAATCGTGAACGACCGGCAATATGGCCTTATTATCATCCAATGAGGCCAGTAGTGCAAGACGGAGACAGGTTGATGCTTTGAAGAGATCATCATTCAAGAATTCTGGAAAGGAGATCGGAAAACCTAGTAGAGTACCCAGGAAGGCAGATCACACAATGTCCAATATGATAATGTCAGCTACTACTCTGTTTCAATGAGATCGTCTCCTCTTTACATCCTCTCCGGCTTTACAAAAACTTGGCTTCCTGTTCCGTGTGCGAATAAGGAGTACTTTACACTCCAGCAACTGCTCACGATCTACAAAGCGTAGATTTGACCTGTCCTGGAATACTATTCACATGTTTGGAGTTCAGCCCCCAAACATTCGCTGAAGCTCTTATATTCGCCTAGTCAGTGATACTATACTGAATTTACAATTTTTAAAACGTTTTCGCTTTTTGTCTTCGTCAAAAAGACTCATATATCATTGTGAACATATTGTATTGTCATTATGATCGAATGATAATAATAAGTGATGATGATAATAAAGAGTATTATTATTATCATATCTGACACTTACATATTACATATCTGGTAATATGCTGTTTCTATAGATGGTCGTAGCAGAAGATATTACAAGAGTTTTTGAGGAAATGGGACAACCTGTATTCATCAGGAAAGCTTATGAATACGAGAAATATAATTGAGCGATTCATTTAGATTATTTATGTTCACAGAGTTATTATCTGACTGAACGTCATTCAGTGCGATACTATTAAACATTGGAATCTTTTGTTGTATCTATAGCACCAACTAATGAGAAAAAATCAAGGTAAACGTATCAAAAGCCTCATAAAGAAAATCAAATATTAAAATATACTTCTGATGTTGATTTATTCCAATATACATTGTGTTCCTGAATAGGTGATATGACAGTATTGAAAAATCAAGTGCATTTTCAATTCAGAAGAGAGCTATTCGCCTAGTCGATGATACAACCGAATCATTGACCTCTCTAAAACATCGTATAAAGGTCGGCGATCTCTGCCGTTTTTATAAATAATTCCACGGTCGGTGCTCAACAGAAATATCATCTATTAAGCCACCACGTGCGATTCCTAGTAGAAAAACTAGACGAGCTCAGACTGGTCACCCCTACACTGTCAGGCTCGAGACCTGTCGAACATTGCTATACCAAGCATCATTCATCAATAGAACGACAAAGTTGTGAAATTATTTGCCTGGTGAAGTCTTTCCTGATGCTTACAACCTCTAAACTCTCGAAAAAATTCCAACACCTTCCTACTCTCCCAAAATTCCACCGCTGGCTAACACGATATTCATCGAACATTATAGGTTTCCCTTTCGTCTTGTCTACAAATGAATAGAATAGATGTTGATTCTGAGCAACTTTTCTCCACCATTTTCTGCATATTTGCAACACAGAAAGCACTTCACCCCCGAGATAAATGGTTTTTCTAAAAATTTCCTAGGCATACTGGATTTCTCAAGGCTGAAATTATTATTGAAATTAGTCTTTCACTAAGAAGGTATAAACTTTACTAATTAAAATTTGAATAATACTTAACCTTTATATTTGTCTCACTGACTGAACTGTCATTATGTATATTATATATCTGGTTCTAGTTCCGAGATTCGATGCTACTACAGACAGCCAGTTGCTAATGATCAGCAGTGAGATGATTGGCAGTGTTTTCAAAGTTGAATATGTTTCTTTGCAAGGTTGAGAAGTGACTCCTATTGAATACTAGCACAAATATTGGAATATCTTTCGCAAAACTTTGTAGTCGTACTTTTGGTGAAATAGTAAACTATTTCAGCAACCTTCGATACTTCTACAACTATCGATACTTTTAAATTCTAGAGTAAAGTTGTTCTATGAATCATTCAAAGTAACACAACGTATTGAACAAACATAATATATCAGTATCAATTTTCCTAGTTCAGAGAACTATTTCTTGGAATTATTTGAAATGAAATGGAAATATCCCGGGTGTGACTCTATCCCTGCCCCTATTTGAAATAACAACAAAAAAGCTTACTTATTTAAGTGACTTGACAAGACCATCTCACCCTTCGATCATTGAACATTGAACATTGGGTTTGTTGTTCGGAGATCTCACCACTATTCATGACAATATCAATGCATACGTACAATTATATAGGATATCGATTTGCCCCTTGAAGCAATTCGAGCGTGAAGATGATGGTCAACAAATTCATATAATTTGGGATTTTAATTGTCATTATTGAGATCTTCTCTCTCTGACAATAATTGTATAAATCTCTTGTATAAATTGAATTAGGTAATCATATTGGTCGTTTTCTCTCATATAAGAATTATCTGCACATATTTACATAATTATCGAGTTGGGATGCTCAAATTTGTAGGAGCGAGAAAGATACCAAAGATACATTCAGACATATACACTGCTCGCCACCTGAAATGGAATACTCGCTCCAAAAATGATTTCAGAAGGCAAAATAGATTCAAGGTCTCTTGGAATTGGAATTTTCTGTAATGCATGAAACCATGTACTCACCTAATTACATACTTATTGGAATCCAATTGCTAGGAAGCTTTAACTTTTCGTCTAAACTTAGTAGCAATGGGTGCATGGATTTATACAGAGTTGCATAAAAGTATACCAAAATTTCGGTCTCGATTTAGTTATCGAAAAACCGATATACAAGTACGGGCTCGATTTCTGAGAAACTCAAATTGCTGCATCTGGATTTTCGATATATTTATTTGCTTTAGGAAATTGAGAAATTGCCAATTCAGTTTTTATTTTCTGGATACTGTACATTGTCGTGAGAAGTTCTCTTAGAATAAGTCATAACATATCCGGAAACGGTGCCAAGTTCCCATGCTAGATTCTTTTTTTTTGGGGGGGTTTCTGATAGTGGAGCGCAAAAGTGTTCAAATGGTTATCAACTTTATCAGCGGCCAATATGTATGTACGCTGGCTTTATTATGCTCGTTCCGTTCAACAGCGGCCAGTACGTCCCTTAGCGCAGTGGGCTAACGATGTCAACTTTGAGCACCCAAATTAGATATTTTGCCAGAACGGAACATAATAATGATAACTATCTCTGTAGCACATCGGAATGTGTGTGTGTATCAGTGAAAATAAATCGAAAATGGTTAGGAATAGCCATAGGGACATTCATATACAGAAATATCTGAAATACTCGAGAAGAATCAATACAAAATATGGTAAACCAACCTAATGATCTCGAATATTATTATCATTGGAATATCTATCTCAGATGACTCGGGTTATCAACTCAGAGGTTATTCTGAATCTTTCAAATCTTTTCATCCACTTGGGCACTTCAGCCCGTACATGACATTGTCCATTCGACCAGATAGTACTGAGTGTTTCATACCAACACTACAGATAATTTTACCTAAATGTTCACAAATTCCAGAAATACTGATAAATGGGGATGCATTAGTGTCATCAACATGTTGTCTGACGCCTCCCTCGGCCATTTTTTTCATCACGGATTATGATATGTGCAAACTATTATAATTTCTCAGGAGATATAGGTCATATGTAGAAAAAATGTATTTTTAATTCTACTCTGAATTTTCCGTGAAGGCACTGTGTTCGATGTTTTGTTTTCTGTGGTATAAGGCATTAAGGTACAACTGCTGTCCATGTCCTACCTAATCCAAGAATCATACATGATTCAGTATATACCAGAATATATATATATATATATATATATATATATATATATATATATATTTATATATATATTTATATATATATTTATATATATATATACCAAAATTGCATGAAAGAGAAAAAAGGGTTACTACGAAAAAACAACCATTCACTGGCGGTCCATCGGGCTCTGCAGTCTTCACAAGAGAATATTCGTTCATCCGTCGAAGTGTGCCGTGCAAAATTGAAAAGCAGTTCTTATGGCGATTCGCCTACACTTTTCGAATCTGGCAGAATTTTTCCAAAAAAAAAAAACGATCAGTGAACTTCTTTCTTGTCAAGCTATCTTGGAAAGTCTCAAGATAGAAAAGTCGCTACCGAATTCCAGTGAATTACAATGAATAACTTCAGAAATATCGGTCGTCAAAGATATACGACAAATTTACAAAATCGTCAAGACCTCAGTAGACTAACAGTAGGCGGACCTTACACAGTGGAGTCTAAGCGCACGGAACGTGCACTGGATAGTTATAGCAACTGTTTCTTTCCAATACGAGTGTTTACTTTGCTCATTTGCATTTTCAAGATGTCGTAACTTGTTGTGTTGTTGGAGGTTGCAGAAGTTGACTGGGTGGAGAATTATCGTTCTTTAGATTTCCTCTGCATGAAGACAGATCAGAAGAACGTTTCAATTGGAGAAACACCAATTTTACAGTACAATAAAGTCATTGAGAGTTTGTCGTTTACATTTTTTCTCGTATTATCTCTAAACAATTTTTTTGTCAACGAAATTGCCTGCATAAGTTCGCGATTCCCTCTTTATCGTTAGGTCACAGTTATTCCATTTCCTCAAAAGGTAATTTCAGTCGACGAAATGATTATTGATTTAGGGAGAACGTTTAAATTTATCTCTCATTATTATATCGTACATTGTTTTGGCTCGAATTGAAAACGAAAAAAAAACAGACAACGTGAAAGCCCTTGGAGGATCTAATTCTGTGTTCAAAATTGGAGGAAAAATCAGCCTGTATTTTATCACGTCAATTGCATCGATGAACAAGCGTGAGTTCATATATTTGTACGAAAATTATATTGAAAAGCAATTGATAGATGAGATACAGGATGGATACATAGATAATTTCTCGAAAGTAAGTTTTTCAATGAATATCGTGTATTTCTAGAATTCCGAATCATCAGCAAAATTTGTAATAATATTTTGGGGAAGCCATAGTAACATAGCAGATTTTTTTTGCATTCAAAAAAGAGCAATGAGACATATTTTCAAACTTGAGTATGGTCAATCCTGTCGGGGTGTGTTCAAAAGAGAAGGGCATCCTGACAATAGATGCACTTTATATTTATGTATGGGTGTAGTCATATTCAACTCTTAGCACAAACATAAGTTACATAGATTGACAATGACTGAAAAACACCCATGCAGCTTTAAAGTTGTTCGATAGATTACCCGATTGTATCAAGACCTGTGAAAGTCTCAACAAACAAATTCAAAAAAACTTGTTAGGAGCTTTCTGATAAACTTAGAACCCTATTCAATCCATGAGTATTTTAATGTGAGATTCATTGTCCATGTACAAAATATGTTTTGACGTTGTTCCGTTTCATTTTTTTTTTTTTATCTGTGGACAACACGAAAGGGAAACCTATGATGTTCGAGGAACATCGTGTTAGCCAGCGGTGGAATTTTGGGAAAGAAGGAAGGTGTTGGAATTTTTCTTGAATGTTTGGAGGTTGTAAGCATCAGGAAAGACTTCACTAGGCAAATAATTCCACAACTTTGCCGTTCTATTGATGAATGATGCTTGGTATAGCGATGTTCGACAGGTCTCGAGCCTGACAGTGTAGGGGTGACCAGCTTGAGCTCGTCTGGTTTGTCTACTAGGAATCGCGCGTGGTAGCATAATAGATGATATTTCCGTTGAGCACCGACCGTGAAAGTACCTATAAAAAAGGCATAGATCACCGACCTTTCTACGATGAACTAGAGAGGTCAATGATTTCGTATATCATCGACTAGGCGAATAGCTCTCTTCTGAATTGAATATAAGAGGACAGGTCGAATTTGTCTTTGTAGATCATAAGCAGTTGCTGGGATGTGAAGTATCTCTTCGCACGGAATAGAAAACCAAGTTTTTGTGAAGCAGTTTTCGCAATGGACCTCACATGATCGTCCCATGAGAGAGCACTGGTGGTGGTTGGTGGTGGTGGAGTCCGAGAATTGATATTCTGAAACATTGTGATTTCTTCAACTCAATTTTGTGTTAAACGTCATCATTATATTGTGATATATATATACATATATATATATATATATATATATATATATATAGATATTCTTGCACGTATATGCTCATCATTAGATTATTTCTGCTCTGTAGCTTCATAATATCATATAAAACTACATAAAGAACGGCAAAGGTATGGAATTCTTTGCCTAGTGCAGTCTTTCCTGATGCTTACAACCTCCAAACTTTCAAGAAAAATTCCAACACCTTCCTTCTCTCCTAAAATCCCACCGCTGGCTAACATGATGTTCCTCGAACATTATAGGTTTCCCTTTCGTGTTGTCCACAGATAAAAAAATAATTATCATTTTTGCTGATTACCCTGGTATAATGATGACCCCCGTATCTATGTTGTTTTGTCCGGTATCACAAGGCGGGATGTTTTTGAAGTCGTAGTTCAAACGTGATTCTGAGGAGTGCAGGAAATGTTTTAGTATCACAGTTTAGAAAATACTTTACTAGTTGCTGCACTCCTCAGAATGACGTTTGAACTTCGACTTCAAAAACATCCCGCCTAGTTTACTGTTGAATAGCATAGATATATACGAGGGTCATCATGAAACGAGGGGACGTCCGGCGTGTTTGATTGCGGTTGTTCGGATTCGGAAAAATGATAATTATGTAGCTTCATATGTTCGGGTCATTATAAATCAGTATGTCTGGAAGGACGGCAAAAATAATCTGATAATGAGCATATACGTGGAAAAATATCTATCATATATTACATTATAATGATGCTGTTTATTACAGACCTGAGTTGAAGAAATCACAATGATTCTTTTCGGATTCAAGTAATATAAGTAAAAGTACCGCAGGTATTCAAATAATATTCGTCGAAATGATATAATTCGAAAATGCAATTACTTGATCTTCAAGAAGTTCTCAATAGAGTCAATCGACGAATTCAACTATAGATCGTTTCATCGCGCGTGGAGATCTAGGCATTATTTCTGCTCGAATATAAGAAGCAGAAAATCATCGAATCATCGTAAAAACTGTTGGAGAATTATTATACCAATTATTATAAGGTGTACGATAAAAAAGTCACGAGCGAAAAAATATCTTTTTGAAATGATCACCCTGTATATCTATCTATCATGTGTCTTATCTATCAATTGCTTTTCAATAAAATTTTCAAACGAATATAAACTGACGCTTGTTCACCGAACCAATTGACGTGATAAAATACAGTCTTTTTTTCTCCAAAAGTAAGGGGTTTTACGTTGTCTGATCCTTTTTGTTTTCAATTCGAGCCACAATAATAATGATCAGGATAATAACGAGTGTGAAATTTCAAACGATCGCTGTTTACTGATAATCATTGTGCCGACTGATGATATCACAGTTTGAAGGAATGGAATAACTGATGTGACCAAAGGATATAGAGGGAATCGCGAATTTATGAATGCGGTTTCGAGCTGCGTTAACAAATTATTGTTCAGAAACATATGAGAATTTAAACGGCAAACTCCGAATAGGCTATGACATTATTGCAATGTTATGAAATGTTTCTCCAATTGAAATGTATTTCTGACCTGTCTTCATCTAGGAAGACATCTGAAAAATGAAATTTCACTACCCAGTCAACTTTTGCAAACAACAAACAACAAACAACAAAACAAGTTATAGACATCTTGAACATTCATTTGAACAAAGTAAACAATCGTATTTGGGACACTCGCTATTTTCTAAACTGTGCTTACAGTAGTAGGTATCTTGAAATCTGAGATAAAAACGTTTTGAGCTTCTCCATGCTAAATTTAAAACTTTCTTAAGAGTTAACAGTATAGAATAGTAGTTCGTAGAGAGAGAACTAGAGCAAATAGTTATGTGGTTATCGGTAGTCAATACTGAATTCTATTATATGAAATTTCTATCTTCTCCTTCAAATATACAGGGCAATCAGAATAACACTTCAAGTTTCTCGAATTCGAAAAGTTCGTAAGTCAATTTTTTCATTATTGGTCAACTGCTATATTCAAGAATACAAAATAATTGAGAGTTTTCTTATTTTTGAACATCGTATATTATCATACAAGGTGTTCCAAAATGAAAAAAATTCCACAAATAATATTGCGTGTTCTTGAATATAACAGCTGAATGAATAAAAAATTGAGCTATGAGCGATTTGAAATCGATGAAGTCGAGAAAGTGTTATTCTGACCACCCTGTACATTTGAAGGAGAGGATGGAAGTTTCACGTCATAGATTGAGGTATTGACTTACCGACAGTCGCGCAAGTATAGTGGATCAAAAAGTTGCCTACATTTCAAGAGAAATGGTAATAAATCGGCAAAACCGTATCGGATTTTCAAAACGAAAACAGAAATCTCAGAATTGCAAATAGTTAATACACATCTTGGTAATGAAGAATATTATGTTGATATGTTGTAGAGAATATATATTATGTTGGACCCTGGGTGATAATAGTTATTCACTACCTCGGTGCATGAAAAAAATTTTTTTTTTAACCATCCTTAGTTTTCGAAATACAGTGTGTGTATGTTTTCGATAAAAATGTTTTTGTTTCTATTGAAGAAATCCTTTCCTGTCTAGAACTTTGAAGGCCTGTATCTCGATTAGGAAGAGTTCTGGAAAAACATTATTATATGCATGTCGACTCATATCGACCATGGAATGGTGAATTATCACTGCTATAACCTGGACCACCCTGTACATTTTTTGATCAATTTTCAGATGTATTGCTCGACCATCTCTATGCAATCGACTAGCTTGTTCCGTTTGAACTTCTATGCATATTAATGTGACATCTTTCGGACTGTCCCAAACAAAACTCGTATTAATGCTGAAAAAATCATATTTGGAGCTATTCGATAACTGTTTTCGAAACAGAACCGTCTATCCAGTTATCGTATAATTGTTGGAATATTTTACGTTTCCTTGGCGTATATAATGAAGGTTAGCAAAGCCATCCTGCCAGTTCGTCAGTACAAATTGGTGCAGGCCTACATCTGAAATATATTATAAAATATGAGAACAGTTTTTTTAATAGTTTTAGCGAGGTGAGTATTTCATCACTATTCATTTATCTCAAGATAATGCGAGTTATCAATATAATAGTTTTACGATTCATCGAAGCATATACTGAGTATTCCAGATATTCAATTTTTCTCCTAATTATATCATTCAAATGAAAAATCTCAAGGTATTCTAAGTTGTCAACTTTAAATCACCTCATTGAAATATTGATGTTGACATTTTAATTGTTTTTCACTTTATATGATTTTTCCTGTTTCTAGACATGATAGTTTTACTCGAAACTCAAACCCAAATACAACCAGGCAAGTTACATACATATTATGTATTATGTACGTATTTATGGAACTTATAAAGTCCTGGAAATACACCAAGTCAAAATCTATAACTATATAATTTTGATTTATTTCACACTGGATGAACTTGATTCATCTACTCGTATTATTGAATTGTCAGTATGACCTATCATCATCAAGCAATTGGGTCACTGATTTTCTTTTTCATTTGGATTTCTCACAGTGATGAACGGAAGTCTAAAACTTCTGGTTCTAGTGTTTAGTCGGTTATTTTGAAAAACACGATGATTTCTGTCAAGTTTATAGAAATAATGCTAGCACAACAGTCGAAGCCTTCATTTCAGAGAGAAGTATCGAATAAAAAATTCACCAGTAAACTAAGATACAGTCTATGCAAAGATATTTTTGAAAGAAGAAAAATAAACAACCATGAAATTCGACATGATACAATTAGACCATATGAATGAATCGGAATAGTCGTCGCAGTTAGATGAAAATCAAAAATGGAATTAAAATTTATGTGTTACTTATACTGTTTAGATTTATTTACCCTCATGATATATGATTGGATTCAGAAAATTATGCAAAATTCTGAGATGCAACGATATGAAAGGTGTTCTATTTTAAAATCAAACCGGAAGTGGCAAAAATTTATTTATATGTCGAAACCTGACCTTCATCAGTTGAATAGATCAATTCAAAATTCAATCATTCATCTCTGAAACTGAAGGAGAAAAAGGGAATGCAACATGATCCTGTTACACACGGTATATATTTCGAGGTATATATTTTGTTTTCAACAACTTGCAGATACGGTAAATATAAATACACCATAACGAACGCTTATAGAGCCCGCTGATATGTTATGCATTTCTACTGTTTTTCTCATTCCTTTTCTTCAACTTATTTTTGCACACATTCATATAACTTTGTTAAAAACTCAACTGAATGAGAATCAGAAATCACTGAATCAGAAACACGTAGGTGGGTTTTTCGAAAGCCTGTCAAGTTTTTTTCCATACCTTGTAGTATATTGTATACTATATAGGATGTTAATTAGGTATGCACAATAAATTCAACATCATCATTCGAGTGATTTCAAGAAAAATACTTCATATGAACATGTCATATGTGTCATATGTAAAGAAAAAAAATTCTTCCTAGATATCCTAAATATCCTTCACCCAATTTTGTTGTTATTTAGCATATTTTGTTGTGTTGAGAAACAAATATAGCTCGAACTTGATTGGATTGATTGAGTCCAGTGGCGTACCGAGCGGCAAATCAACGAATATTATTTTGACGAAATTTACGTTTCCATATTTGTAATTTTTTCGAATTGAGAATCTAAAAATTCCTGCTTACAAACTTTTCGTCTCAAAATTATCCAGGAATCGTCTGTTGAATTTATTGTACATACTTATAACTCTGTATAATATTGAATGCATAGATTGGAAAGATATAATTATTGCAAATGAGAGCTGATAATTTAAATTGAGTACATATTCCAATACATGCAATTATACATAGTATAGTTCAGTAATCACAATCATACATAACAAGCCGCTTTAACTATAAATAATTTTGTATTATTCATTATTGAAGAACCCCGTACCGCACCAATGGGAATCACAAATGATTGAGTGTTAAACTCAGCGTCTTTTTGTGCTCATAACATTCAAGTAATTTTTCTAGAAATTTTGTTTATTTCTCCCCACGTCTACTAACTCTGATTGTTGTCATATGAGTGATGTTTTTGTTCCAATATCAATAGACATTACCGATTCGGCATATTAGAATGCACAACATCTCGTATACAATCTGCCAGTCTGATTCAGACCAATCATCATGAATCGGAGCTGCGCAAAATAGTTGAATTTTTCGGAAATCACTGAAATATTTGCTATATATTTCGACCCACCTTGTATATCGTGAGAACAGGCAGGAATTATTATTCTATTTTGGATCCGTTTTCGTATTAGAAGAATCATATTCATAATTGCTATTTGAATTATTGAAATATGTACTTCAACACTCTTTATAATCTAAACTATTATATTGAATAAATAGAACACAAATTCTAATTTTTAACATGCACAACACTAAAGGATACCTATAGGATCAAATTGAAAACACCCTCCAACATCGATGGTATGAAAAGTTGAAACACAGCTATGGTAGTTAGAGATAGATAGATAGTATAAGATTAAAGTCATAATATCGACAGCCGACAATGCCAGCAACTCGATTAGAGACAGTATTCAGTGAGAAATAAACTATTAAATGCACCACAAACTTCAGTAGATGATGAAGTCCGTTGGTGTTGACATCCATCCTTCGGGCCGAAGGCCCTCTGGATGAATCAGTCACCCTCCTATCGTTATCATTACCATAACGCTCTTAGTACGTGAGAAACTAATGATGTTCTAGGTTGCATGACATTTTGCTTGCTTTACTTTGGTATTTTTGATTCATTATTCGTTTTTTTTCCTAGTAGTATTGATTATCGTCCATGACATCATATTGAAATTCGATATACGAGAGCTCAATATATAGAATCCGCATCACTATGTAAATGCATTAAGCAAATATTTAGTTCCATCTTATTTTTCACATGGTTATTTTTCATTCATGATATACTTATCGTTATCAAAACTATTGAAGATATATTCATACATATCATGCAAATTTTTTATTAACTAGGTATAGTAGTAACCTTGAGCATTCTTTTGGAAATTTTTTGGTAGTGGCAGTGGTAGCGGTTTTTTCAAAAAAACACTGAACAATGCAACAAAGCATATTTCCTCAGTATTCATATGACCGCTGAGAAAATAAACAGAAACGCCATTCAATCTTACAATATATTCCTTTGAATATTATCTGATGACAATTTACTCACTGGTAATTTACTGAATATGACACAGAGGAACAAATCTAGTAACGTCAATAGCCGTTCTATTCGGCTGCCACTCTCAAACAGAAATAAACTGATAGATGGACTACTCAAAATCAATGCGAAAATTTATCATCAAACACGACATACGTTCGGATTATATTTGTCATACTCATAGTTTCTGACAGGGATAACAATTTCTCTTGTATCTTTGAACAAGGCTGGCTAGAAACGTCACGAAGCGTTGACATGAGTCTAGAGGAAATACATGAAAATAAATGATTTTTTTTCCGTGTACTATGTTCACTATAGAAATATTGGCGCTGCTTAGTAGTACTGATTAATGAATGGAAATGTGAAATGGTTGACAGTACGCAACTCTATTTTCTATATTTCCTAGCTCTGATCTGAATTCATATTGGCATTTATAAGTCGAAAAACCTTGTGGCAAATATGAAAGTTATGCTAAGTATTGCAAATTCAATGACATTTTGCAACGCGATATACGAAATTTTCAGGGCATATTGAACCAGGTTAGATATTCTGCTTGAGACTTCACAAAAAGAGTGTAGGTAATGAATGCCTATTTCAAAATTTGCAAAATTATTTATAGATTTAGATTTCCAAATCAAAAAAAAATGTTGTTATCCAAAAAATCCGATGAAATATTGAAGAAATTCAATCGCGAATTCTATATATTATAAGTGTTGTGTTCGTTCAATTTAAATTTGCTTGGCATATTTCTATTCATTTATTATATTTTCATCTCATTGAGCTCTGAAATATGCAACTATTGTCCCATTTAACCAAATCAAGTCAAGTATTGCTTTGTTGTTGTTAGAACGTACATTCTTGTAACAAAACTAACACATAATTGGATATAATGAAATATCACGTTACATTGAATTGAGTTAGGACAGGTTAATATTTGGGATAGTATACAAATTGAAAAAAAAATAATATATAGAAAGCGGTAAGGCAGTCTTTTGTAGTCAAGAGCAATTCTTGAAGCTTCTTGGGACAGCTGCAAAATGAAGGTGTACTCTGAATTGTTTACATTATATTTCCAATATCTCGACAATGATTATTGTCATCATCAGGGAGCTACTATGAATTTATTACACTCAGTTTTCAAGACCGAAATCGAAATTAATTTATTGCTTTCCATGTGCCAACTACAACCAGGCGTGAATATAGCTGTCAAACGTCAAACAGCCAGGTTATTCAAAGACCGTATTACATCACATAAAAGTGATTGTAGACTGCAGATTGAGATGGTTATAAGACTGGTGCACGCACTCTGTGGTTTTGCCATGTTAATAACTTGTTAAAAATCTCTCGAATTCGCCTACTTGATTACTAATCGAGACGTTCAATCACCTCTCCTCCGCTCGAATCGCTAGTTGTCGCTTGAGCCTTGAGTGCCACAGAAGTTTGCTTGAGCCGTTGAAAATTAGTGCAAAATGGTGGTCTGGTCCGGTGATCAGATATTTTCGTTGATATTTTTATTCGAAATAGCTACAAATTCATACATTGCAAATCCCATATACGGTGTGAGAAGTGATTCAATAATGTATTTAGAAATATTTCCATGAATTATATAATCTCAAGGTTTGAGATGATAAACTATACTGACCAGTAGGGCAGTGAAAGAGCCCCTTTCATCAATCTTTTCAAGCCAATATGATTCTTGCGAAAATGTTGGTAACAAATATATACGTTAGGTGGTATATTTTTTTTTGTAGATGATATACACTTTTGACGCGTTATCTCATCCTGAAATGAGCAAAAAATGTCTTCGAATATTTCGTTTCGTATATTGTATGAGATAATGAATCGAATGTTTCACATATACTCACTTTTGGTGCTTTTTGTTCCTTTAGCTTCTTGGATTCTGACTGCCTTTTCGGCTTGTCAATTCACCAGATCAGGTAGTATATATGTATTATATATGGGACAGCACTGTCTCATTCATACTACACCCAGTCACCTTTTTCGCATTTCTGCAGGCAGTGGGAATCGAACCCACGACCGAGAAGTGGCTACCTTGTAATCATTGCGCCTTCGCGATCATCGCCACCTCGGCGACTCCTTTGGTGCTTTAAACATGTGTAGATTAGAGTTTCTAGTTAAAGTTGCTTCGTCTGTGAACAATATTTTGTTTAAAAACTCAGGACATCTTCGAGTTCGTTCCAGCAACTCTTCGCAAAATCTCACCCTTATTTCGTTGTCACGCGGTAACAGTTCTTGTACCTGCAAATAATGATAAGGGTGTAGCTGTTGCTCTCTGAGAATCCTGGCAACATTCGCTTGTGTTGTGTCTATTTGTCTTGCTAATTTCCTAGTACTTATTTCCGGATCCTGTTCCACAGTATTTAATACTTCTTCTTCAACTTCTACAGTTCTCGCACTTCTGGGTCGGCCACCATTTATCTATTATTGGTTTTCAAACATCCTGTTTCACGCAGTCTTTGTACAATCCTCAAAATTGTTGAATTTGGAACGCGTCGAGCGAGAAACATCTCTGCATATCGTCTCACAGCAGCATTTGCATTTCCGAAGCACTCGCCAAGCATAAGAAGCATATCAGTTTGTTCCGAGAACGAATAACCTGCCATATTTCTTAAAATCCCAGTTGATAATCGCACAGAAAAACCACACGAACAAATCGACTACAACAATGTTGACTCGAATGTTGATGACATGAACGTCAAAATTGAGAACAAAATTATTCATCATGGCCTGCTAAAATATTGTTACCGATGAATCTCGCGATGAATAAAATCAATCTGCTGATATCATGTAGCTACAAAAACTCAAATATCTCACGAACGGCTCAATTTTTTGTATCTGAATAGGAGAACCTTTTTCATGTAATTTTCTTTGCTCCATCGAATGCTCCTATTTTTTCACCGGAAATAATACAGGGAAAAAAGTTTTCTACAAAAAATCATGACTCACCCTCTGAAAACAATATCAGAAATGTGGAAGTGTGACGAAAAAATGTATTTTGACAACATACATTCATGCACAAAATTTCAATCGGGTGGCTTTCATCGTTCAGAAGTTATGCGGAGAAATTATTTAAATTTTATCAACTTTGGAAGGATATATCTCCCTTAATATGCATTTTGGGCCATGAGTTTAATCATCAAACTACACTTATTTTTCAATGTTTTATCACCCCCAGAAAGCTCGGTACACATTTTTGACTCACCCTGTATATATAAAATCTAAGATTTAGGAAACTCAATGAAGGTTTTCTTCGTGAGGATGCAGTCAAAATTTTGGCATTGGAAAAGTGGACTCTTTGTTGATAAGCCGAGCTTTCGGAAATGTTTAATCCCTTCATCAAGACAATCTATTAAAAAATGGGTATATATTAAAACCATTTCAATTCCACAAACAACAAACTACTAACTAAAACGTGAGATTGAAGATGAAGATATTGCAATACATAAGAGATGTAGCATTAGCAGAAATTAGTCAGGAAAATTCATCTCGTGGATAATTACGAGGGATGAAAAAATATATAACTATAACAGCAATGTGTCGTGGGGATTTTTTTTTTTGAAATTTCAAATTGAAAAAAAAATTGAGGAATTGAAATTAAAAAAAAAATCCCTGCCACTGGGTTGACGACGTGTCGGTTGGTTTGGAGCCGAACGATTCCGAATTGTTCTGCGTTTTTTGAAACGACCAACCGTCCTTTTTGTATCGTCCGTCCAGAGAACGACACATTGCTGTTATAGTTATATATTTTTCCATCCCTCGTAATTGTCCACGAGATGGATTTTCCTGATTAATTTCTGCTAATGCTACATCTGGTATGTATTGCAATATCTTCATCTTCCATCTCACATTAGTAAGTATTTTGTTGTTTGTGGAATCGACATGGTTTATATATATACCCATTTTTTTATAGATTCTCTTTATGAAGGGAATAAACATCTCCGAAAGCTCCACTCCACATAGAGTCCACTTATTTAAGGCCAAAATTTTGACTGCATACTCACACGAAGAAAACCTTCATCTATTTTTCTAAATCTTAGATTTTTTGCCTCAACTAGTCAGTTACGACTACCCTCCTCCTATATATATATATATATATATATATATATACAGACACGCTATACATTCAATTATGAAAACTAGTTACATTTTAAAATATTTGTTAACTTATTATGAAGCTTGAGCCCATTATAAATGAAACACTTTCTGATGAGTGATGAGTTTGGGATTGGTAGACGTAGATCTTGGATATCTTTCCTAGTATTACATAGGCATGACTTTCACGACTTATTTTGTGTTGCACTGTAGATTCATGTTTATGAATGAGACATACTGTTTCAAGAATAAAAGTGGCATGGCAAAATGAGTATGCGTTGTTGTAGGAATAATTATCTGTATGAATTATTTCGATTTGCATCACGAAGATATCTCATCGCTCTTTTCTGTAGTATAAATATTAGTTCCGAATTAACATTATTGATGTTGAAAATACAGCAACGTAGAGAACATCTCCATTTCCTTGACCAGGCGGTATCCGAAAACGAATCGAAACGGTTTGCTTGTTTGCATATTTTCAATTTCGAGTGACTTTTTTCATAGCGCCCGATCGCTTTGCTTTTCGTAGTTGGGAAGCCTTCGCGGACACCCGACCGTTCCCAGCGGGCTTCCTATTCGGCCCCGCCGAGTCGGCGTATCAGTTCGAGGGCGCGTGGAACGCCGACGGGAAGAAGGAGAGCATCTGGGACAGGTTCGTGCACCAGAACCGCTCGCGGATCCTCAACAGAGACACGGCCGATGTGGCGTGCGATTCCTATCATCTGTACAGGGAAGACGTCAAGCTGGCGGCCGCCGTCGGCAGCAACATGTACAGATTCTCCGTCTCTTGGCCCAGGTACTGGATATTCCCAAACAACATGCACTGGATATGCATTCAGGATATTTTGGATATCCACTGGACTTCCGAATATTATCCAAAGTACATTCCATGGACGTCCATTGAATGTCCTTGAGCTACCTATTTGGACGTCAGAAAATTGAGAGAACAACTGTTATCACAGTAATTGAATTCGCGACAGTAATAACAACACATCGATGTGAATGACTTCAACGATTAACTCGTCATAATGAGCCATAGAATGAAAGATTCCATAGATTCACTTGAATTAACGAAAAATTGAGAGATTCACCTAATTTCGGATATGTGCAGTGCAATGTTCTAAATCGGATATCTCATGGATATGTCCACTGGATGTACAAAAGAACGCTGATCAGCTTTTCTCAGTTTCTGAGACATAATTGGACGCAAATAAAAGTCACATTATTATGATAATTATCATTACTATCGTAAATAAGCAGCTGTCTGAGAACTGTTATCGAAAAATAATATGATTTGCTTCAGTTGCTTTAATTAGTGTGTTTGTACTATAGGACCTGATAGTTTCGTTGGCGGATACATATGGTGATTGGTGATAGCAGCGAATAATTAAAATAATATTTCATTTGTCTCTCCAAACTAATTTTTTGTTGAAAAAACTTCCAGAATACAATGACAAATGATGAGTACTCGATATATTTTTTCGTTTTTGAGTTTTTGATAATAGAATTTTCAATTCTATTATCGAATAACTTCAGCGTAGGTGGACACAGCTGATTTATTGCTAAGTTTATATACCTTTCGCATTCCAGATGAGTAGCTAGGGGTCTTCTATACTGAGTGAGTACGTGAGTACCTCAAAACCAGACTAAGTCTGAATTCGGAAGACTTATGTAAAAGCCGGATGGAAAGTCCAGATAGTAGGTATATTATACACCACGGGAACCGTTCAATCCCGCTAATGGGATTAAATCACTTCATTCTCTCTCTCTTTCTCATACAGAGTGTCTCTAAAAGATCGTCACAAAAACCTACCACATATCCCTGAGACCGAAATAATTTTATTTCCGCCAACTTACCTCATTACAAAGTTACTTAGTTCATGCAATAGACAGCTCTGAAATCGCATTTTCCGAATCGTCTTTGCTCTATTATTTCGAAACAGCTTATGATATTCTTCTCTCGTGGTACGTTTGTATAGCGTATGAATCCAACACCCCAAATACAGGATTATCTTGCACAGTCAAAATAGTCGGGCTCCAATGTACAGATTTGAAAAAAAAAGACACCAGAATGAATTCATAAATTTCATAACTACATATCACCTTTATTTCTCCAAATACTCGTACGCGCGCGCATCCTCGTCTTTGTATCTCTCGAATCCCTTTTCCACTTCTTCCTTCGTCCCGAGTCGCGCGGTTGACGGTTGTCAATCCATGACTGATGACAGATGTCGCTGCTCGAGGTGGGAGTATTCAAAAAAAAAGTAGGATTTACTACAATAACAACTATATCCTTTACATTTTAATAATCCTCCTATTGTTTAGATCTCATCAATTCAGCACCCCTTTCACAGAGTGTTACAACACGTGGCCAACAACACGTGGTACGTGGGATAAGAATCCTCTCCACCAGGGTACTGTTCCTTTCTACCCTGTGAAAAATTTGATATTTCTATTGAATGTCCTTGTGGAAGCCATTTTTTTCGTCGAACTTTGTCATTTATTGATGTTGAAATTGTGTGCATTAAAACTCGAAACATTCCTCTTATTTGACAGAACCTGTATCTCAACTAGTTCACAACATTTCATTGGTGAAAGGTGTAATAAAAAACGATTTTTCTATCATTTTCAGAGCAACAACATTACTAGTGCATTTACGTTTCTGTTCTTACTCCTTCTTTCTTAGTATTTTCATAGCTATTGAAAATTCAGAATCACAAATTTTCTGGACAATCTATATGGGGGTATGGGGCTAGAAGAGATCATTTGGTCCGTTTCAAAAACGTTAAGAAAATGTGAAGGGGGCGTATGAAATTTGCCTACGAAGATATTGGCTAGTTCTCACTCAATAAACACAAATTACAGTAGAATTAACACTCTGTCTGGTTTGATGGTTTTTAGTTATACATATTTTTGATTGTATAACAAAGTTCGACACGACTGTTCCACCGAATTCCTCTTGTATGTGGGTAGTATTTTGTTGATTCGCGAGGAACAACGAAAAAAATATTTCATAGTGTTATGGAATTTATGAAAAAAATTAATGTTCGTCGGGATATTACGTGATTTTTTTTTTCGAAAACGGGACAGCGATGAGAAAAAATAGAAATTTAGTGGCGTGCACGATGTTTTTTGAGATGTCAAATGGTGAATTTTTATTTTTGACAGATACGTCGAGGGAGTTTCAAAAGACCTTTTTTGGATAGCAAGTTCATTTGGGGATTTTTTACTTAGTTTTCGTTCGAGACTCATTGATATTTTCAATACCAGCTTGGAAGATTTTGAGAGGTATGAATAAATATTTTCGAGAAAAGTCGAGAAATCGAAAGATAGTAGTTATATAGAAATACGATGTTTTGATTCAATGTTAATCACATATAGAAATTGCAGTACTTGCATATTATGACTATCATATGCTCGTTGAATAATATACTATTTTACATCAGTAATCATGAGGATTATGGCCATGAGATAAAGCGGGAATAACAATAATGAATTATACAGGGTGTTACCGGACGGGGATGCCAACAACATCAACAAAAAGGGCCTGCGCTATTACGAACATCTGGTGCGCGAGATACGAAACCGCGATATGATACCGGTGGCCACTTTGTACCACTGGGACCTGCCCCAGGCGCTGATGGACCGAGGCATCGACTGGACCGACGACCGCGTGGTCGACTATTTCGTCGATTATGCGCGCGTCGTCATCAGGCGCATGCGCCACGTGGGCTACTGGATAACGATTAACGAACCGCACACCTTTTGCCGCTTGGGGTATGGCGAGGGGGTAAGTAGTGAAAAAACGTACGCTCGTGATTGATGAATGTAATTAATATTTTCCTGGATTTTTTACTGCTGGTATCATCACATATGGAACTTTTGGGAAATCAACAGTTAACTTTTCGTGACATCAGCAGTAGAACAAGAAAGAACAAAAACAACTACTTCATTTATATAAAATATAAATCCATAGTAACATATATATACTACAAGGTATCTGAATAATCTGGATGAACATACAGAGGAACAAAAAAGTCAAATGATATTTCAAAAGGTACTTACCTATCTCATATTTAGATCGATTTCACATCCTAATCGTTCGGAAATTGAATGAATCCACTTCATTCATGTGTTTTCGAGGAGCGTCTTGTTATCACCGCGTCCCTTTTCTGATTTTGATCCTTGTCGATATTATGAACTCACTTTGTTATTCATAAAAAGCTCAGAAGTCGAAGCCGACAAAACAGAGAACGAAAATCACTGAGAATTCATTTATCACTCATACAAATGATAATACTGTTGACTCAGTTGAATGAATTTTGTCGTATAGAAGAATGCCGTACTTGTAAAGATTCATACACGTATATACACATTCATTTTTGAGACAAACCATAATCACGAAACCCGATCGTCCACCGTTGTTGAGCCTCCATGCTGAATTTTGACGAAATCTCGGTTCCCGAAAACCCCCATATACCAATCTTGGATATTATCAGTCAATTATTGTCTTATTAAGGCTGGGCTGTTTTACAACAATGTTTATCCCTATATCCAGATATTCGCACCAGGCGTCAGAGGCAGTGGCAGGGACGAGTACAAGTGCATTTACACAATTCTGAAGGCACACGCTGCCGTCTATCGCATGTACAAGCGAGAATTTCCAAATTATAAGGGTGAGTAGTTATCGCCTCACTTAAGCGCGTTTCCTCCACCCCACCACTCCACCCATGAGCCACACCCCCAAAATTGCTGTCATGACGTGAGACAGATGACATTTGACAGAGTTGACGTATATAAATTGAACTTTACTAGCACAGTGTTTTTATATACTCTGATACTTCCACATTTGTCTAATGCTCATTTTCTGTAGGGTATTCATCATTTTTATGTCGGGAGTACACCTCTTTTACCACTCAAAATTGGTATATTAATAACTTGTTCATCATTCTGTGGGGGTTTTCCCCAGACATTGTAAATTTCATCCTCGTAGCTTTTGGATTTAAGATGTATATTGTTGTGAAATTGATTTTCGCATCGTATACGAAATGTCTGTCTAGCAGTAAAACCCACCAATTGGGTCCGATAAAGTGAAATTATTTTCATTCATAGAGGCACGTTCAATATCCGAAGAAAGGTAACTTTTATCACCTAACAGTAAGAGTTCCCAAAAAACCCAAATGGTTCAGCCGCTCAGGGAACGTTCTCACGGTAGATTGATACCCTTCTTGCAAAACAGTTTTTAGTTCAGCTAGTCAGTAAGAACAACTCCGTGCACTCGAAAGCACACAGCTTCTCCGAGCGTCTCAAAGACTTGCCTATTTCACTTCACGCTACAGACATCTCGATATACTTTAGTACATCGTGAATATACCAAAGCACTGAAACAACTATACAGTGTTTGGCTTTGCCACAACAACCACAGAATACCCCACACAAACAAATAATAGGTGTGTGTGTGTGTATGGGCCATATACAGACCCATAAATATATACCAAAATTCAATGGAGTTCAGTAATTGACTAAGCGCTTCAGTAATCGATATGTGATGCAATGTTGTCGGCCTATAAATTATTGATTCCGTATAATGAGACATTTTATCTCCCAGTCTGTAAAACCTGTTAAACTAGCCATTTTCTTTCGATTGTAGCCCCATTAATACTGAAACTGATGAAGTATTACAAATGACAGATAATGTGTGACAGAAGACATCACATACGACGTATGGGAGATGATATATGACGAATGCTCATCTGTCACTCAAACTATAAGTGACTTGATTACCAATTTCATCTGATTGATGACGCGATAAAATTCATTGATGTCTGCGTCAGTACAAGACAAAGTAGAATACCAGAAATAAATTCAAGTATTTTTGAAATTCCACCTCACTTGGCCACTTGAAGAAATGATGATAATAACATTATTAAATTTCACAGGAAAAATGTCCCTAACCTTAGATATCCAGTGGTACCAACCGAGAAATGCTTCCTCTGCTGAGGACATCAAGGCTACCCAGAGAGGTATTGATTTTGATGTGAGTACTTATTCATTCTGCAATACGATGATCCTATTACTTCTCGTTCAATGAATGATATCAAACCGCATAACAAAGCAACTATTTGTTTCCAGTTCAACTGTTCGTCACTCCGTTTGAAACGTCACTATTCAGTTCGATAAAAGGAAGTCAAACCCACTCATTATCTTTTTCTAGGATTTCCATGATTTTAATATTCATTTGTGGATCATTTCATGTAGGGTACAGCAACATGAACTTTTCGGACCCTGCATGAAGAATGGAAGTACTCATAGAAGTATAACACATAGAATATCCTTCATTTGTCATCTATAGAACTATCTAACTATCTATAGAAAGTTTGCTAACAAATTTCGATCGGTGGGGAATCGGCGTCAATAGCTGGACTTCAATGATCGCACGTTTTATTGTGATAGTTATTTTTCGACGAAAGTAAGTTATGATAAATCAGGGTTATCATATTCAACATTCAACAGCTCATTATGTGAACTACATACATATCATACATATACTACATATCATATCATGGTCGATATTTCCTAATAAACATTCTTCCGAAGATTGCCGTGGAAACAAATTTGTAAGATTAGTTTTCTTCGAATTTTGATAGTTCAGTACAGTTTTCACGCTAGAAGTTCACTCTTGTGAGTTACAAAATGCCATTTTCCAATGAATAACAGAGAGATATGTTGAAAATTTAGATTTGTTAACGATGTAGACAAGACAGAGATGAGTTAACGACTCACTGCTAAGTCATGGTAACTCTCTAATGAGACGGAGCAATGCTTTCGAATCCTCTAGTTTGAAATGAATTCCTTGTTTTATATATACTAATCAATGGAAATATAAGTGAGATAAAAAATAATTGAATATGGTGTACCACAGGGCACCTGGGGCCTATCTTATTCATATTATACATCAATAGTATACTTGACCTGAATTCAGCTGGTACCATTTTGAGCTTTGCTGATGATACTGTACTTTTTTATGAAGTAGATTCCTGGAATGACCTGAAAGAATCAGTTGAAAGTGACATGCAAAATATAATAGATTGTTTTAACCAGAAGCTACTTACCATAAATTTCAAAAAAACTTGGTTTGTTCCATTCTCTTGCTATAAAAATAAATTGCCCGACTATAACTCATTGAATATAAACAACCATGGACATACAATAACAATATATTTTTCAAATCATGTGAAATACCTCGGAATGTACATAGATTGTCACATGAGGTGGGATTTTCACATAAGTAAAAGTATGCAAACTAAGGATTTTCCTGTTTAGATTCAGATACTTAAAAAATATCATGGATGTTGCTCATCTAAAAATAATCTACTAATCTACTTTTCATTGAGTCACGTCTGTCATATGGGATAATTGACTGGGGTAGTGCAGCAAGCTGTCATTTAAAAAATCTGGTAGTATTACAGAAGAGGTTCGTCAAGTTAGTATTCGGAAAACCTCTCCTCTATCCCACTGACAAGCTTTTTAAAGACACGAACATTATGGACTTGCGACAGATATACTTTCTGAAAGTAGTTATGGCTCACCACAAATATAGAAATGATACCCAAATACCAAATCACACTTATAGCACAAGAAATAAGCAACACAATCTATTGAAAACTGCATTCTCTTCTGAAACTATTGGACAAAGAGGATATACATATAATTCGTCACTTTTTTACAACCAGCTTCCACAAAAAACGAGATGTATATACTCAAACAACCTGTTTAAAAAAGCATCTAAAGCATCTAGAAGTTGGAAGAGAATTCATCCACAACGTAATTGATCCAACCAAATAAAATTGTTTTGAGTCGAAATCAAAATATAGAATGAATCAAATGCACGAGAATCGAATGCACATTTTGATTTGGTTTCATTTGTTTGTTTGAACTATATTATTATTAGGGTTAGGATATTATTATTAGGATAAGAGAATTAGTTTCCATAATGCATAAGCTCATATCGCTTGGATCTTTTAATTTAGATTCAAGCCTTTCAATATGTTATCATTCACCATATTTGTACAAACATCTATTCGGTTTCGTTGTATACTAATAAGCAAAACAACGCAAATTTGTTGATAGCATTCAGAAGCCCACGTGCTGGCTATGCCTTAGTGGGATCTTTTGTTCACTTTATGTTGATGTATATTACTACTGAGTGAATAAACATTATTATTATTATTATTATTATATGTGATCTTATATATTGATTTATTTTACTATTTGAGACAGAACATGGCGAAAACATAGATTTACGTAAAATGAAAATACGTAATATGAAAAATTGTTACAATTACTTTTTACTCTTCCTTGGTTTGTATCTTGTGTATGTTGCTATCTCCAATTTATTAAGGTTCTCGAGCAATTTGTTACGATTTCATTATTTTTTCAATTGGTGAATGTTCTGATCTGTTTTTTTCGGTCGCCATTACTGAAGTCCAATAAACAACCACTTAAATAAACACCCACCTCAAGACATGGGTCGCCGTGAGGTTTATGTAATCTGAAACAAACACGTCGTTATCTAGCACATCCATAACGATCGTGTTCGTTAAGTAGAACGACTCAACGATCGTCACTCTAATACATAGATAAATTTAGTCTAGCCAGACGTGTACATAGAATTTCTTTGGGTAGGCCGGCTTATACGCATGGCCAGTATACAGAGGAGGATGGCAACCAAGTGCTGAAAGCAGGATAGCCGAGAGGAGTAGACTAGCCGGTCTCAATGTCTCTCGCCTACCAGCTCTCACTCCAAGCGAAATAGAATTCATCAACGGGACACACGACTTTTTTGGTGTGAACATCTACACGGGCTTCCTTGTCGAAAATCTGCCGGAGTTCCCTACCAGTGAGTCAAGTTACGAAGCCGACGTTCACTTAGAGCTGTCTTTCAGTCCCAATTGGACAGTCGAGACCGGATACTTCGCAGTAAGTTATCTACTTCTTTCCGCTAATAGCTCTAAAACACACTATCATGTATATCTTCTACCTGATGAATCGTATTTCTCTCCCAGTGGTCAATAATGAAATGGTCTCTCTTTCTAAGCAATAATGTACATAAATGACTCCCAATTAACCACACTGGTATCAGTTAGTTCTATCACAAGAAGGTTTATCACCTAGATCAGAATGATTCATCTTATGAGAGAACTTTGTTTCAATCAAGTTTCAACACAGAATGGCATGGTAAAGAGTATCAACGTGAGATAGCTTATGATCGGGAGTTTCATTAAACTCCCAAATCTTGTAAATTTGTTGTGGTGGAACTTTAGATTAGAACATTTTGATGGTTTTGACAGGATGACGCAAATAATGACAACTTTTTTGATTTCAGTTCGCTCCAACTGCTCCCCTACATGTACTGAGATATGTCCAAGACACTTATAACAATCCTGAAATCTTGATAACAGAGATTGGTGCTGCTGATGACGGCAGTACCTTATATGATGATCTCAGGATAGAAATATTTGATGTAAGTTTTTGGTGTTGTACAGTTCAACGGTTTCGCCAGGAATTCAATGAACTCCTGTTATATTCTTTATTTCTTATATATCTTTCATGGAATGAGTGCGACACCACCACATCGACAGAGGTGCTGTGAAATGGGTAACTCCCATGTTTCAGTATTTGGTCGATGCTTCCGGTCATATCCCCATACCCTATCTCCTTACTCCCAACCCAAACCGCCCATTTCAGCTGAAGAAAAATCTAGATGATGAATTCTCCTAGGGTAAAACACTCCGGAAGTAAAATACCTCTCCATTCGGATTTCCGGGCGAGAGGTGCTCGAGGGGGTTCACCATCGAAACATCTGAATTTAAAAATAGACCTTTGTAACATCCGAGGTCTGAACAAAAATATAAACGATGTTCATTACCATCTACAGGCTGAGAAACCAGATATACTGGCTTTAACTGAGACGCAGGTCAACTCATCAACTAATACGACCTATATGCTCTGCCCTGGATATGAGCTGCATACCTGTTTCAGATTCAGAGGAGGTTTATGTCTCTTTTCCAGAAATGATCTCTCATGCCATCGTGAGGAGGAACTGGAACCGGAAGAATTCGATGTAATGTGGCTCAAGATCGATAACCACAAACAGACAAAGTTCATCTGCTGCCTTTATCTATCACCAAACGAACCAACTCCTGGTGACCTCTTCGAATTCCTTTCTCTGAAACTTGATTTCTTCCAACAGAATCACCCAGCAGCTGAGATCATCATCATGGGGGATTTCAATGTCCACAACTCCACCTGGCTCAAATTCTCGAACAAAACAGACGACGCAGGACGTCTGGCTGAGGCTTTTGCTATCACCTATGGTCTTGAGCAACTGATAAACGAGCCCACTCGGATCCCTGATATCAGCAATCATTATGCCAATACGCTCGACCTGTTCCTCACTAACAATCCGGAACCGTATGAAGTGAAAGTCCGTGCACCACTAGGAAACTCAGACACACACACTCATCTCCACGATATGTCCTTACATCACTCCGCGAACCCGACTGGGATGGCCTTCGCATGTTTTTTTCTGAGTTTCCTTGGAGGAGAATGTGTTTTGAATCGGGAGATCCTACGCAATGTGCTGAAGAGATTTCGGAAATCATCATGCTGGGAATGGAAACTTACATAACACATAGCACCAAATCACGAACCACTGGTGAACCATGGTTCAATAGAACCTGTTCTAGGGTTGTCGCACTGAAGCAAGCAGCATACCGTCGTTGGCGCAGAAACCCAAGCCCTCAAACTAGAGCTGAATATGTTGAAGCTAGGAATACATGCAATCGAACGATAGATGAATCTAAAGAGGCATACAACACGAAAATAAGATCGAAGCTCATAGAGTGTCCAAATGGTTCCCGTTCATTTTGGACGTTTGCCAAGGCAATCGGGAGAAATTTCACTTCTAGCTCATTTCCTCCCCTCACAAAGGATGATAATACATTGGCTATAACACCTCATGAAAAAGCCAACACCTTCGCCAAAATGTTTGCAGACAATTCTACCTTGGATCCACGAGGCCAGGAACTTCCGAAAGTCGCTACCATCGATAACCGTATGCCGGAAATTGTCTTCCGGCAACGCACAATCAGACATATTCTGCTTAGCCTCAACGTCAAGAAGGCTATGGGGCCTGACGGAATACCGCCTATTGTTCTCAAGAAATGTGCCCCAGAACTAACACCAGTTCTTTGCAGGTTGTTCACCCTTTCGTACAAACTCGGCGTATTTCCTTCTAACTGGAAGAAAGCTAGGGTCCAACCGATTCCAAAGAAGGGCAAGAAAACACTCCCCAACAACTATAGACCGATTGCACTACTATCTGTGATCTCTAAAGTAATGGAAAAAGCAATCAACATCGAGCTCATCCGATATCTAGAGAGCTCAAGAATCGTGAACGACCGGCAATATGGCTTTCGTCACCAGAGGTCAACTGGAGATCTGCTTGCCTATGTGACACATAAGTGGCAGGTGTCAATAGAGAAACATGGGGAGTCTCTGGCTGTAGCCTTGGATATCTCCAAAGCATTTGACCGAGTTTGGCACCAAGGCCTCCTAGCGAAACTTCCGTCATATGGTTTGCCGCCCCAACTGTGTCTTTTACTATCGAGTTTTCTTGCAGATAGATCACTCTACGTGGTGGTAGACGGGGTCTCGTCTGATACAATGACGATCAATGCTGGTGTTCCACAAGGCTCTGTCTTGGCACCAACTTTGTTTTTGCTCCACATCAATGATTTGTTGAATGTGACCTCTAGCCCAGTTCATAGCTTTGCGGATGACAGTACACTTCATTCCGCCTTTTCCTCTAGAGCCCCTATATCATCCAATGAGGCCAGAGGTGCAAGGCGAAGACAGGTTGATGCTTTAAATGAGGATCTGACAAGAATTCTGAAATGGGGATCTGAGAATCTAGTACAGTTCAATGCAACTAAAACTCAAGCTTGTATGTTCACCAAGAAGGCTGATCACACAATGCCCAATTTGATGATGTCGGGTACCACTGTTCCTATGAGGTCGTCAATATCCTTGCTGGGTGTCACCACCAACAGTGCTCTCTCATGGGACGATCATGTGAGGTCCATTGCGAAGACTGCTTCACAAAAACTCGGTTTTCTTTTCCGTGCGAAGAGATACTTCACATCCCAGCAGCTGCTTATGATCTACAAAGCACAAATTCGACCTGTCCTGGAGTACTGCTCACATGTTTGGAGCTCAGCCCCCAAACATACGCTCAAGCTCTTAGATTCAATTCAGAAGAGAGCTATTCGCCTAGTCGATGATACAACACTCACCAAATCATTGACCTCTCTAGATCATCGTAGAAAGGTCGGCGATCTCTGCCTTTTTTATAGGTACTTTCACGATCGGTGCTCAACGGAAATATCATCTATTATGCCACCACGCGCGATTCCTAGTAGACAGACCAGACGAGCTCAAGCTGGTCACCCCTACACTGTCAGGCTCGAGACCTGTCGAACATCGCTATACCAAGCATCATTCATCAATAGAACGGCGAAGTTGTGGAATTCTTTGCCTAGTGAAGTCTTTCCTGATGCTTACAACCTCCAAACATTCAAGAAAAATTCCAACACCTTCCTTCTTTCCCAAAATTCCACCGCTGGCTAACACGATGTTCCTCGAACATCATAGGTTTCCCTTTCGTGTTGTCCACAGATAAAAAAAAAAAAAAAATATATGACAACTGCTCATCATTTTTTCATACTCCACAGTGTTTTGTGTCTGGTCCTTAAAACTTTGAAATGATCGAAATACAGCATCATCTATCGGTTAGCGATTGATTGATCATTTGTACTGTCAACTGTTTTGTCTCGAAAATCGAACCACAAATATCGAACCATTGAATAAACTTCATTCACGACGGATTAACCGGGTAACTAATCTCTGGCATCATCCGCAAATTGGTAGGCGAGTTCTCCAGCGTACCGTACACTGAGTTCTTACCATGAAAATTATTGCATGGAATTCATGAATCCGAAGTCAAGATGAATGACTATACCACGGTATATCATCCTTATACGTCCATAATAAAATATTCACTCTCATTCGCAAAGCGCTTTCGGCTCTCGAACGATCATGAGTGTGATACCTGCAATTTAGTGATACTAGTTCAAAAAAGGTTATCCAAATAAGCCATTACTGACTGGTCAAGTATTAACAAAAAGTAAGTGAAATACTTGACGAGTATACCCATTTTTGTACAATCATAACTCCTTTGCAGGCAGTGGCGTAGCTAGGTAACCAAACTAGGTAACTAGGGCCCCAACTGAACTATTCGTATTCCGTACTCGTCGAGTTCCGCATTCTTCGTACTCCAGATTTGTCGTGATCCAGACTAGTCATAATACCATAGAATAATTGTTATAAATACTGATAATACAGTCGACTCCAGTCTACTATAAGTACCACCGCTTCGCGGCGTGCAATATAAGGCGGTTTCACAGTCGCGCCGTCGTCCAGTCGCACGGCTTGTAAATCCACTAGTAGCATAGAATATACTCTTATATATATATTATATATACTCTTATATATATAGAATATACTCTTTGCTAGTAGCGATTCAAAGTCACGATGTTGAAGCGTGTGCTGTTAAAATGCGCTGTTCGACGACTCGACTGTGAAACCAGCCTAAGAAAACAGGGGAGTTTTTCGCAAGTTTCGGAAAAAGATGGATAGAGACTTTTTGGAAATTCCCTTGTAGTTTTTCAAATAAGTTGAAGTATTGAAGTTACGTTCCTGTTATCTGGTTATTCATATTCCGATTGTGGGAGAAATTTTCACTAGTTCAATTCATAGTTTGTGAGTCAGAGTCTGAGGGACCCGCTGATATTGGGGCCCCATGGCACTGTCCTGCCTTGGCCAACCAGTGGCTACGCCACTGCCACTGCAGGTGTCGCACTGATGATATGGCTCGACAGAAGAAAGGGCTTTGCAATTGAAATTTAATATTTTCATACAAAATACAAATCTCTAACCATAATGTGACAATACTGATGGTTTATATATCATTTCACCGTCGATGTCTTTGGAACATTGCTAAGCGAATCAGTGCTTACACAACCTGATAAATATTTCACACTTTATATTATATTTCTTCAAATACCTATATTGCTTGCAAATCTTGATCTTAGATAACCTCTACATATCTCTCCATTCTCAACTATTCTTGAAAAGTAGTTCATTTCCATTTGTGTATGCGGAAGTAATTGACAAGTTTGTTTTTCAGAATTACTTCAGCTCTATCCTCGACGCAATATATGATCACGGCGTCAATGTGTCAGGGTTGACTATCTGGAGCTTATTAGATAATTTCGAATGGGCAAGTGGATATGAGTACGTATATTATTATCATTCAAAATTCATCTAGTTCATAGTTCCAATCACTAGACGGAGTGTGTGTAATCAACTATCCTAACCATGGACGTATAAACTTATTATACGTCCATGATCCTAACCATGATGAAATAAGTGAGAAGAGTGAGAACTGTGCGTAGTTCTACCAAACTTGCAATAAAACGAAATTGAAACATTAATAGACTTTTGTGTATCTAATTGTTATATTTTTGATGAAATCATGATGAGAAGATTCGAATGAGTGAAATCAAAACATTTGTAAGACACAATGGAATTTGAAACTCACTTTTTTGTACAATTATGGCACCATCTTCAGGAAAACCCACGACTCCTACATCACTTGAAGGGAAAGCGGATTGGTTTTAACAAAAGCGCATCAGGGCATTCACTATTCTCATTTCATTATAATCCTAACATTGATGTAATAAACTAGCTATTACATCAATATCCCAACCATAGGTATAGAAATGATCTTAACCTCTCATCCATTGTCATCATTGTTCCATTGTCAATAACTATTAACTACAGAGAGAATGACTGATGCCATCAGAATCACCTAACATGCATGGCCCAAATTTGGAAGCATCAAATAATTGATTGATTTTTCTAATTATCTTATGATATGTATGGAAAATTCGTAATTTATCCTGAATACTTCATGATGATTTTTGCGTTCCATTGTATAATTATTGCTATCCTTAATGTAGTATTCTCTTATTCTTCGATATTAATTTTTTCACACCTGCTAACTATTCAATCAACAGATAACGACGTGTGTTTTTCAGTATACACTTTGGGTTATACTCCGTGGACATGGATGATCCGCACAGAGCAAGGTATCCGAAAATGTCGACAGTTTATGTCAATCAAATGACTCTCAATAAGCGCCTACCTGCAATAGAAAGCATCAGGCCGTTATATGATAGTTTCATCGTTGGTGATGTGAATGGAACAGCCAATTTGAATACCATAATCCACAGAATGGAAGAACATACCACGAAAAGGAAGAAGAATAGCAGGCCACGGCACCATCTCGCGCCTCGAAACAGGAGTCATTCATAGATGGAGGCTTTGATTTGTTTTGATGTCTCATTATATACCGGGAAGTATTTCGCAGAAAACTCAACGTACTTACTAGTTATAGACCATATATATAATGAGATATGAACGATTCAACCTGCCACTATTATGTACATTATTATTGATAATTATTTATTGATGGAGTCATTATTGGAAATGGTATAATAATAATAATAATAATATCGTCTTTCTTGTCCTTTCCATTCTTTGTCAAAAACATTAAATTGAATACATTAAAAATAACTGCATAATTGGCAGAGTTCAGCTTACAAAGTTGAATATTCTATTGATAAAATGAATTATAGTGAGTTTTGTTCATATTACCTGCTTTTCCACTCAACCTCAAAACACACAGAGTTTTACTTACTAGACAATTTTTATTCACATATTTCTTCACACGGAGTGGGAAAGGGGGGCTCATTTACATATTCTGTTCATTGAGAAGAATTACTTTGTAATGTTTTTTGAAACAATAACTTCCTTTCATTTTTTTACGGATGGCTTGGTAAATTGTTATAGATTTTGACTATCTGATATCTGAACGATCCTTTGAACTGTTCGGTACGATGTGTAGGGGTGTCAATAAACCCTTTCAAATTCAATTTGTTATAAAGATGAATAAGCGTTTTTTTATTGATGATATTATGTAATCACCGTCCTTCAACTTATAACTGATACCTTCTCGACTGCTGATGCCAAAAATTATTCTCCAGCATGAGTTTTGTATTTTTTGTAATTCATTGTCAGTATAGTATAAGCGAGACTTGGGCAATACAAGTAGTCAGCAAAATTCAAAATTCATAAAACTTAACTTCCACTAAGCATTACTTTGATTTTTATTGGCAAAAATTTTCTATTGCTATATACAATATACTGATATTGATTTTATCTACAATTTCATTTCTTTTCTGTTTCGGACCAAATATCAAGACACAAGATTCATTTGAATTCGGAAGAAAACAATGTTCTGCATAACGCTCGGCAAATTACTTCAGGTAACAATTTATTCGAGCACATGCATCTTCGACAACATTTGTATGGAATGAATAGTGAATTTGTGTGTCATTAGCATATAAGTGAGATTTGAAATATTTGATATGTCTGACTAATTGACTAGTGTATAGAATGAACATGACTGGTCCCAAAATGGAACCTTTGGGTACACCTACTATGAATATTAGATATGTATAGAGTGCGCCTGTTCCATGCGTACTTTTTGTTGACGATTGTTTAAATAGCTCTTTAGCAGAGTCATTGTGTTTGGACTTAATCCAATAGGAGCTATAATATTGGAAGTAACACTCCGTGATTGATTGTGTCGAGAGCTCGGCTAAAATCAAATGAAACCAAAATAGTAATTTCTCCTTTTACCGATGATTCCATGATGTCATCTACTACGTGGAGAAGTGCTGTTGTACAGCTGTGGCCTGGTGCTCTTAATCCTGATTGTACCGTGGGAAGCAGTGAATTTTTCAAGAAGTAAACTCTTGACTTGAATTTCCATGATTTTTTCCATTACTTTTGAAATCGTCGGTGAAATAATAACTCATAATATGTTTTACAACAAAAGCAAAAACAAATAGAAAACAACTACAAAATGTTGAAGACGAGGTGTATATAGAATGGTGAATCAAATTTCAATTTTTTTTTCCAAAACATGTCGAACTATTTACCTAGGCTGCACCGCTTGACACCGCACGTTCGTGTTGCTATCTACCAATCTTTTATCTTCCGACACGTCATAACAAGTCAGAAATGAATATAATATGAAACATAATTACATAAGACATAATTTGACTTGATTTTCTCCCAAATCGCGAGGCCTAAGCGTTGATTATGTATTAATCAACGGCATAAGCATGCGTTATTCCCGTGTATGCATATTTGGTGACAATTTATTTTACGGAACCTATATGTTGTTCACTCTAAGATGATGAGAATGGGAAATATACATTTATGTATACGGACAATTGTTACATAACCTAGAAGAAATTCACTATCATCATACGATCACGGCTATTATCATATGACGACTAGGAATATCACCATCCATGATACTATCGTTATAGTATCATGTTCACCATCCACACTTACTTCACTTCTCTCACAGCATTCAATGGAAGTATTTTATGAGCATCCACAGATAATGCTTTCAGCATTTTCGATATGATTCCCAATACTACAACAATGAATTCGCAAATGCGTTCATAAAAGAAAAGAATTTTGATCTCTGAATTTTCAGAAAAATAAACAATTTGCATTAGTTAGCCAGCTGATCAATTGTACATTGTCTGAAATCTTAGATGAGGAAAAGGGTATGTCCAACATCAGCCCAATTTATTTGGTTCTGTTACAAGTGCGTGGGGCCGTTCGGTGTACTAATGCCATGATTGCCCGAGTGTGTTGATAAACCAAAGTAGGCCGTCATGACAGTCATTTTGTTTTGAGTTTTCAGACTTATTTTAATGGTTACATTCCGGCGATTTGGATAATTTTCGTGCTTTGTTTTCGAACATTGACTTGGTGTTCATAAGTTTTCAGTTCGGAATGGTGAAATTTTGGCTAGAATGCCCAAACAAGTTCAAAAACGCCAAAATATTGTCTTGTCAGTTGACATGGGCGTAGTATAGGAGATAGCATAGAATGATTGATTGAGGTAGGTTTCATTACACAGTCCATAGACATTATTCAATGAGTCAATTTCAGTTTTCGGGTGGACTCTAGACTGACCACTCAGTGGTTTATAGTATTTGAATCAAATCAAGCATGTCCCTCAAACTGAAATTGGACGTTTTTTGTTCAGAGATGCAATCCTATCATTACCTAGTAGATCTTATGCATATCTCGGCATATGTATGTACCCTACTGTACTGTGGCTGAGTGAGTAAGTACCTATCAAGAATCCTTGATTCTTCATATCAATGAGATTGTTCACAATATTGTGAGAGAATTATTTTCAACTTCAGTCGTGTATATGAGTAAAATTGGTGATCATGATGAGATAAAAGGATGTACAGTGAACTGTTTTGTGAGTCAGCCTTTTTGATGTGTCACGCCATTGATGTAATATTATTACATCAATGTCACGCCAACTGTGAGAAAAGTGGTGAGTGGACATTCAATATAATGAAGTCAACGAATATCTTTTGCTTATGAAATATATTCAGGATGTAGTTATCAGAAGAGTGGTGAGTAGACATTGAATGTGATGATGTGGAAAATCATGTATAAAATTATCTTCATTTGGCCTGAAATACACGAAATTTCTTTAGGTTGAAGTTGTCAATATTAGATTGTGCTAAACTGTACTTTTCAACTCCTCAAGAAGCACTGATGGCTTCTCGTTATTGGAATCAACCTTGACCATATCAACAGCTTCAGAAAGTAAAAAATAATATGAAGCAGAAAATCAAACACAGCAGGTGATCAGCAGGAAAATCATGAGTACGACAAAAGTGAGTCGCTGGGACGTCTGTGCTACGTAACTATGCAAGTCACAGGTCACGAAGTAACATCGCAGCGATATCTTAGATATGTATCTTTGTTGGCTGGAATACATTATCTGGAAATTTGTGTGAAATATACGCTTATTTCGAAGATTATCTGGTTATTCATTGTTCCTATATAAGTTTCAATCAAAAGCTGGAATATCTGAAAACTAATAATGATTTCATGAACATGTTTTCATATTTGTGCTGTTATCCCATTTTATTACGTGAATATTCGATGTTCTGGTAATGTAACATAGGAACGCCTAGGGACGCTTCAACAAAAATTATGTCACCCGTCCTGCAGCAGTCTATGTGGCGCTATCTATGTGAACAAAAAAATCCCTGTGCTTCTGTATATGCATATTGGATGCATTTCTTAATGATCTAAGGGGTGAACGAGGTACATCATGTATTTTTCCTGTTCACATTTGTGACTCGAAAAGTACCTAAATTATCCACCTGACAGTTATGTTATCTCAATTTGAACAAAAATTTGACTCATATAGCATGTTTTTCCCGTGTACCTTTCCTTTGGATCTCGCGCATCCCTTCATGCTATTAGCGTTCTAGCATAGAAGAATATTCTCCACACTATATACAGGGTGAGTCAAAAATGTGTACCGAGCTTTCTGGGGGTGATAGAACATTGAAAAATAAGTGTAGTTTGATGATTAAACTCATGGCCCAAAATGCATATTAAGGGAGATATATCCTTTCAAAGTTGATAAAATTAAAATAATTTCTCCGCATAACTTCTGAACGATGAAAGCCACCTGATTGAAATTTTGTGCATGGATGTATGTTGTCAAAATACATTTTTTTCGTAACACTTCCACATTTCTTATATTGTTATTATTGTTATAAAGGGTGTTTTCAGAGGGTGAATCATGATTTTTTGTAGAAAACTTTTTTCCCTGTATTATTTCCGGTGAAAAACAGGAGCATTCGATGGAGCGAAGAAAATTACATGAAAAAGGTACTCTTATTCAAATACAAAAAATTGAGCCGTTCGTGAGATATTTGAGTTTTTGTAGTTACATGAAATGTATCAGCACAGCAGATTGATTTTATTCATCGCGAGATTCATCGGTAACAATATTTTAGCAGGTCATGATGAATAATTTTGTTCTCAATTTTGACGTTCATGTCATCAACATTCGAGTCAACATCGTTGTAGTCGATTTGTTCGTGTGGTTTTTCTGTGTCATTTATCACTGCGATTATCAACTGAGATTTTAAGAAATATGACAGGTTATTCTTTCTCTGAACAAACTGATATGCTTCTAATGCTTGGCGAGTGCTTCGGAAATGCAAATGCTGCTGTGAGACGATATGCAGAGATTTTTCCCGCTCGACGCGTTCCAAATTCGAGAACAATTTTGAGGATTGATCTACGCCACTCACGCCACCTACTTAAGTTACAAAAATTAAATAAACCAATGACAAAATCATAGAAGAGGGGTTTTGACAAAATACTAAAAGATAATATAAGATAATATAATTTCGACATTTTCGACTGTAGTAGGAAGAAGAAAGGAGAAGAGTTCTGAGGTTAGCTGGGCTTAAGACGAGTGGTGTACGTTTTTGTTAATTTTGGAGTAATTAAATTTCTTTTTGTGGGACACATTTCAGAAGGTGAATATTTATTTAATATTTTTACAATTTTTCATATTGTTTTGATAACATTACATCACGGATATATAAATATCCTGATTGCAGATGGATATACGACCAATAATAGAAATGGTGGCCGACCCAGAAGTGCGAGAGCTGTAGAAGTTGAAGAAGAAGTATTGAATACTGTGGAACAGGATCCGGAAATGAGTACAAGGAAATTAACAAGACGAATAGACACAACACAAGCGAATGTAACCAGGATTCTCAGAGAGCAACAGCTACACCCTTATCATTATTTGCAGGTACAAGAACTGTTACCACGAGACAATGAAATAAGATTGAGATTTTGTGAAGAGTTGCTGGAATGAACTCGAAGATGTCCTAAGTTTTTAAACAAAATATCTCAGCGACTTACTTTTGCACACAAGATTTCAATCAGGTGGCTTTCATCGTTTAGAAGTTATGCGGAAAAATTATTTTAATTTTATCAACTTTGGAAGGATATATCTCCCTTAATATGCATTTTGGGCCATGAGTTCAATCATCAAACTACACTTATTTTTCAATGTTCGATCACCCCCAGAAATCTCGGTATACATTTTTGACTCACCCTGTATATACTCATTGATTGTAGTTATTCTATATATAGTTCTGTGGCCCCAATGTTGAAATCAAGGAAATACTGCCAAAGTCACTCCATTTGGAAGCAAGTCTTCAAAGTTTCTCTAGGATTTATGATAAGGTATATGATGAATACAAAGTGAACGGCTACATCTATTATTTTACCTGTCACAAGTCGAAATAATAAACTCTAACGTACAGCCAACTTGATAACAGCATTTTATCCATCATAGTGGAAAATCACTCGTATGTGAACCGTTAGATGACGAAACAAAAAATATAGAAAGCTCAGTATAATTGATGATTGTACAAACAATTGTATGGAAACATTGATTCGGAAGTAGTGTTATTTTAATTCTCAATTAATGATCGAACTGCATAATGCAATCTCAGAACAACAACTAATTATACAGAAATCTGATGAAACGATATCTTCTGGGAAGTATCATAACTATTATATCATTAAAGGGGAACCGTTAGCGTTTTTGGCGAAACAAAACACTATCAGTGACTGAACCAGTCTTTTGTACATCGTTGTGTGTATAATATCTTATGTTCTACAATATAACGACGACATGAAAACTAAAGCCAGAAAAAACAAAAGGCAGCCATTCGCATGCGGTAGTCTGATTTGAGAAGCGACATCAGCGTAAGAAGCAACATCCGACCACTGAGCTCTATATCCGCATCCGATATCTCTCTATATCCACATCCTCGCATGTACATATCTCTGTTCGCTGTAACATCCATTTATCTCAACATCACTATCGCATGAAGAAAACATAGGCGAAGAGTATATTTATACTATTATTCTGACATAGGTTATTCAAATAGGTTTCAGCCAGAGATGAGTTACCGACATTCATCTAATCTCTGACTCAACCATCTACGCCACTCACGCCACCTACTTAAGTTACAAAAATTAAATAAACCAATGACAAAATCATAGAAGAGGGGTTTTGACAAAATACTAAAAGAAGAGAATAAGATAATAATTTCGACATTTTCGACTGTAGTAGGAAGAAGAAAAGAGAAGAGTTCTGAGGTTAGCGTGGGCTTAAGACGAGTAGTGTACGTTTTTGTTGATTTTGGAGTAATTAAATTTCTTTTTGTGGAACACATTTTGGAAGGTGAATATTTATTGAATATTTTTACAATTTTTCATATTGTTTTGATAACATTACATCACGGATATATAAATATCCTGATTGCAGATGGATATACGACCGAATAACACTATCTACATCAACAACCTCAATGAGAAAGTGAAAAAAGAGGAACTGAAGAAGTCTATTTATGCAATATTCTCGCAGTTCGGACAAATCATCGATATAGTTGCCATGAAAACGCTAAAGATGCGTGGTCAGGCTTTTGTTATCTTCAAGGAAATCCAAAGCTCCACCAATGCTTTGAGGTCCATGCAAGGATTTCCATTCTATGACAAACCCATGGTGAGTGGAATGGTATGCAGATCAAAACTGACTTCTCTCTTTCAATACCCCTAAATTTGATCTTCCAACTTTTAACCTATATATTTAAACAGTTTTCAATTGCATAGCATAATATTTAGATAATCTAGAATGCAATGTGCATTGCACTAGGCACATTTTATGTTTTTGTAGCGCATCCAGTATGCCAAACAAGACTCTGACCTGATCTCAAAAATGAAAGGTACTTTCCAAGAGAGGCCAAAGAAGGTCAGGTTACAGCCTGTGAATCCTGAAGATATGCCAAGAAAAAAGAAGAAGAACAAGGACCCCAACAGGGTGCCAGGTGGAGCAAATGCTGAGCAGCCACCCAACCAGATTCTTTTCCTCACAAATCTACCTGACGAGACCAGTGAAATGATGTTGTCCATGTTATTCAATCAGTGAGTATATCTATTCATATTTTAATAGAAATAAGTATATTTAACAACAAGAACAGAACTCTAATTTTGGTAGTTGAGTATGGAAATCTAATCAAAGACATATAATATGTACCTCATGTTTTCTTGAAACAAAATATTTTTGAGTGCTGAATGTGATTATTATTCTTGTTTTGTAGATTCCCTGGATTCAAAGAAGTACGTCTAGTTCCAAACAGACATGACATTGCCTTTGTAGAGTTTGAGAATGAAATGCAGTCAGGGGCAGCTAAAGATGCTCTCCAAGGATTCAAGATCACTCCTACACATGCTATGAAAATATCATTTGCTAAGAAGTAATTTAGAATTATGTTATTTTCAATGATTGTATACCTATTTGAGGAAGAATTCCCCAAAGATAAGTTAGGTCAGTGTGAACTTTGTGGAATGGAATAAATGATTTTGATTGGGGTTCATCAGAAAAAACTGGATAATTTTATTCAACCCAAAATTTCTTGATTTTGTTTCTTGAACTGATTTAAGAATGTGTTTTGTATAATAAAAAGAAATGAACACTAGTAATAAATCTTATTCACAAGGTACAAGGTATACTTTTATTTACATGCTATATACAATAAATAAATAGTAAATTTGTTTTCTCAATATATTCTCTCACTCTATGCTGCTCTTAGTCTGCAGTCTTGGCTTTCACAAACTGTTCCATTTCTTTAATTTCATTTTTCTTACTCTCATTCCAGGAAAATTCCACAATATCTGATACATTTTCCTAACAAATAACAAGCAATTAGCACAATTCATCATATATAGTGAATATCAGAAAGTTTGCACTATATAGGTGACATTTATTTTATTTGTCAGAAAATTTCATTCTTGATGAAAGTTGGTGCATTACAATATCCTTCCATTTGTATCATCCAATTTCTGAACGGTGGGGGAAAATAAAATACAAATTTTTATCAAGAGTGAAGATCAATATTTTCGACAGCTATGTTTAAGCAAATGTTATACATTATACAGTGCAAGCTTTTTGACATCCACTATACATGTTGAATAGCAAAATATAAATGAAAATGATGTGTTTGAGAATGATAATGTAAAGTTGCAGAATTAACATGATCAGTGTGAATTATAAAAGACTGCAGATTATTGCCATAATGTTTTGTTATATATATATATATAAATAGTGCTCATAAGCCACTCGAAACTGATTTTGAATTATTCTTCAATGTGAGGTGATTGTTTTCTGAAAATACTGCAAGTAGAAAAGTTCCTAGATAGTCAAAAACTTGTTCACTAATATTCTGAAAACTAAAGAAATATTTACAAGTACTTTTTTGAATCCTAACCATCTCACAGTATATTTCAAAATAAGAAACTATGTTTTTTGTTATATTTTTGACATTCTAGAACAATAGTTCTGTTTTTGATTCCACATTCTATTTGGAATTCAAATTGAACTAAAATTATTGATTGAAATGACATTTAATTTTTGTTAAGGTGAGAATAGTGTTTTAAAAAAATATATGGCAATAAATGTTTATAAATACTTCAATATTCAGTCTGAACGAGAAAAACAACAATGACTCTTGGACATATATCTAAATGAACTCTACTTAGTAGTGGAAATATTGACATCAATTCAACTATTCTATCCTAAGTTGCTAATAAATAACATCAAATATGATTATGATGACCAAAATCTGATATGGTTTTTGAAATAATATTCAGTTTGTCTCATAAATAATAAAAACAATCACTTGTTATTCAATATGCATCAAGTAAAAACTTCATTAGTCTCTCACTTCCATGACATTGATTCACAACTTCAAAAGCTCCCAGTATAGTGAAAGTAGGCATTGAATTTCTCAAGATTTATATGGTGAAAAAATTATTTAGATTTTTTTTTTACTTTTTTTCACTATTTCTTATGAAGAAATGATGATGTTCAACCCTGTCTTTCTTTATTTTTCTTTCCATTTCACTAACAAAAAGCAACAGCAAATCAAGCTTTCTTTGATTCTAATTAAACCCCACACTTTCCACCATTAATAAACTTGAGAAAACCGAACTCAAATCCATTTCATTTATAGCAGCTATCGAACCCGACCAATTTCCAAAGCATCTCAATACACCCCCTCATAATATATTATTCATCATCTATAACAAACCCTGTTCTTGATTGCTGAGTGTGCTGGTTCCTCTGCAGAATGTTCATGCACTGTGTCAGACAGTGTAAAGATGCTGCTGAAGTTGCTTTTAGTAAAAGCAAGTCAGGGTCTATGGAAAAAGTTGCGCCAGAAGATTCTATTGATCTGCACAGAGCAGAATCTGCTTGTTCAGTTTGTTGAAGCTGCGACCGGACACAGCTCAGGGCATCCAGGACTGCCAGATGTTCTCTGGGAGGTAATGGGGGACTGGTGGAGCTCATTGCCTGAGAAGAAATTGTCAAAGGGATTCCAAAGATTAAAGGTAAGTGGAGTTGAGTATTGATGACAAAATAAAGGACCACTACCTTAGTGTGCGATTCTGCTACAGCTCTCAGACCGTTGACCCACTCCTGTCTAGCCCTAGCGTCGGCTGCCCTCAGTTTCAACATGTCCCCAGAAGCACAGTTCACTGTGAAAGTTTTAGAGTCCTCTTCACTTGGGCATATCACTGCTCCAGCCAGATGAACTGAGCCTCTGGGCACGGTTTTGTCCGGTTTTTCGCCTTCGTACAGGTAGTAATGTAGCAAACCAGCATTCGCATCGACCAGGAAATATCTGTACTGCCAGCCCTTCATGACATTAGTGTATTTATACAGTTGACCAGAAAATTGTCTCTGCTTAGTATGCAGATCCATTACTGACTGAAAAAGAAGATTTCACGAATGTTGTCACATGAATTTGATTTTTGATATATATATATGTATATATATTTATTTTTTCACAAAAAAAATACCTAACCTCAACTAACTTATTATTAGTCATCAAATCATAAAACAAGTTCGAAGGCACAAAACAATCGATTGATAATCGATCCGTCACAGAACAACCTAGTGGATATACACATAGGGTGTTCTGTGGTTCCGTCGACTAATCCCATAGATATATCTGAGGTATATATCTATGACTAATCCACGTCGACCATGCCGCTACTAACTCACAGAAACAGAATATTCTGTGATCAAATGTCATTATTTCGTTGGTGTCTTTGTAACGCTTGTCATTTTCGAGAACGATGTAGATAAGAATGGTGAACTCACTGGTGGTTTTTTGTTTCGCCAAAACGCTAAAGGCATTTTCCGCTATAATGGCATAATAGTTACGAAAATCATCAGAAGATGGCCTATTTTTACTGAATTCAATACAATCAGTTGACATTTTAGGATTGTAATTATGCACTTTGATCATTGATTGAGAAGTACTAAAGTATCATCACTACTTCTGAATTATTATTTTCATACAATTGTTCGTACAATTATCAGTAATATCATTGTTATACGATGGTAAAATACTGATTGTTCTGGGATTTTCGCGTCACATACGAGCTATTTTCCGATATAATGAATAGAATGCTGTAATAAAGTTGGCAGAATGAATTAGATGGCATTTGGGCAGAGTGGTTTCGCTTTTTGTTCCCTACATCGTGTTTTCGACATTGGTTTTTGCTTTTGAATTCCAGTGAACTTCTTGTGTTTTCTTTTCTTTATAGAAATAACGAATATGAACTTTGCGACTTTGTGGATATCATATCGAGACAGGATGTTTCCTAAACATGAGACACTAATTTTGCACCCATCACGAGATCCATATATTTTTTCCAAGTTCAATAACAATATGAAGAACTCGAAAAAATTCGAAATATATAGATTTCCATCCTTTTATTTCATAAAATTAGTATTCAGATACAGAGAAACAGGTTGCTGGTCAGTCAGTCAATAGAAGATGATCGACAAAAGGTAGTTATTTCAGTCGACAAAATGATTATTGGTGTAGGGTGACCGTTTTGAATTTTACACTTATTTTCATCTCGGTCATTATTTCGGCTCGAATTGAAAACTAAAAGTATCAGAAACAACACGTAAAAACCCCTGGAGGATCCAATTCTGTGTTAAAAATTTGAATACAGGGTATTATAAAAAATTGATCTGAGCGAAAAACATACTCTTGAGAGAAAATGAGCCTGTATATTGTAAACGAGCGTCAGTGTATATTTGTTCGAAAATTGTATTGAAAAGCATCTGATGGATAAGATTCCGGAAAGAATAGATAGATAGATAGATAGATAGATGAATACAGGATGATTATTTCTCAAAAGTAAGTTCTGTCCTATGTGCTCATAACATTCGAGCAAAATGAGATTCAATATATTCATATATAGTTAGATATTTTTCCACGTATATGCCCATCATTAGATTATTCTTGCTCACCTCCCAGATATACTGATATATCAACACACGAACATATAAAGCTACATAATTATCATTATTGCTGAATCCGACATCCCCTGGTATAATGATGACCCCCGTATCTAGGATGTTTTCGTGTTTCCGGTCAAAACAACAGTAAACAAGGTGAGTCGAAGATCAAACGTGATACCAGTTATACCAGTTGCAGCCCTCCTCTATATCTACAGTATTTTCTAAACTATGTCATTACCGTTTCTATGTTTGTGCCTCAACGAAGGCTTAATGTAACTTACATACATACCAACATCTGATTTTAATTTTGTTGGAAATCTGTAGCCTTGATCCAAAATCTGGTACACACAATTGCTAGTTCGAAAATATAAATCTGATGTGAGTAAATAGCTAATCAATGGTGATCGATCAATCACATTATCACCTATCAAAAGTCGAGGTGAAACCAAATAAAGATCGAAAATTCATCATCGAAAGACCGCAATTGAACAAATAAATGCTTATCAGTTACAGGGTGGTGTTTATTGCTATTGCTCAGAGGTTATGAAACAGGAGAAACAACATTAACTAACTGGTCAATCAAGAATAGTTATTTATGCAACCAGTACACGAAGTGTATAAATCGAGAGCTGCAACCATTTGCAAGGTATAACAAATACTTTTTTGCAAGTGTTTCAACGATCGAATTACTTTGATGTGTTTCTCAAAATATTCAGTTTTTGAACTGAATACAATCATAGAAATTGCCACTGTCGAAAGTTGAATAACTTATAAGACAAATGTTCACTGAATTGACTTCGTGATTATATTTTGAACTACTGCAAGAAATAGAACTTCTTTTTTCACGATCACTCGGGATGGTGAATGATTTGTAACATTGAATGAGGAGAAAATTTCTGACCGCATTCACAACATATAATATGTGTTGGATTTTCAAAGTGAAAAAATAGTCCATGCCAAAATTGAATTTCCCAAGAGAAAACAAGAACCCATAATGATTTCCATAGTCTGTTAGTCTGCTGATACTGTTATGGTCTGTACGTGATGTTTTCTTAAAGAACTCTCCAAAGTAATATCAAACTTTATAGCCAATATCTTCTATTTATATATTATTTTAGTTACCTATACAAATGTAGTTCGTAAGGCACATACTTCCATTAAGAATGTGTTAATGAAGAAATGAACGTTCTATATGTACCGGGTGACACGTTATAGAGAATCACCCCCTATAACTGTTCTATTTGCTCGAAGAACAGGAAAATGAAAAGAAACTTGTAGAGAATTCTCTTCCTTCTCTTCAACAGATTTATTTTCATAAGGTACTTCTTGAAAATACATACATGAAAAATCAGAACAGTTTTATCGATCTTGTGATGCATTTTGGGAGTGGGCTATGACAACAATTATTGCTAATCTATGTATTCACTATTTCCCTGAATGCTATTCACTCGCAATGACAATCAAATGTCAAGACAATAACAAACCATTCAAACGCCTATATAGGCCTACTATCAGAAATCAGAATTCATTCAATGAGGATGGCTTCCACTTCCATATTTTGTGAAATACGAAAGATAGATTTATTCAGTAAGGTATTTTTGGGAAGCTCTTCGAGAGTTCTTTAAAATGGCGAGAAAATATAGTGTTCTATCATAGATTCATGCATATTTTGCTGCTACTAGTAAAAAGTTTAATAGAGTGATACTGTATAGCGCGTGTCACCCGGTATTTGTATATTAACAGGAAACGCTTTTATGCAACGGCATGCAAATCTGGCCGGTTTGTACTTGAGTTTCTCTTTTTTGCCCTCGTAAAATCGCACCACCATTATTGTTTCTCGTAATTGACGTATGCGTTTTGCGTTGGTTTATGACGTCGTCAAATAGGTTTCGCTATTGACGAAGGCAATCGCCTTCTCAGAAAAGGCATACATACACCTATACCAATATATTAGGTTTTGCTGTCGACGTTCCTTTAGACAAGTTTTCATCTGGATTTTTTTCTGAAATGACATGACGTGACAAAAGTTTCGAAAAATTTCAATAATTTTTGTCTGCCAAATTAGCTCGGCCCAAGTATCACTCTTTAATAGTTGGTATCGAATCACTTGTTCTAAGAATTCACTATTTTTTTTAGGAATTTGGAACTTGATAGACTTTTCTACTATCTAATTAAACATAGCGGAAATTTGATATTTATTGTACGACGTGAATTATTCTAAAACTTATTGTTTTATCAAGTAATAAAATTGAATTTTAGATGTGCACTCTCAATTGTTTTGTCAAAAATAATAAACATTCTCATCTATGATGATATTTATCGCTCCATAATCAAAATGATATTTCTTCTTTGTAAAGATTATCGACCTTTGAAAAAGATTAGCTTGATTCTTGAGCAGAATGATCTTGTTTCTTCAAGATGACACAGACTTAAGCAAAGATAATCTATGGGTCTTGCGTCTCAATAGAGATAATATCAATTCATGAGCTGAAGATTAGGATTACCGTGATTTTTGAGCGAGATGGTCGTACATTCAAGATGAATATGCTTCACTTGGTTTTTGTAGAAGATGAAGAAAATAATCAATATGATCTCGTTTCAATTTCTTTTGATAGGATGAAAAACGTAATTAATTAGAATACCTTTTTACTTCCAATAATAGATGATCCCGATTCCTAAGGGAAGTGATTGTGCTTTTTACGTATAAGATGAATAAGATTCTGAAGCAAGATGATTTCGCATCGATCTGGTTGTGCTTCTTGAGCAAGATGAATTAGATGAAATGATTTCGCTTCGGTCTTTTTTCTTGAGCAATATGAAGAACATTTTTGATGCAGATGATGTTGCTTCCTACTCAGGAAGACTTTGCTTCTCAACTCCCTTCTGAATCATTATGATCTTGTTTCTTGAGCAAGATTATTTCGCTCCAGTCAATCAGGACTTCCGTAGTGTTTTGTTTCCATTGAAGTTCATAAATGTTTGGTCACCACAGCCAACTCCACTTCGGTTGATGTTATTCATTCGCCTGGGAGCTTATCGTTATTTTTCTCTTGTGTGTTGCTGGGGGTGAAATACGTATTATATGCAAATGATCGGCTAGAGCGGCACAAGTAGCACCACATAATTCAATAAATTTGGCACGTCGTCAATCATCCCGAATTACGATGGTGATCATCCCTGACACGCAATTAGAGGCCCTGGCGTGGACGTGGAGACACCTGGTGGCGTACATTAGCAAGAGGGATGATTAGTTACCCGTTCGGTAACATTTCGAGTTGAGCGATCTCCTCGCATTAGCCATGAGTGAAATAACACATTTTCTAACTGGGTCACGCAAGGAGTATTTACAGCTTGGAAAGGTTATTTTTTGAACTGATTGGTAAAGAATATCAATTATATATGGAGATTCACGAAAAGATGCGTTCACACGTTCCTCGAAAACTATTCAGAGTTAAATTCGGAAATTTTTCAACAAGAGACAATAAAAAATGGTGTATTCCATTAAAAAATTTTGGTCTACGAGACATTTTTAGTTATGCAGGAAGTTTACGTCAACTTAGATATTTCCAATGAAAGGCCTTGTATGTTTTATCATTTTTGGATTCCTCATACAATAGCTGTTGGTTATTCAGCAGAAAGAGTAACTTCTACAATATTTGTAATTGACTGATAGGGATCAAAAGTCTCCTTGACAGACAGCGTGATGACTGAATAACAACTCAAATGAATACTGTCTGTAAGTTCTTCGAGGAGGTGGTATATTCATTTCTCAGCTCTTGATGGGATTTTTTCTCCTCGTTTCTAAAAAATAGAGTAGAAGTTATTGAAAATTATTGCAATATATTTGAGAACGGGAGCAGATTCGTTCCCGAAACGTCCACCAAGATAAGTAGAGGTTTTATTCTTATTGAATATATTTGTATTTCCAAATTTTTTCAAAAACAAGGTGTCACTGACCAATAGAGAATTTCTCTTTTAGGTATCTAAAGGTTTAATTTCAAGCGCAGTGACATTTTGGGACAGATCCTAAATCTGTCCTTACTACAAATATATTGCAATAATTTTTAATAACTTCTACTCTATTTTTTAGAAACGAGGAGAGAAAATCCCATCAAAAGCTGAAAAATGAACTCAAATAAGTATTACATGAATACAATAGAAAAAATCAAATTGCACACAAGTCCAACTGGAATAGGTCGAAAATGTTCCTCATACGTAAGTCAAGAGGTTTTATATCGAAGAATGAAATCGTGAAAATTTTTATTTTTGTCGAGGGTTTCCGAAATGATAATTTCTCGTTCAGTATTAGCGTGAATCATCGATGTGGATGAATCGAGTTATACGATTCATCATAAATAAATGTAACGTACAAGGTGCTGATAATATCTGTCCATACATAATATTCTGCTAGAATTCATATTGGCGGTCTCTATACTTAACGTCTCTTATTTTCCTGTTTCAAATCAGTTTTCATGAAATGTACCTCGAATGTTCATCGAATAAGAAGCAAAAGCATCTATTGAAGATTTGTCATGTTATTTATCATTATCATTTGGCTGAATTTGCTGAAATGATCGTACTTCACCATTGATAGTAAATAACTCAACAATTATATTTTTTTCGTTTGTCGACTGATTGGTACATTTTTGTAATGAAAATTCGGAATAAAAATTTTACACTTCAAATGAGAGTTTTTCAATATGCATGATTTTATGACTGCTGTTTCAACTTCTTCACAAGAATTTTCTCTGAATTTGAAATTGTGATTAATACCGTTGCAACGAAGTTTCTGATGCAGTTAATAATTCAAAATCCGAGTTAATTTTACGAATATGCTCAAATTCGAACAAGTTATACAAAATAGAACAGAATAGAACAGAAGCGCCTAAGGTGACTATAAAAAATCAGGAAATTTATAGTGTTTTTAATTTAGAAAAATATGTTTTTCCTTCGCAGACCATGTTTAGGAGTTCAGGCATAACTTACAATTCTAAACAACTTCTCTCAGAAACATTTCATTGAATTATATGAAATAAGGGTACTTCACTCTTGTACAATTTGATCATCGCACATGCAACAACTTTCGGAATTATTTGTGTTTCGATTTTGAAATTAATTTTTAAAATTCCTATATGGTGTCTACTCGAATGATCACAGTGTATACCATGCTCAATATTACATTGCAGAAGACTATATTAACGCCTCATCGCTTCCTTATATCTCTCCTTTCATAATCAATCTTATATCTCACGAAATAATGCAGCTGTCTGGTATATATCAGTTGAAGCTGAATTCAATTCAATGTTCAGTTATTTGATTACAGGGCGTTTGATCTGAAGTAAGACTTTTGGTTCATAACAAGATATTCTTAACCACTCTGTATTTGGTAAAATTCAGAACAAACTCATTATCATATGATTATATAATTCTTTATTGATTCATCGATGATGTTTAAGCCATAATTATTGATGAAATCATTTTTCGTACAACCACTCGAGAAAACAGTGCTTTCCAGCATTGTTTTGTTATTTAGAATGTAGCACATTTCACTATGACAACAAGAAAGTGAAACTCACCAGTGTGGAAATATCAGGAAAGAGCATACTTGCAGTGACTAATGAATGTAATGATATTTTACCTGGAAATTATTTTGGTATCATCACAATGGTACTTAAATTTTAAATTGATTTTGCATCTTAACCTTTCGGGAAATGAAACGGTCAACGAAAAGGTCAAAAATGCTCAGGAAATTCTATTCATTATTCTCACTTCATTTAATGACAATGACAAACCACAAAACAACGTTGACGTTTGGCTCGGTTGGGTGAAGTTGGTTACCAAAGATTTGTAGCTGCAATATACAGCGTGAGTCGAAAATGTGTACCGAGCTTTCTGGGGGTGATAGTACATGTGAAAATAAGTATAGTATGATCGATAAACTTATGGCCCAAAATGCATATCAAGGGAGATATATCCTTCCGAAGTTGATAAAATTGAAATAATTTCTCCGCATAACTTCTAAACGGTGGAAGCCACCAGATTGAAACTTTCTGCATGAATGTATATTGTTGAAATACATTCTTTAATTACCCTCCGACATTTCTCATATTGTTATAAAGGGTGTTTTCAGAAGGTGAGTCATGATTTCTTTGGGACATCTTCTTTCCCTGTATTCGTTTTGGTAAAAAAATGGAAACATCCGATGGAGCGAAAAAAATGACATGAAAAAGGTACTCTTATCCGAACACAAAAAATTGAAACGTTTTCGAGATTTTTGAGTTTTTGTAGTGACATTATTTCAGCAGATTGATTCATCGCGAGATTCATCGGTGACGATATTTTAGCAGGCCATGAACAATTCTGCTCTCAATTTTGATGTTCATGTCATCAACATTGTTGATATTAGTTTCCTCGTGTGGTTTTTCTGCTTAGTTATATTATTACTGCGATTTTCAACTGAGATTTTAAGAAATATCAGGTTATTCGTTCTCTGAACAAACTGATATGCTTTCAATGCTTGGCGGGTGCTTCGGAAATGCAAATGCTGCCGTAAGACGTTATGCAGAGATGTTTCCCGCTCGACGCGTTCCAAATTCGAGAACAGTTTTGAGGATTGTGCGAAGACTGCGTGAAACAGGATGTTCAAAAATGAAAAATACAAATGGTGGCCGACAAAGAAGTTGAAGAAGATGTGGAAGAGGATCCGGAAATGAGAACTATATAGGAAATAAGCAAGACGAATAGACACAACACAAGCGAATGTTGCCAGGATTCTCAAAGAGGAACAGCTATCATTATTTACGTTGTTAAAAAATGATCACCAATCTATCAACGGTTTGATGAATAATTTACGTATTACCGAAAACGGTGGACATTTCGAACAGCTAATTCAATTTGTTATATCACTCTCTTCCCATTCAAAATTATTGATCGAAACTACTAAAAACCTTTTCAAACTTTTATTATTATCCAAACCTTGTTGGGACAGACTTGTTGTTATGTACTTATTGCTTATTAACGGCACAGGAAGGTAATATCATGGACAAAATTGAGTACAAAATTAATCATTCATGGCCTGCCAAAATATCGTTACCAATGAATTTCGTGATGAATTAATCTGCTGACATCGTGTGACTAAAAAAACTCAAATATCTCGAAAACGGTTCAATTTTTTGTATTTGGATAAGAGTACCTTTTTTTATGTAATTTTTTACGCTCCATCGAATGTTGCCATTTTTTTACCGAAACGAAAACAAGAAAAGAAGATGTCCCAAAAAAATAATCACTCACTTTCTAAAAACACCCTTTATAACAATATGAGAAATGTAGAAGTGTAATGAAAAAATGTATTTTAACAATATATATTCATGCAAAAAGTTCCAATCTGGTGGCTTTCACCGTTTAGAAGTTATGCGGAGAAATTATTTCAATTTTATCAACTTCGGAAGGATATATCTCATACTATACTTATTTTTCAATGTACCCCCAGAAAGCTCGGTACACATTTTTGACTCACCACCCTGTATATCGAAAGGCCTCGGTCGGGTTCTCTCGTTCGTGGTAGCTGTCGACGATGAGCGACTTCCGAATTCGTTCGTGAAATATCAATCAATGACAATGGACATGGGTGAAACTTGGAATAATAATTTTTCAAATATTTACGGTCGTATGAAAAATAGTGTACATAACTCGTTGGAAAGTGTATTTCAAGTACTCGTTACATATCCGCACTCGCCGCTATTCATCTCGTGCTAAATATCAACTCGCGCGAATTGTTGTGTAATATACTATTTACGAACATGTACTCCAGCCTCACCTCCAAACGTCGATTTCATCTGTTGAGGAAACACCCGGTATGACAATTATAACATCCCAGAACTCTCCTCTACAATCCACTATGATTTCACAGATGACTAGATTGACTACCGAATATATTATTTTCACATTCATCAATCCTCCCCTACTTTCATCTGAACACTGCAGTAATCCACCAGGTTTATGCGAGCAACTCCATTATTATTATCATTATTCGTCGCTCTGTATTCAATCACCGGCTCGTGCTGCTGAGGGACAAGGCACAATAATTGTGGACCAGTCTTGTTGGGTAGACAAACACATTCCAATCGCCCTTTAAATGCAGTTACACCCCACACAAAGACCTGCAAGTCTGATTCGCGGTTACATTTGCAACGATATCAATGTGATGTATGTGAATAATGTAGTTGGTCCTTTCACTACTTGCTCCATCAGGAATCTATCCGGCTTCAAAACAGAAAGAGGACGACAAGGAAAAGATAAACATCTCTCTAAAATTGGTCGTGCTGGGCTTAAGAATTATATTAACAACTGGGAATAGATGACCAATTTCTGCAAATTTCAAACCAGGATATAAGAACAATCCTCACTAATCATTCAACAAGCATATAATAATGGGTTTATTGCCAAACGAGACAATGGCGAGTAATATAAAATCTGAATGGGTTATAAACTTGAGAAATACCTATATTATGAACGAGTTCACTACTATACTTCATATATCTGCAAGATAGATATTATACCTAGATATTCTTTGTAACTGGGATTCATCACTTGTCTACATGTTCTTCAATGTAAAAAGCAGCGGTAGGTGCGATATACTACCTGGTGAACAAAGACATATTCCAAAATCGATCGAATCGAAGTACCAAAAAACCAGGACTGTACTGGGAAAATTATAAAAGGTGAATACACACGAACCCCTTGCTGGGCTTACAAACTTTCAGCTGTCATTTGAATCCGGAATCAAGAGCTAATAAGATGATTATCTTTCATCTTTTTGATCAAGATTTAATATTCATGTTTTCGACGCATGAGCATAGAGGTTTGACCTTGCAGTTTTTTTGTATTGTCGTTTTAATTTTTTCTTTTTCATTTTCAACGATTAGACATCGACAGTGAATGTGGATCGTGATATCATGTGTTTTTTTATAGTTGATTTTGATAGTTATTACAAAGATTCTTACTCTAACCTAATTTTTGATCTCCAGTCAGTGATTCTTATAAACGTCCCCTCAATTATCAATTAGTAATTCGTATTTCTTAAATCAGTTAAAGTCAGTTCCTTGATCTCTCAGCAGAATGCATACCTTGTTTTGTTTCCATTGGGCCACCCTGTATATATATAAACGTAAATTTCAGGTAATATTGACGATAGCCAACATATTCTTGAGATTAGTCATGCAATAACCTCAGATATTCGGAATCTTCTCAAACATGTAACGATTAATCAAGGATTGAATAATTTCGAAATTATTTTCATTCATCGTTATATGAACCAAATAATGAACCAAGACCTTGGTCCTATTCCATACTCTCGATTATTCGATTGGCTGACTTGACAATCATTGAATTGTTAAGGTTTGCTGAATTGCAATGGTTCATTGAACCATGATATAATTTCATAAATGAATAGACTGACATGAATGAGGACAATCACTCTCGATGGTAATTTCTAGAGAATATATTGAAAGATACAAAGGAGACGCTTATTTATTTTTACTTTCATTGTCTACTGAAGATGGCAACATAGTTGCCGAAATACGTATTCAGGCAGTAATGAATATTATTGTGATGAGTATTATTGTTCGGATTATTTTGTATTTGAATTCTGTTGGAATTCAAACTCGCCGAATTCATTGTTTTCAAATAGAACACTTTGTATAATTCTTCATGTAGTTGGATTTACGTTTTTATAGCTCAATTTTTTCTTCCACGAGACTCATGCCCAAGAGTACTTTCGAGATAATTGAAGGTTCCTCAGAAACCCAGTTGCCCAAAAACTTACATTCGATTCAGCCGTTCTATTACTGCTGTATAATAAATACAAATCTACATCATAAACTATCCTGCATCGGAACGACTAGGCGGTCGGTGTGGTCGAAGAAGCACCAGATTGGATGACGAACACAGTATTTCACACGTCAAATAATTTTCATAACCTCATTTAATTTTATTTCACATACCCTACTCCCATGCCACCCCATTCTCCAGTGAAGTGGAATCATCTCAAAAATAGATCATATTTACACTACCTGAAACAGTTCACCTTTTGATTTCTTGTGATGAAATTGAATTCTTCAATCCATGTCTTGTGTCTTCTTGCATATTTCCAGACCTTTGCGATGGAACAAAATTCTTTGACTGATCTCTCTTGTGATGGAGCTGAGACAAGTGTGATTGCCTGGAAAGATTGTTTTGGGAATAAATGTATCGTTATCATCAAACGATTCATCCTACGTAATCCCAATTGATTGAATGATTATTATACATATATGAATATGACTTTTTCACAAGGAGAAATGTTTCACATGGTGTATACGAAGGGCAGAGAAATCGGCATATGGACCAATCTCCTCACCTCATTATGGTAACATCACGATTTGACTCAAGTTAATAAGCGAAAAAGTTGTATGAGGAAACACCAAATACATTTCGTCTTGCTTAATTTTCTTCTGCTCTCTCCAAATTTGTGAATGAAATTTCAAAATATTTATATACAGGGTGTTAAATACTGTCTGTAACTTTTTCGAGGAGGTGGTACATTCATTTTTCAGTATTTCGTGGGATTATCTCTCCTCATTTTTAAAAAAATAAGTAGAAGTTACATAATTATTTTAATATATTTGTAGTAGGGACAGAATTTTTAATCTGCTCCGAAATGTCACTGTGCTTGAAATTAAACCTTCAGATACCTGAAAGAGAAATTCTCTATTTATCGAAGACATCTCGTTCTTTAAAAATTTGGGAATATAAATATATTTAATAAAATTGAAACGTCTATACTCATCTCGGTGGACGTTTCGGGAACGAATCTGCTCCGGTTTTCAACACAATTAGAACACTTTTCTCCACAAGATTTTTCAATGTTGGTGAAAAGTGACAATTTGGCAGACGGAAGAATTCTGGTTACAAGGTGTTCTTCATTAATTGATATTGAATTTTCCATTTTCATATTCAGTTTTCAGAAGAGGGTGCCAAGTTCTATCTATATCAACTGAACAAGAAGCAATATTATTGTCTCCGTTCAGGAGAATGAAAGCAGACTCTTTGATTTTCCGTTTTTGGTTGTTGTTTTCTTTTCCTAATATCAAATATCGAAACCTATTTATTAATTTTTTTAAGGCCGGACCTGAAATGAGACTTCTTCTCATCGTGCTAATCGATACCACTATAGACAAAGAACATACGACCCAGATATTACAAAAATGTAAAGGTTCAAGAAATATGATCCATTGGAAAAATAGTAAAAATGATCGAATCACCCTATTATTTATTTATTCAGAAGCACCACGGTATCCTCCATCTATCCTTACTGTATGCGCATTTCCCAATGAAACACCCTGTATATATTTAAATACAAACTGTATTGGCAAAAAGCACAATTCAATTTGACAACCTGATTTTTAGAATGTTTGTTTCTTTTTTCATTTCTTGTGATATTCACTCCAATATTATAGCCGTAGAAAAGCATAGTGTGAACCTCGTATGAAAGTTTGAAGCACTCGCCAAGAATCAAGTTTCAACATTTCATACTCAAGAATGGTGAATTCAATTCCGTGCTCGTTGTACCGGGTAATCAGTTGAGGGTAGCGAGCGGCCATATCTCATAAGATATTGGTCGTATAGATTTTGAAAAAAAAAATCACGATAAAAGTCGCCAGGAGAAATTGCTGGAAATTATTTTCGAGTTGGTCAAACGTCCTCTGTAGGGCGTAACAACCAACACCAAGTAGGAAAATGGCATTTTTATATTTTTTTCCTCATGAAAGTATATCGATGATATCATCTTCATATTTACTGATCATTTCCCTGCATTTTTTGTCTGGAACGTTTTGTTCTATCTATCAAAATGAAGGGGTGGGGGAAGTTCAATTGGTTTTTTAAACAAACCAAGATTTCTCCCGTTTATTCCGACCGATTTAAGCAAACTTAGGCTCATATGAAAGAGCAATTTTCATATATTTCGAAAGAGAATGAATTTCTCTATAATTTAATGAAAATGATCTATCATCTACCTTTTTTGGAACCGTCGATTTTGACCAAGATATAATTTTATTACATCGAAAAATGGCACGTCACAGTTTTTATCAAAATAAAAATCAGTTTTGTAATCTCTCATTAGTTGCTAACAAAAAGAACTTCTTGACTTCTTATCGTTAGACAAACGGTACAACATCCTATTTCTCAAATATTCTGACTTCGAATAATGTCAATTCTTCATCGAATTGGCGATAAGAACAGACTTTGCAGATCCACTGTATATGTATACTATTCCATGGAGCCTCCATTGCCTCTGAAATTGAGTTAAAGTGCGTTTTAGACATCCAAGAGCCGGCGAGTTAGCGAACCTAATGGATATTTGCTTTGATGTGGTCATTACAGACAAAATGGATTTTGAACTCCATATCAAATTCAACGTGATGTATTCCGATACGCGCGATATCCCATAGAAATATCATTCTACATCGATATCGCACCTGTCATTCATGTTTAGACGAGTATGTACCTAATGTTCATAGTTTTCTGGACACTAGATACTTTCATACTCAAACGGATACTGAGTGCATCTACGGAAGAGTAGGGTCACCCAATTCTGATGAAAAATATGCGAAACATTCCCGAATTATTGAATTTGTTTCCAATGTATTGAAAAATACAAAGTTGTTATCTTATGAGCGGTAGTTTCATCAAAAATTCAATTTGAAATACAATTTCGGCTTTACGAATTGCTTCAAAAAATGAAAAATGGCCTACCCAAATGGGGTCAAGTAAATTTCGTCACCTGTCAAAGTAAGACTATGATGAGCTATGAAGTGGCCATGTTTGTATATATTTCATAATGAGTTATAATGTGATATTCCGAGAAGAAACTTTCGTAATAGGTGCCACTTTCATAATTGGTGATAACGTTACATGTACTGTTAATTTCCTATTTCAGAGTTACCGGTTGTAATATTTCACAAGATCACCAACTCAATAATGATTGTTGAGATTGCTTTCGATAACAAGAACAATACTTGGAATTACCTACCGTAGTGAACTCATCGGCAAAGTTTCACTCTCCCAACTCCCAACATTTCACCGCTGACTTACACGATGTTCCTCGAACATTATAGGATTAACTTTTATGTCGTCATAAGTGAAAACAAAATAATAAGCTCCAATTATATTGAATTTATTATAAATTTGATTTCTGAAAAACAATAAAACAATTCAACTTCGGCGGAACTATTTCTGTACAGAAATAAATATATCGCTTCAAATTTTTGATCCGTATGATTTGGATGGAAATTCATTGAAATTGACTTTTTCGTGACCGAAATGACGCAAAAGTCATCAGTCATATCATTGTCAAACTACTCGAAGCAATAGAACAATATTATCCATTTGTTAAACGATTAATCATGAAAAAATTGACCTTTTTACACACAGTGGAAGTCACGTGACCTCGTCTTAGTATGGCTATATTCATTCTTTTTCGAAGCAAAACGTAACACTCAATTTGAATTTCAAAATGAGTTATTGATAAAAGTTTTGCTATCTGATCCGTTACAGGTGTATTAGTGTCAATTTGTCGAATAATGATCATAAAATATCGGATTGATTTTTCAATATATTGAAAAAATATTCTAAATATATCAAACTTGTTGATTTTGAGGTGAGTCCAAGACAAAGAGTTCACAAGTCTGGAAATGCTTCGATTTCATCAAGACATTAACTCCGTTTTTCCATAAATATATTAATATTTCTCCAGTCCATTCTGTTCGAATTTGGCAGTGATATCCAAGGTAGTTAGGGGCTAATTTGACTCTACTAGATTGAAATTATTGTGTCCAGTAGCGCCCCGGCACCTTAACCAATATTTGAGACAAACAAAAATGTGCTCCACTGATTTCTGGAAGTTTTTTTCATTTTCTTCGCAACTAAAACTACGATTTTTCAATTTCTAGCAATTTTTCATTATCTTGCTTCATTTTTGACATGTCCCTTTTCGGACAACAAAATTAAAAATTGAAACTATCGATCAAAAACTGGGGTGTACCTGTCATTTTTTTCCATATAAACAGTCAATTCTAGTTCTAGTTATTGAAATCAACCATGGAAATTTATGTTCCATTGATTTATAACAATAAAATTGTTTTTCAAAAACGAGGCATTACCGGACCTATGTTCACATGTTTTTGTCTCAGAATCACTCAAAGAATCGCCCCTTGAAGTTTGACAACGTAAATAACACCCTGTGTATCAGTTGATTGGATATATCGTGCAATCAGGAGAAATCTCACTTCCAGCTCATTACCTCTCCCCTCGCAAGGGATGATAGTACATTGGCAGCAGAACCAACACCTATTTTCTGCAGAATGTTTACCCTTTCATAAAAACATGTTGTAATTCCTTCTAACTGGAAGATAGCTAGAGCAACCTCTAGGTGTATTTGGATGTGACCTCCTGCCCGGTCCATAGATTTGCGGATGATAGTACACTTCATTCCGCCTTTTCGTCTAGAGCCCTTATATCATCCAATGAGGCTAGAAGTGCAAAACGAAGACAGGTCGATGCTTGAATGTTGATCTGGCAAGGGTTCTGAAATGGGGATCGGATCAATTAGAGTTCAATGCCAAAAAAAAATGCTTGTATCTTCCCCAAGACGACAGACTACAAATTTCCCGATATGATGATGTCAGGTACCACTGTTCCTATGAAGTTGTCAATATTCATGTTCGGTATCACCACCAACAGCGCTCTCTCATGGTACGATCATATGATCCATTGCGAGAACTGCTTCACATTAACTGGGCTTCCTGTTCCGTGCGAAGAAGTTCTTTACACCCCTTTATACACGCTGAAGCTTTAAGACTCACAGACTCAACTCATTTCCATGGTTCAAATTTTCAAGAAAAATTCCAATACCTTCCTTCTCTCCCAACATTCCATCACTAGCTAACACGATGTTCTTCCAACATTATAGAAGTTCCTTTCGTGATGTCAAAAGAAAAAGAAATATGTGACCCCTATAGTAATCTCATCGATGCAATGAGAATATAATCATTATTGAAATTCATGAATGAAATTCAGTTGAATTACAGGTAATGTCACAATAATAATAATAGAGAATTCCTTTCGTGACCGATTCTCGATAAGAAACGATCGATAGATTTCGCTAATCAAGCCATAGCAGCACAGAACGAAGTGTCAAGTACGGATAATCTCTAGATGAATCTGGATTATTTCTTGATAAAACGTGGCTAAATCAATGCGATATACTGATTACGGATTTACCTATCAGCTCATTTATTTATTCTATCCGTGTAGGATTTCGTGAAACTCGATCGTATCTGGCGAACAATAATGGCAAAGCTTGAGATTCAAGGACAGTGAAACTATTTCACGGGGATAATCATTTTATAATCTATAAAAATAGTCACCAATATAATGAAACAAAAAACAAAACTCTACCTACTCAAGTCAAAACATGAACTAATGAATATCATTTCCCATCATGTTGCAGGAAACAAGAACATACACTCCTGGACGAAAATAACGGACAATTTTCGTTCAAAGTTCAATCTTCAATAACTTCTCTTTTGCATCGATTCTGGTCATTATTTCGCCAAGTTGTACATGTTTTCATTTTGGTAATTATTGGAATTAATGACGCAGAAATTCAATGAATTCTGTATTATACAGTGTTAAACAGAAAATTCAATTCAACATACAATCACGTGTACAGTGTTAGGTGGCTTTCAAGTTTCAGGCTTCATCTTTTGCCAGCGTTTTTTTCCCTTGATTCGTCACATAATCTCTCTTCCTACAGAAAAATACAATTTTTTTGATTAGAAGAGAAGATTTTAGATAGGTACCTGAAAGAGATTATCTCTAGTTATTTGATTTCAGGTGCAGGGTAATTTTGGGGCATATCACAAATCCATCCTTGCTACTAATATATTGAAATAAACAAATTCTATTTCATTTTTGAGAAACGAGGAAAGAAAGTCCCACACAAATGCTGATGAATTAATTATCATACTCTTCTTGAGAAATCCGCATCAGGTTTTGGAGTAACGTCAATAACAAATATTTTTAAAAAGATAAGGCTCAAAAATCAGGTTCGACAGCACTTCTCGATTTGAAATGAGCACTTGATTCTTACGCAGTGTGTTCAAATTATATATAGCTATTACATCAAAGTTCAACTTTCTGTTTAACCTTGTATTCTAGTTCGCGCCTAGAAAAACGCGAAGGAATCCAATCAATGAAAACAGCAAACAAAAGAGAGGCAACCAGCAGTGATCACCTGACTGTTGGCAGAATTGTACCTTTCTTCGTTGAAATAGTTGAGAATAATATCATATCTTTGTGTACTAGAAATTGTTGTAGACTTTCGCCTACTTGATTATGTTGAATTTCAATACCTTCGTAAGATTATTTGACAGGTCTACATGTTTTGGAAAGAAACAAGAGTTGGTTCACCATCCTATATCCACCTTGGTGCCGACCATAGATATTGACAACTCGATAGAATTGGGAGTTTTCGTTGCGTTGAACTCTACTAGATTTTCAGATCCCAATTTCAAAATGCCTGTTGCTGAGTAATTTTTCGAATGTCATTGTAGACAAAACTAAATGCCTCTAGAGCAGCAAGATGGAACCCGGAAATCATGAGAATTTTTTGCATGAAAGATGAGACATCAAACGAATATATACAAAATAGAAAAATTTTTCAACTTCAACTAGTGAGGAATTGAAAAATGTTATGAATGTCTTATCTTATTCAATATAGAGGAGATTTACAATAGGTAGATTTGGTGAAAGATTTATTGAAAATTGATCTCTTTTATATTTCCTTCAGAACTGTTTCATATAAGCAACCTTGAGTATAGAAAATGTACATATTTCTAAAAATTTCTAAAACAAGTATAAAACTAGTTTTGACAGCTCAAAATGTTAATGTAAGAATTTATCGATCATGTTTCAATCAAGAACACAAAGAACAAAAATGTCACGTTTTGACTTGTAAAAAAATGAATTAAACGAACGCTCCCACTACTTCATTCATGATTTTCGAAAAATTAGGATGAATGTTGAGCATTGAAGTCCCATACTGAACGGCTAATGGAACTTGATTGAATGAAACTGCAAACATATTTTTCACGTCAATGAAATTCAATTGGAACGGAAATTGGATTACAAATAGCTTTGATCCAATTCGAAAACCACTCATCGGAGGTTTTTGTTTTGAAATCAAGTGATGAGAATAATTCAAATGGAATATTCGCAGTAATATACACATGCACGTCGAGTATAAGGTTTCCATTAAGTTAATAGTTGCGAATACAGTTTAATATGGAATATGCAGGATTTTCAGCGAACTTTTGATGAAATGCTTTAACATGCTTTACGAACATCAACATGATGTATCATGAAGAGATCCTTTGAAAATTATTTTCATGCGAAAAGTTTTACGTGGTGTCCTGAAAGTAGTTGATTACACAAAATCGTATATCCGTGTGGAATGATAATTATGCCGGATAATTTTTTGAAGGAAGACAGCAGCACTGAGTTTCTCTTGATATTGAATTCTGAACACAGGTTACTTGGATAGGGGCATAAAAGATTTTTGACAACTTTCGGTTCGTCTTCAAAAAAATCGCCTGGTATGTATCTATATAAGATGGATGGCGTCAATAATTATACATGCTACATAAACAAAAATGGAAGAGATTTCAAAAGACATGAAAATTATGAGATCTTGGAGCCTTTCATGTCATTGATAATGACCATCAAATCGGCTATAATAATGCCAAAATTCTCGCTAAAAATGAAGTTCTGAATAAGTATCTCTTTCTGAATGGTACATGATACTCAATGATATACCAATGAATGGAGGTACTGACATCGATGATTGTAGCGTAATGAAGCGAGTGAACTGTAATATTTACCAATTATTGATGAAATTGTTGATAGATGTCTGAAGAAGTAGTCATGGCGTTGCTGTGGTTCTTGCCTGGTATGTACAAGGTTTCTCACGATATCCGTTCGTTAGAAGTTTTCATGGTTAGAAATAACTTCTGATATCTGAATTTTTGGACTTGTTAGACAGGATTATTCAATATATTATTTCATTTCAATAGATATCCAGGATATAAATATCGTAAAGATTCATATTACGATATGAGATAGATGAATTTACTATACGAATATAGTGCAATATTTTACCTACTACCAATAACGCCAATCATTTGATCAGAAATAGTCAATATTCCTTCAATTGACGATTTCCATTAGAAATATGTAACAAGCAAGCGTTGTCGTGAATTTATTGTGTTGTCACTCAATCAGTGAACGGTCACCTTTGATGCGTTCATTTCAATTTGAGAACAAAATTTAAGACATAAGTTCCGATCAAGAAAGTATGGATTCAGATATAGAACTTGTGGAGATGAACCAATTCAAACATAAGTATTGGCTAAATCCCAAAAAAAGGTACGAAGATGAATATAGGTGATTTGATGAGTATTGCAGTTCTCAAAAGAAGTCCGTGATATATCAGAGAAAATTCTATCAGCTTATTTATCTGGTAACTGAAGAAGAAAATCCATCCTCAATATGAACACACTATAGTATGCACACTATAGTATGAACATTTCTATGAAGAAAAATGTGGATATAAGTATATAAGTAAGGATATAAGTGAGCTGTTGGCATTATTGAAGCAGAGATGTGAAGGCTACAAGCCGAAGGAATCTAGTATATTTCCGAAGGAAAATATACACAGATTCCTAAAAGGAGCTAATGATGATTTTGAAATTTGAGAATAGTTTCCGCACTAGTGCGGTAAAGTATCCCATTAAGAAACTCATACCAGTGTCGTTAAGTTTTACATTAAATATTGTTATTAGGTGAAATATTTTCAAGGTCATGCCACTACCGATTATACCTGATGTGATTATCCCATTTTTGTATTCCTGAGGAAATTTCATGATGAGTTTCATCAGGTTTCTCTATATCTATGTTCAACTGTATCCTATAGAAATATCGATTCTTTTGGAAATTTCGAAAGATGTAGCCTCATTTTCAACACTGCGTCTTTTACCCATTTTCAACTGCTGGTAAGTGCTTCTGGGATAGGCTTAAGCACAAGGATGATAAACTTTCGAAATCCACATTACCAGTTGATTCATCGCGTATTCTTTGTAATCCTCACGGCTGCATCCACATTCTACATCGAAAATGTGCGAGGAATTTTAATAGTATTCGAAAAATTCTCACTCAATAAACTTGGAACTACTCACAATATTTTCAATTTCTATTCCATCCGCAAACCATTTGACTTCTGTTCGTGATGTGGGATGAATTGTGTAATTTTTTTTGGTTCATGCAATACCATGTTAGTTGATATTCGGGAGGCCTTTAAGATTCTGCTCTTTTTATAGTTGAATTTTGATGTAACCCGAATATCGAATGTTGTATTTTTATTCGAGTTTATTTCCCTGCAGACAAATTATTTGTGTTTCCTTTTCTATTTTTTTCGATTTTCATATTCAACTTGAATAAAAATTGAACATAATTCTTTGATACATGAATTTTTATGACAATTTACACTTCAATAGAAATCATTCCAGTTTTAATTCTTCCTGACTTATTATTGTTATTGAGTTCGGAATTTTCTGAGAAACGAAAGCAACATAGTAAATTTTTATTCAACAAGTATTGTATTGTAATCTTGATTAATAGAGCACTTTTATGTGAAGTCTTTCGACATTTGATGCTAAGAAACTGTAGAGTCGAATTAAATAGAAACCCAAAAAGTTAACAAGCAAGTTAATTGCTATACAGCATTGTCGTCTGAATATGGAGAAAAAAAATCTAGTGAGCTGTATGTTCTTTTGTGTCTAATATGCGCAAATCAACTACAGGCTTCTGTAGCCGATACAGTTCTGCGTTATACGGTAAATTCAAGAGCAATGAAGTAAGTCGTTTTCCCATCAAACATTTGTCAAACGGCATAGTCAAGGTCACTCAAGTTTAGTACTTGATAGTTCAATCGGTTATGTGGAGAACGAGCCCCCCTACAGCCCTAGATGATAAATCTACAAAGGCTCACGAAATTAAGAATTTCAGAGCAACCTTTTCCCGTATTTCATCTCGAAATGGTTGCTACAGACACCAGAATAGTCACCAATTTCGTAGCGCTCAACACCTGAATTAAATGAGAGGTAGAATCAGCATCAGAAGTATAGATTATTAGTTTTTTTATGGTCGAAGGATCAGACCAGAACGTACAGCTCACTACATCATATTCTCGATATTCGATAAATTCGATTTCGATATTCAGCCGACAATGCTATACAGAAAGTTCAATTCGTTTGTTTATACCATGGAAATTATAATCAAATACGCCATTATTGTTCAACTTTTGTTTGAATAGAATTTGTTCCTTCACATTTCGTTTGATTCACGTTGAAATGAAACTTCAATTATACTTACAGTTTCCAGTAGGTATAAATTGAAATGGGCTGAATTTCTATGCACATGAATTGAAATTGTTTCCAGAAATACGTTTTCTTCAAATGTTCAATCGGCATTCCATAAATATCACCTTTGACTCTGGTGTATCCACTGAAGACTTTTTAGTTGTTGTTCAGTGCAAATATGCAGTCATTTCAGAGACAATCTACTACAGTAGATAGGTCACATCTTCTATTAGATCATGGATGAACATTGAACCATAAGTTGATGCTCGTGGAACTTCACATCTCGAAAAAAGATTAAGCCGCATTGCCAGGCTTCCTGAGTTGCCCCACGATTATCAATCATCATGGTAGGCGCTGACATCGCCTGATGCAGGAATCCTATCGAGAACAAATCATCCATAGGGCAAGCTTAGGCCTCGAATGCCCTAGCAAGATAATACTTCCGATTGGATGCCCGTCACTCCCCTCGGCACTTTCACCCCTTTAGCTTCACTTCCCTTCTCCGATACGATACTCACAAGAAGAAAAATAATCGTTAACTTACCACTGTACCTTTCCAATTCTAAGTCATTTTCATATTGGAAATCAACACGAACAATTCTATTATTTCGTTGAGATTGAGGATGATAGTACTTCCTTCAATGAGTGTAGAATGATAGCTATTATACGAGAGTAGAAGGCTATACTTTCTCTACGAGTTCCTCGAATATTCAACCAAAATAAGAAAACAATATACGATTATTATACGATGTGTATACATATTTGAAATAAAAATGGCTCGAGGAATCTAAATCGAACGAAACATTCAGGGTGATTTTTAAAAAAATATATTTTCCTGTGCCCTGTATATTATCATATTGTATATTTCCATTTATTTTTTGATGAAAACCAAAAACAATATGGATGGGTTCACATTAATAAAGCTAGCCTCGTATACTGAAGTCCTCGAGTCTTAAATCCTTTTTGGTATGAAAATTATCTAAGGGTAAATATAATGCAACGGATTGAAATGAAAATGTAATCTTCAGATGAATACCTAAATGAAATAATAATAATAGTAAATACGCAAGAATAGAAAAATGTATTGGTATTTAATAATAGTCTTAGATGAACAATCGAATCGAGGAACATCATGTTAATTCAAATTTAGGATAAACTCTTACAATTTTGGACAGGACAAATCAGTTTTGGAAATGACAACTGTGAATTGATATATTTTTTATAGATTGAATTATTACGTTTGTTACAAAACTGCATCATTATTGTTAGTAAGAATTATTGATCCCGATTATTCTGATTATTGATTGATATGCTTCAACACAATTCGGATATTTTCTTTTCGCAAAATTTCTTCAATGTTAGTTATTTTGACACTGGAAAAATATATCTGTATATCTGAATTGAAGAAAAACAAGGTGTCATTGAAGAATAGATAATTTCTCTTTTAGGTGTCTAAGAGTTTAATTTCAAGCGCAGTGACATTTTGGCGAAGATCACAAATGTGTCCTTACTAGAAATATATTGAAATAATCATAGTAACTTCTATTTTATTTTTCAGAAACCAGAAGAGAAAATCCCACTTGGAAAACTGAAAAATGAATATTTCTTCGTTGATTATTCATGAAAATCGAATGATTTCAGGTCGAGCGATCATGTAGGACGATATAACATGTTAATATTGTACAATAGTTTTAGTAAACTCTTGTGAAAAGAGATACAGTGGGTCCAGCTTTAAAATGTATATCGTCTCTGTCGGAAAGAGTTTGTAAACTAAGTATGCCATCAAGAGAAAAGAACCCTTTTGTCATCTCTCCCCTCGAATTATTCAAAATGTCACATGTGCAATGAAAGGAATGTATTCCCATGCAGCTGGAGAAGTAGGTACACAATTGAACACGGGGTGTAATCAATGTCAATAATAAGTACCTACCTACAGGATGTCCGAAATATATAGCCATGGAATGGTTGAAATTCATGATATATGCGACAAAATGTGATGTTTCGGTTCCATCAACCAGAAGCAATGCGTAATCCCAGCCAATCATTAGATGATATGCAGTATCCTCCAGGAAGTTGGTGCCATATGGGAGAATCTTGTATTCATAATTCATTTTGAAATTCAACTTGGGCTCAAGTTTTACTCTGAAAATGAGGCAAACAGCCTGCTTGCACGGGGTCAGGTGACTTTGGCTACCTTTCAAAAGTTACATGGCAACATAGGCTTATTTGTTTGGAATTCAAAAATTTTCACGGATAAAAGATCTTTGATTTTTCATTTGTGGACAACACGAAAGGGAAACGTACAATGTTCGAGGAACATCGTGTTGTCTTCTCGGAGAATCTGAGCATCTGTACTTCGCAAGGGGCTTCATCATCGATGGTCTTGGAGTTCGTTTCGTGACAGGAACTTTTGGGTGGATATTTCTTTACATCTCATGTCGAAGAACATGTATTTGTGTTCGTTAAGGATCAGGTATTTGGATTGAGGAATAATGATACTGTATTGGTCATTTGTGAATGTTAAAATGAACCCTACTCTATCATGCCACTGACTCTCACTAAATATAGATAAGAGTATGTTTTTCCATAAAGAAATTAAAATATCGCTCATTTGGGTTGAAAACCAATTTAAATATATCTTTCCAGTACAAAGTCATGAACCGAAAATCCACTAAAATATTCCACTCAATGCTTGACATTCAACAAACATATCTGACGACATTCTGGATTTCCAGACGTTCAATTTTTTCTGCAAAAGTGAAATATTACTTTTTCACGAGTAGGAAATATTGCTGCTGATTTCTTTACATAAAAAAAAAACGTTGTTCACGTAATGCAAATAATATTTTACATGATACTGGAAAATGCGGCCAGGTGATCGAGATGGTCGAGCGACATCAAAGTTATCATGAGGTTGTGTGTTCGATTCCTGGCTGGCCATTGGATTTGGGTTTATACAATGTATATCATGAAGTTCTACATAGAACTATCCCAAATGCCACAGTGGTTTAGATTCCACTTTTGCCATTGTAACCATTGTTACCAACCGCTAACCAACAGCCGTGAAATAATGAGAGAGTATTTTAATATTCATAATCTACAGCACACTTCAAGCACAAAAACCTCACGAAAACATACATAAAACAACTTCACAGTGACAGATACATCACGTGACAAACTTGTTGGAGAAAGCACAATGAATTTCCATCAGTAACTGGAATAGCTAGATATGTTTCTAAAGTTAGTTGAATCATAACTGATTTGATTGATTAATTATAAACAATTTCAGTCAACATTACATGCATATTATCACTCGGTATAGATATTACTGAGAAAGGCTCGTAAATAGAAAGCCATGAATACTTGAAAGATAAGTTAGATAATTTGGAATCGATTGACTACCTAGTATGTATTCATAAATCTCAGATAAAATTCGTCGGGGTCGTAAAATATTTACGATGAAAATTGAAAGAGGCAATCGTAGTTTTTGTCTATAGCTACTCCAAATCACGAAGCAGATACTATTTCCGTCGTAGATAACGATATAGTTTATGGCCCATATTTGTTATTGTTGTTGATTGATATATTCGAATCATTCTATTCAGAAATAGATTATGAACACATGTTTTGTATAGGGACTGATTGCAATACGAACGAATATACACAAAATTCAATGAAAAAATATGCTGTTGAGGCAACGAGTCATGTAATTCGACAGGTCATGTACACATGTTTTTTTTGACAACACGAAAGGAAATCATATTGCGATCCAGTGATGGAATGGATAGGGAGATAGGGAGAGGAAGAAGATATTGGAATTTTTCTCGAAAGTTTGGGAGTCTTCAGTATCATGAAAAACTTTGTGATGTAAGAAATTTTTCTTTCGATAATTAAAGCTTGAACGAGATTATTTCTTATCTCTACTCAAATTTTGTCTGAATTCAAATACCCCTGCTATTCAATATACCGAGTGTCCCAGTGCACATGTTCCAATGGATTATCTCAGCCATTTTAGAAGATAATAATTTGAAATTTCATGATCTCCAATTCGTTTGAGGAATCTTTATATGAGAGAAAATGAAAGTCATTTCCGGTTCGAACGGAAGTGAATCTAACTTTTTTATTTTTATTTCAAATAGCACCATGTTTATTATTCGCAATTTTTGATTTTTACCCAAAATTACCTTTCCAACGATGTATCACACTCTGTATTTCACATTTGTTTTGATGGAGAAGAAGTCAATTGAAATTTCAAATTGAAAGAATTGAAGTAGACTACTATATTCTGTGTTATCTTGATTTTGACTACTTCATCAATAATTGATAATTTATGTATTATAATTCATTATGATTCATCAATTATTATTGAAGTCCAAATCAAGATCACACAAAATATCGTAGCTTAGTGCAGTTCTTTCAATTTGAAATTTCAATTGTCCTATCCATCGAATCAAATGTGAAATACAAAGTATGATACACCGTAGGGAAGATAATTTCGAGTACATATCAAAAAATTGCAAAAGAAATACAGGGTGCCATTTGAAATAGGAAAGTCAGAAACACTGCAGGTCAAACCGGAAGTGACATTCAATTTTTGTTTTTCTCAGTTGATGGAAATCCATCAAAATTGCATCTGCAATCAATTAGACAATGACGAACAACTTATTGAAATATTTGTAAATATGAAAGTCCATGATGGTGAAGATCACATTCTTGAAAAAAAATTGTAACAAATTTTATGTCTGGAATCATTCAATTGTGAAGTGAAAAATAACCTTGTGAGAATGTTAACCAATGATGACATGACATTGAATCACAAGAATATTTAATGCGAAATGATCGGGAAATGAATTTCCATGGCACACGAAACATAGATATCTTCAATCTGATGCAATTCTCAGATGTACGTTACGATATGTCAGAGGAATCCAATCATGATTATTTTTTAAGTTCAATTCCTCGAGACAAAATAAATGCACCAAGTATTGCAGGAGCAGTCTAATGAGAACTTGCCTTTTTTGATTGATTCAATAGATTGTCACAAAGAAAAGAACACACCGTGGATGTAATTGAAATTGAATTTGTTGCCTGGTGACGGAAAGAAATTTTCTGTTTTCCATATCGAAGATGCTTCATCTGAAAACTTATTTTAGACATCAGCCCAAGAGCAATAAGTATGAGTAATAGTCTGATGAGATCCCCCTTTCGCCTATGAGGATATATGTACCGTATATTGTTCTCATTGTGTTTTACAACTATTGTAATGAATTTTTCACCTCATGTTTTTTACCTTCATATATTCGTACCTACTTGTGAGCTGTGATTTGTACTACCAAAAAATTTCCCTCCTTTGAGAAACAAATGATCTGCTAAAAATATGCATATGTATGTGATATAGTCAAATACAGTATGAATCGAATCCACCGAGCCGTTCACTCCTGGGTCACCCTGTATATAATACACCCTCGTATCTGTATACTGCGAACGTTAGTGTATTGTCACGTAGTGCGTACATTAAGCGGATCTTGTGGTATTGAGGACGAAATTCGGAAGCAAACTGTTTCAATCCTAGTTTTCACGCTAAATTCCGATGACGTGTCATCTCAGATGAGTGGAGGATTCCAAATTTGACAGCAGCTCATTCGCCTAATAACTTAATGGGATCACTTCCGACATAAACTGAGCATCAGAATTCGCAACTGGAACCTTGGGAATAGAGAATACAGGGTAACCGAAGTTCAGCAAACTGATTTTCCAGCAACCATTGATTTTTCAATTTCAATTGAAGATCAGACGCTGTAGCAGATAAATATGTATAGAAGGATTAATGGAAACTGTTAATTCTTTCTCACTCGCAAAATGTAACAACTATATCATACTTGCAGTTTCTCGAAATTAGGCTCCAAAAGAAATAAACGTATGCAATCATACGAATGCTACAAACATTAACATCAATGCATTGCCTCTACCAAACTCAAAAGTTATCTTGGAAATTCAGGAAAACACGATTGGAATTTGAAATCCAACAGGAATGCAAAATCCATCACTGTGAGATATCCATCATTATCAACAGAAGCGGATTTGACTTAACGGAATCGACGATCGTATCGCCATCTATACTCAAGCGGGGTAGCCTTAGTAAGGTTGTTCGACAGGTCTACATGTTTTGGAAAGGTTGGATCTGTTATCGATATTAGTTAGTTAGTTAATGTGCAATATTCTTACACTAGAAGTTACTCGTTTTCATTTCTGTAACTGAAAATACAAATTGTCAAGTTTCTTTAGGTTTTTTTATGTTGTGTTTTAATCTCACGTTATCATTTTTGAAGAAATATAATACAAAATATCGTTCATTACACGTCCAGAAAGAGATTTCTCCGTGCATGCATCTGTTCGGTGTCGCCTCACCTGGCATGAATTTCCATAATTTATATGAAAACAAAATAGATGAAATATTTAATCTACTTTCCGGAAGCGTAGAAGGGCCAATATTTTTTTTTTTTTGGCGTCGACTGCTATGGTCATTGGCCATGTATTCATCTCCTTGATTTCATAACATACTCATTAGTATCCCTCTTTTTTTTTTAAATCATCTTCAGTAACTGTTCTCTTCATATATTCTACAGGGTGAGTCAAAAATGTGTACCGAGCTTTCTGGGGGTGATAGAACATTGAAAAATAAGTGTAGTTTGATGATTAAACTCATGGCCCAAAATGCATATCAAGGAAGATATATCCTTCCAAAGTTGATAAAATTGAAATAATTTCTCCACATAACGTCTGAACGATGAAAGCCACCCGATTGAAATTTTGTGCATGAATGTATGTTGTCAAAATACATTTTTTCGTCACACTTCCACATTTCTGATATTGTTATAAAGGGTGTTTTCAGAGGGTGAGTCATGATTTTTTGTAGAAAACTTTTTTCCCTGTATTATTCTCGGTGAAAAAACAGGAGCATTTGATGGAGCGACAAAAATTACATGAAAAAGGTACTCCTATTCAAATACAAAAAATTGAGCCGTTCGTGAGATATTTGAGTTCTTGTAGTTACATGATATCAGCAGATTGATTTTATTCAACGCGAGATTCATCGATATAACGATATTTCAGCAGCATTTGCATTTCCGAAGCACTCGCCAAGCATTAGAAGCATATCAGTTTGTTCAGAGAACGAATAACCTGCCATATTTCTTAAAATCTCAGTTGATAATCGCAGTGATAAATGACACAGAAAAACCACACGAACAAATCGACTACAACAATGTTGACTCGAATGTTGATGACATGAACGTCAAAATTAGGAACAAAATTATTCATCATGGCCTGCTAAAATATTGTTACCGATGAATCTCGCGATGAATAAAATCAATCTGCTGATATCATGTAACTACAAAAACTCAAATATCTCACGAACGGCTCAATTTTTTGTATTTGAATAAGAGTACCTTTTTCATGTAATTTTCTTCGTTCCATCAAATGCTCCTGTTTTTTCACCGAAAATAATACAGGGAAAAAAGTTTACTACAAAAAATCATGACTCACTCTCTGAAAACACCCTTTATAACAATATCAGATATGTGGAAGTGTGACAAAAAAATGTATTTTGACAACATACATTCATGCACAAAATTTCAATCGGGTGGCTCTCATCGTTCAGAAGTTATGCGGAGAAATTATTTCAATTTCATCAACTTTGGAAGGATATATCTCCCTTAATATGCATTTTGGGCCATGAGTTTAATCATCAAACTACACTTATTTTTCATTGTTCTATCACCCTCAGAAAGCTCGGTACACATTTCTGACTCACCCTGTATAATTTTATCGATCTCTTTTATGTTATTGCTAAGACAGGTTCTCAAATCGGCGGGTAACGCTAATTGGCGACGAATTTCCTGGTACTGAGGGCACTCTATTAAGATATGCTTCACGGTTAGGCGAGCGTCTCTGCAAAATTCGCATCTTGGCTGTGGTTCGTTTCTAAGCATAAACATTGAGGTGAGGTTTGCTTGGCCTATCCTGAGACGGGTAATAACGACTTGTTCTCTCCTCGAGAGATGTTCCGGATACTGCCATGTTGTAACAAGGGGCTTCACCTCTTTTAGTTTATCTTCACTATTGCTCCATTCATACTGCCATTGTCTCATAATTTGTTTCTTCATGTGAGCTTTTAAATCATCATGTCTCACTGGAATATCATCTGGTATATCTATACTGGCTGCATTTCTCGCTGCTTGGTCTGCCAGCTCATTTCCATATATTCCCACATTTCCCGGAATACATACGAGACATATACATTTATTTCGTTTTCTCAGCCAATCCATCAATGCGAGTACTTCTTTTATCATTGGGTCTCTGTTATAAACATAGACTTATTATCCTGAGGAGACGGAACTATTTACATTTAAAGAAGATCAGACATTGCCAATATCTGGTCCACTGAAGGATACTATTGTGACCGATTGGAGAGTGTCGTTGCCATATTTCCAGATTAAGAACGAGATTCGCAATAATTATTGACACGTTCATAGCATTTTTTCATTGTATTGCAAGTAATACAGTCTCAATGGAACATTTTTCTGGACGGTATTTTATATATCATGAAAACCTGAAATGTACACGTTGGAATTACCGAATATTCATTTTGTGAACTATCACATTGTAGCATCATAGGATTTGTTACCCACAAAGCGACATCGGCGCGTCCAGGCCACGCCTATTGTATGAATGATTTTTACTACGAAACTACGATCTGCCCATTTCTCATTGCGGTGTTGTAGACGAGTGATCTTGTGTTTTGAAGTGTTGTTTTTAGTGACTTTGAATAGATATTGTGGAATTCAGAGTGAATTTTTGGACAATATGGTTCGTCACTGTCAAGTGTGCAAAAAAGTTGACAATTCCAGCCCTGATGTTTCTTTTCACAAGTAAGTTGGAACACCTAACCTCCAAATTTGTTTGTTATTCCAGTGGCGTGAATATATGATGATTAGGTACTGTTTATTCATGATTGTTAATGATTTAGGTAGTGTTCATGTTTCCATGGCATAGACTTTCTTGTTCATTGCATCAAAAATTCTAAGCAATTTAGTATACCTATTTCTGTATTACTCCAGGTTTCCCGCTGATAGTGAAAAAAGAAAAATTTGGGCATCTCTTCTTGGCTGGCAGGAGAATCGTCTGAGCAAATATCTTTATGTATGTTCTGATCATCTCGATTCAAGGATGTCATAACAAAGAAAAGTGGTTCCAAATACTTGAGGCCAGATGCAAATCCACTACCATGCCATTCAGCGTTTCAGTTCGCATCTGATAGGTAATTTGCAGTTGATACTCCATTTTGTTTCAACATCACATTTTTCCAATACAGTACAGAAAAACAACAAACTATGTTCACGAGCGACTTCATTTATTTTCTTTGTGAATTATTGTCATTGTATTTAATGATCTATTGTTTTCTTTTGTATAAAAATCCAAAAATTATTTGCAGTTCAATTTGAACCAACACCTTTTCTCCAGTAATGAATCAAAATGTGTCATCATTTCATCATTATCCGAATAAATTTGTTGTATTATATGAATATTAAAAGTATGGAAGCTGTGTTTTTTGTTTTAATCAAAACAGAGAAATTTGTGTGCAAATTATAAGGAAATTCAATTTTATACAACTGTCTGAATGCATATGATATTGCACTTGTTTCAGTTGAACATAATATCGGGAATTACAGGTACTGACAAGAATCTGGTTTTATATTTCCAATGATCTTTCATTTTTCAGAATGTTGATTGACAAATACAGAGAGAAATTACATGTTTTCATTGAGAGTACATTCGTAGCTTATTCATAATCAAACGGAATTTGTTTATCTTCCTAACTAACAAACACGACGCTTCGACTCCGTACAGAACAATATTCAATAATATAGTTATAGTTAAAATATATTTCCAAGTTATGAAACCATTAGAACGGTACGCCACTTGCTGAAATCAGGGAAACAAGACACATAAACATAACAGCGTTGCCAACAAGTTGGTGAAGACAAAGAGGTTCGATCGGTAGTCTTTCTCATACACGTGCTGTTCATTTTCAATCATTGCTTCAAAACAAAAGCAGTTTTATGAATGAGATGTTCCGTCTCCTCAGGATAATAAGTCTATGGTTATAAACATCTCTCAATGCTTGTATTGCACTGAGAGAATCGGAGCATATCAGAAAAGTGTCATTTGGTTGCGTTCCCGCATATCGCAAAGCTTGCCAAATAGCATATAATTCAGCTGTATATATACTCGCGAAAGCTGGAAGTGTCCAGGAGAAACTTTCACCAAGGGAAGAGAAAGCGCTACCCACTCCTTCATCTGTCTTCGAACCATCAGTATAAATTATTTCACTATTGGCATATTATTTTATTTTCATTTTCCGCTTAAATTCCGAGTTGCAACTTGGAATTTTAAATATAATATTCGGAATTACAACTCGGAATTCAGTAATATTCCGAGTTGCAACTTGGAATTTAAGCGGAAAATAAAAATAAAATAACATTGGCCCTTCTACGTTTCCGTACTCCTATGATCCACTGCAGAGTTCCATTGTAAAATTGTTGGACCATTTGAATAAGGCTGTCCCAATGAGTTTCCTGAATGTTTTCAACATGATTTTCTGAATATTTTTGTATTCCTAATGAAGCAACTGAATGATTGTAAAGCTTATTAATTTCGTAGCTCAGATGTTCTTTTGTCAGATTTGGAAAAGTGAGAGGTATTTTTTATGTGTCATTTTCGCGGTAATATAATGTTTCCATTGTGTTGATTCTGTTGAATAATTCGTGTATCAAGTGAATAGATTCAGGAACGAAAACAAAAGCTACTGCTATAATTGATACTCCCAGAACTTGTATATAGATATCATCACAAGAAAAACAAACAGTGAATGAAAAAAATTGATCACAGAATCCAAAAAGCCACAAGCATACCCCAAGTATGACTCGATGAACTCAGATGAACAGATGAACTCAGTACATTTGAAACAATTCTGACTGCATAACATCCTCCTTTGTCAGTTTTGGAGCATGCATATTGAACTTAAATTTGTTGTCTCACCTAGGAATATACAATATGTATCTTGTTTGTTTTCCGATTAGGTTCACACTTCCGAAATCAAGATTGAAAGTGAGTAAATTAGGTTTTTGAGCATTCAATCAAAGATAATTGGAATCGCACAAATAACAAATCCCTAGTAATATCCTTCAATTCCTGGAATTAACATCTTCTTCATGTCCAACGAGAGAAGTTCCATCCGAAATAATTATGTTGGTAGGTCGAATATAAAACAAATATGATTGGACCCAAAAATGATCCTTGTGATAAGCCCCATGATTGGATAATTTGAGTATTCCTTATCATAGAGAGATTATCTATATATTCTAGAACACTTCGTGAATTATTGACAGACTGAATGAACTTATAGAAACAATTCGGGGATTTCTAGAAAATACAAGGGTGAACACTCATCACAGTCTGATAACCTATTAGCTTTCTGAAGATAAATTTCAATCTATATCTTAATGCCCAATAAAAATGTCAATATGCTTTGCTCTCAATATTAAGAATGGTAGTATTGAATGATAACTAATTTATTTATAGCATATGCTGCCTCTCGTTGAAATATGTCCATAAATTCATATATTTTTCTCCAAACATGTTCATCGATATATCTGCTGTAGTTCCTAATGGCTGTCATGAGAAAATGCTTTGAATTCATTTTTCACGACCATATATTTTTCATAACTAATGCGGGTGCCTATTAAGTACTAGACCACAATTGATGTAGAGCACCAAATATGGATTTGCTCAACTCATTCAAAGCCGTCAGTTTATCATGATGAAAACGATGTGAATGATGTTATCATAATTATCTCGATTCGAAATATCCAACTGACATTTTGCCATATATACATGGAGATTATTGGACTTCAAGATAGCATATGAATTGGATAAATAAGTTGATCAGTTATGCGTCATTTGAATCATATCTCTTGTTTCATTTTCTCTCGTTTGTCTAAATTCCGCAAACGAGTTTTATTTTCTCAAAATCTGGTAACTCTGATCTGATCCACAAAATGAGCGTTGCGTCGAAAATATAACTCTAATTCAGAATGGAATTACTCATGAAAGCCTCAGCCAATTTTGAGTTGGTTTTGAGAGATGGCTATACTAATATATCAGTAACTTGATGAAGCAATCATTCTCAACAAAAAATGGACAACCCTGTACACATTTGTTCGAAGGCGATCCTATCATCGATTAAAAATTCTCTAGAATAGTATTCGTGAAGGTTCGGCACACAAAATTTCGACGTCATCAAGTTCAAATGGGTCTTGACATTTTTTTTATCTGAAAGTAGTGCGTGTAAACCTGCTCAAGGTCCAGGCAGCGGCACGCTACATTTCAATCCGAAACTGAGATTTTTGGACGTGAAGTGGGTGAAAAAACCTGAAAATGACAAAAATTGCAACAATTCTGGATTTTTCTTTATTTTCTTTGCAATTCCGATTATGAAGTTCTAATAAACCTTGCTTCAGCCTTCTTCTATAAGTTACAATTAGCAGATAATATAGGTGCCCCTTCACATAGTTTCCTCATTTGGTCGAGTTTGGCATCAAAGCCTTCTAGAAGACTTCCTTCATATATGGTTTGCCAGTCATTTACTAGAGAATTCCACCGCAGATCATTGTGGTGCTAGAAGGAATCTCATCTAATACATTGCACCTATCAATTCACGTATTCCACAAGGATCTGTCACCGAAATTGTTTTTGCTCCACATGAATGATATGTTCAACGTGACCTTCATAGTCACAATCCTTGAATGTGACCTGTCCATAGTTTCGCGGAGGACAGTTCACTTCTTAAGGCGTTCTCTTCTAGAGCCTCTCTATAATCCAATGAACCAAATTTATCTTTCTTATTTTTATGTTGGTAAACATTGAATGTTCCGCTACAAACGTTATCCAATGTCTGCTGTCGAATTTCACTTAAGTGTAGGTATATTTGCATCCAAATGGGGAGGTTGAGGAATGGTTATGTCCTCCAAGTATAACCTTTAATGTGCACAAGGAAGCGCTTCCCAGCTGCTGAAATGCTTTCGTGAGTTGCCTGTGCTGGATTTTTGAGAATGCTGACAACATCATCAAGATTGGGATTTTTGGTGAGAATTTTGATGAATTCCAATTTTCCAGAACAAGTTCTCGACTTTGCAAAGTCCTGTACGAATGACTAAAAGATCAACATCTTATCCAACAATGACTACGGTTTCAGTATACTCGTCTAAATGCAGTGCTTTTATGGCAATACGGGTCTATGCCTCTTCGAGTGAAGCAGTAATGATAATAGCAGTCGATACGACAATGCCGATTTTAACACTGACAATAGATGAGTATCTCACCTTCCATGTGCTATTGCTAGTGCATTTTTGATTCGGCTGCGAGATCATTATTACTCAAAAGGTTTCGATAGAGGTCCATTTCAAGAGTTGGTGAATCCAATACCGTGTATGATTTTCATCAATTTGGTATCATGAAATCCTTAAGGTTCATTCCTGAATATAGCTGTTCAAGTTCATCAAGCTCTTCAATTTGAGAAGAAAACTCTGGTCAAAATCGCACGAACAATAAATATTTCACAAGGTGTCCCACGAACAAATGGTACTCATATACATATACTTTTTTAAATTATTGATGGCCATTGTATCGAAACAAGGATCGTATCCACTGTCCGGCAATTTTGTCCATTTTTGGAAACGCTCTGGCAACAAAATAGTTGGTATTATTATTATATACATCCATAAAAAGTACCAAAAGTTTACTGTCAAAAATGTTAGGGCAATTTGAAATAAATAATGACAACGTATGCAGAGCCCTGTAGATGTTACATGAAAATTAATACGAAATTAAAATTTCCGACGTCGAAAAGATCCCCGGTACCAAATTTCGTGCGAATAACTCATTTTTCGCAAAAGTTATGTTTGAAAACCGATAAAAAAAATAAATTTCAACAAACACCCTGTATCTCCGAAACGAAGCATTTCCGGACACAATTTTATATAGACCTCTCTTCTTAAAATTGTCTCAGGAATACGTCACTTGAATGTCAAATATATAATTTGATAAAATATTAAATATTTTTACACGAAATACAACTCTCTTCATCTGATCGAACAGTTACGTGTACACAGCCGATACAAATTTCACATTCGCAAACTAGTCGATGATATACTACACTCAAGATTGCATGCCCATCGGAAATATCTCCAATTATTCCACCACAAGCAATCCCAGACTAGACAACCCCTCGGTTGGTCATCAATAGAACGGCAAAGTTGTGGAATTATCTTCCTAGTGGAGTATTTCCTACATTAGTCCTCTCCCAACATTCCACCGCTGTTGACGATCCACGAACATTTGAGCTGGTTTCTTTCCTGTGATATAAAGATACAAAAAAATCTAGTTTCCTCAAACGAATCTAACAGCGAAAGTACAGCAAAGCGAAAAAAGGTCGGCTCTCCTATTCCATTCATAAATATGAAGTTATCTATATAAAGTGGACAGGTGCATGAATAATACTCATTGATCGAATTATAATTTCCGCCATAACAGTTAATTTCTTGAGTCCTAGACCAATTCTGACCCCTCGCCTTCGGCCACCTCTTTATTTTCCTCTCCACGCATTTCCGTAGATCGTGATTTAACTGCTTTCCGATTCTTTGCTTCGGCTATTAGTTATTCAAAGTCGGTTAATCTGTTGTGCGAATCTCGGATTTCAGCTGACGTCCATGTAATTATGAAATTGTTTAATCGGTATGGTATATCACGTAAAATGTATACACTGTGTCCTGGTATACCTGAGTTCCCTTGGAATGTCTCACTCATTTCTAGCGAAACGAATTTGAAATTCTCACGATTGGGAGTCACTTGACGTTCATACGTTGAAAAGCCTTATACCAAAGGCATCCAGAATGTGGAATTTTTTGTAACCTTCGAGATAAGTGTATCATTGATACAACGTAATCATTATCATCATTATTGTATTGTCATTGGCTTCCTATTGGAAGAATAACGACGTCAAAATGAAAGTTTTGTGTCCAGAAACTAGGGGAGAATATGTTGAAGATAACAACGAAAGATTGCAACAAAAAGTGAAGCTTGTATCTTCCTCATGAATTCCTGTATAAATTCGTCAATATCCATGCTCAATGCGAGATCTGTTTCACAAAAACTGTTCCGTGCAAAGAAATACTTCACATTCATCGTTCTTAATCTAAACAGCAAATTCGACCTGTGCTGGAGTAAAGTACAGATGTTTCCAGTTTTCGTGACATTTCCTCTCCTCGTTTCTATAGAGAAAAATATAAATCTTAATTATCTCAATGTATTTGTAGAAAGAATAGATTTATAATCTGCCCCGAGATGTAACGGCGATGTGAATTCAACCTTACCTAAAAGAGAAATTATCCACTTGACACTGACAGAAAGGAATGTTTTTTGAAAAATGTTTGTAAGACAAATATATTTGATGAATATCAAAATTTCTACGTATATCAATGTAGTGGACGTTTCGGAAACGAATCTGCTCCCGTTCTCAACACAATTAACACATAATGTTTCTCTTCGTAAAGTTCGTAATGTTCGTCTTTGACACTGAACAGTGAAAGTTGTCGGATACCAACTGTTTTTTTCCTTCAATCGATCTCAAATTGACCATTTCTATAATGAGTTTCAAGAAGTGAGTGCCAAGTTCTATCTATATCAACCGAACAAAAGGCAATATCATTGTTTCCGTTCAGGAGAATGCAAGCAGATACTTTGATTTTTCTTTTTTTGTTATCTTATTTTCATATGATCGTAATATCATTCCAATCAGCCATATATCGACTTCTCGATATATCTTTTCTCGATATTGTTCTTATATGTTCTTTCGAATCGACGAATATATTAATTATAGTATTCTCCGTAAACACGTGGTATACTGTAAATTGAATTTTTCAACGATTGTTCTTCATTTCTTGCTACAGTACACAGTTTTGGATGGTTATTCCTAGTAGAGATATAGAAAAATCACAAAATGTACAGTGTGCTATTTGAAAAAAAAAAGTTAAATTCACTACCGTTCATTGCAAACCGTGACTCATGATTGTTGTCAAGCTCAGATTGAAGGCACTTCTGAACAAATTGGATAGTAAGAATTTCAAATTTGTATGTACTGAAATAGCTGAGATATTCCATTGGAACATGTATACTGGGACACCCGGTATATTCATTTCTCTCTTTCGGGTCGTATGAGGCTCGAGACCCCGTGACTCTCCCGATAAGGAAAGTAGGATTTTCAAACCGACACTCCCAGAAATTCATACGGAATGGTGAACTCTAGGAAATGCAGCTTGCTTGCATATTCGTCAGTGTTGATGCGTATCATCAATCATTCTAGTATGTATGATTTTCACAGTAAAAATTGGACATGCATGCTAATAATATCTCTAGATTAATAGATGCCTATCCTAACAGCGAAAAAGAATTCTCAATGGTATTGGCAATAATCAGCCAGTCAAATTATTCAAGGCAGTCAATATTCATTGATTGATTGTCTGATAAATCGAGAAACATCGGTGTAATCAAAAAACATCGTTCGACAGGCTACACGGCTCTGAAGTTACAAATTTGGGGCAAAATAACCAATTTCATGATCATGATGAATACCATTCTTAAGTAGGTAGTAGACATGATTTCTTCAATAAATAAACATAGAAAATTTCTACGCCAATTGAGAGAAAGAGGTTTGAGTGTGAGATTTGAATTGCATAACTCATTTTCTATCAGTGAGGTTGATACTTCTGATAAAATTAGATTCAGAAAGCAGAAAGCATCAATTGCATATTACAGAATACCTAATTACAAATTACCTACATAGTTTTTGCACAATTTTCAGTTTCACAAAAAAAAATAATTTACCAAAAAATGAATACAAATGTTATGTTGAAACTGTTCACCATTTGCATACAAAAATTTTAGTGATGAAGAGAATAAAAATTGATGCTGTATATCTTCTTCATCACCTCTAATTGAGACTTTACGAACATGCTATTTTCTTTTCCAGAAACTTTGTTAACAGTAATTTTTAGTAAACACTTTGAACAATTTCTATGATTCCTCTGATATTTATTTTTTATTCATGTGTCAGTACTTATTTTTTTGTGAATCTTACACTTGGCGTGACAATTTAAAAACTTACATATCTATATCTCACAAACGAAAGATGATGTATGAAAGAACTTGAAATATTTTTTAGGATAGCAAGGGGGACCTGAAATGACATTTATTAGATTCCACCCACATCAACCCGGTAGGTCCCACCTACCTCAACTAAAAAAAAATTAAAATAAGTCTATAATGTCCATAAGCAAACCCCTACTTGTGATACATCATTGAAAAGCTTACAAAAAATTATTATCATCCAAACCATTATTATTCATAGCATAGTATAGTATCATACGATGATGTCGTATCAGGGGGTTGATGGGAATTTTAGGAATTTTTTTCATCATCTTTCGTTGGCGCGATATAGCCCATTGTGAGTTATTGAGTTGTCACACTGTATAAGTACACATTTTGACCATGGGAATCAAGTATCGTTAAGAGTATCGAAAATTTTTACAGTAAATGTGCTACGCAATCCAAATTTCATACTCAAACACCCTCTGGTTCCATTGAATGATATTCATTATGATCACATGGAATTTATTGTCACATGAAGCTAAATCAATGTACCATTTGAGTAAAATCTCATAGGTCGTTTGGATGTTACAAAGCAAAGAAGCTACTAGATTTTCAAATACCTATTTCAAAGTTCTTAAAATGGGTACCTATTTCTTCAACGAGATGCAGCAAACCATATCATGGAAGTGTTGTTGGCCAAATTCGGAGAAATGCTTTGGAATATCCAATGTTAAACCCACAGGCACCCTATTTTTCTCGATCGATGAGCTCGAAGTTGATTGCTTTTTCATTACTCTAGAGATCACAAATAATAGTGCAATCGGCCTGTAATTGTTATATAGCGACGATTTTCTTGCCCTTTAAGGAATCGGTTGGACTCTAGCTATATCCATACGGAATGGAATATCTATGACAACTTCGACAACTGTTACTTCATTTGTCATTCATATTCAATTCGATAAAATGTCGTTTAGAGATGGAAAGAATTGTCAAAAAGGATTTAAGGGATAATGCATAGTGTTGGTACGAGGAGTAATTGTGAATTTATTCTTAAAATGCACTGGAGGATAAGAATAATTATTAAATTCCGAGGGTCGTATCTCAGCAGAAAAATTACCCTGACTGTCAACAACTGAGAAATACCTACTTATCTGCTCATCATTTGGTTTCCCCATTTATGGTATAATATGTAAACAAGTTAATAATATGTGTGAATAAATATTATTATTATTTGGCGTATATTATAAAGTCATTTAACATGCGAATGCGTATCGAAATATCGTTCATTTCAATACTGCTATCATTTTTTTTTCCAAGTTGGTAATAAGCAGTATCATAGGACGTAAAAACACCCAAATAGAGAAATCAACGTTCAAATATTATAAGTATGAGCAACCTTTTAGCACATATTTCAACGAAAAAGTACAAATCCAAGCAAAATAGGAAATATAGTATATGATACACGTTTTATGAGACATATCAACATATAAGCCAAATCGACGTCTTATGGAACTGGTATCATAATATACTATTGTTCAAGAATCTATTAATAATTATGATTTTCAATCTGATCAAGGCCAGGTTTGCGTTGATAGAAGGAAACCCTGGCGAAGCTGAGATTTTGGTAGTTGAATCTTATTGATTTTCAGTGTCAAATATCTGCAGATAGCTGAAGATCATCAGATGTATTCATTTCGTGTTTTGTATGTTTTTATGAAATTGGAAACAGCATATCTATGAGTTTTTTCAAGGATTCGACAAGATGTTCGATGTTTTACATGGATAGACAAATATTTGCTCTAACTCTCGTTCGAGTCAAACGTGAATTCGAAAATAAACATTAACAATCGTCCCTTGTTGAATCTCAGCCATATCCTCACTTATCAATGTTTAGATATAGACATTTTCTTTATTTCTTTATTTACACTTCCCGTATAATATAGACTCTGTGTATTAAAAGATAATTTCATAACTGTGGGGATATCATCACATGGTGTTTATGAAAATAATCTACCAGGTGATACAAGAGACATGTCGCAGCTTATTATTATTATTTTATATCACTTCCTTCGAACCCATTGAAATTTCCCTACAAGAGTTCATAAAAAACTTTGGCAATAACAATTTCGATTTTACTTTTCCAAACATAAATCTCTTATTTTAGGATAAATTAAAGATAATGATGTAAATTAACTCTGGATTTCTTCAACATTGGATTTCAACAGACGAACTTTTCGAACTACTTGTTTCATATGTCAACCGGTAAAAAAAAGTATGAGGAGTATTTCGATTGGACATCACAAGCCAGTGCTCTCCACAAATCTTTGGCCAAAATGAAGGAAGAATTTGTATCTCATGTAGTCATAAATTACGATAGACATCATTGATGAGTGTGATTTTGGAGAACCAAATTGACCTTTCTAACTATAATTATTTTATGTTTGTACTTTCAACTCTGTATGGTTTGAAAATGATCAGAGTGAAAAAATAGTTCATGTGTGGGAACCGGCACGTGAAATTTTCCAAATTCTATACATCAAGTGGTCGATCATCCCATTGTTGACTTTTTCTAGTTTATAACAGGGTTAGAAGAAAGTACATAGAAACCCCTTAATATCTCTGAAACGACAAATGCGATCACAATTAAAATCTTGCAAAGACAATGTTGCCAGTACACAATATTTATTTCCAAAGATTTAGTGAAGCCCCAGAATATCGAATTTTACTTCCGAATATTTCCTGAGATCTGCCAAACCAGTAGTTTTGGAAAATAGTATCCCTGAATACCTCAGAAACGACAGATGTGATTTCAATTAAATTCAGTACCTCAGCTGGCCTTTTTTCCTGATGACGAATCCAGAAATATAGCAAATATGTTTTTTTCCGAAAATATGTGTACTTCAAATTAGTCAAAATAAATGGTAAAGATCTGACATCGTCAATGCAATTTCTGAATTTTCCAGGTTGAACAACCCCTAGGAACTGAATAGCATAACTATTTCTTGAGATATTCACGGGTTCCCATACTTTTCCCAAATATGCTGGTTTGCCAGATCTCTGAATATTTTTGGAGTACCAGCAATTGAATGCAGAAAAATCAAACGGGGTAATCCATTTAAAAAACAAAGTCGTGTAGCAACATTGTCGATGCAATTTTTGAATACTTCATGTCGAAAAACACCTGGGTATTAAATTTCATTGGAATCACATGTGTCGTTTCGGAGTTATTTAGTGGTTTCCATACTGTCATTTATGATATTGCATTTGTTGCAAGAAAAATATTGTCCAGAGCATCGTTGGTAGGAGAATATAGACTTAGGAACGTAGGAACGGTTGTGTATCATCAGTGAAAAAATCTTGGAAAACATATCATCATTCATCATCACTGATGGTGATCGTATCTACGACATTTTTCATGAACAAGACTGTACATATTTGTGATTACAGCGTCTTGACTAGTGACTTCCGATTTGTTTATTGATTCGTATATTGTGTAAGCAGCATAAACAGCATTATAAAGATAATAACGGTGAGATTGGGAAATGTTTCTCAGATAACAAATCATTCACTAATGTGGATGAAGGAATGTTCGATACTCATAACACAACAATATTTAGTCTTGTCATTGTGAATTTTGACCACACGCAGAGTATCCGTAAAAAGACCAATTCGTTAAGCAAAAACAATATGTCTTTTATTTTTCACCTCAATATTTCCCGTTTGTATCACCTTGGATACAAGCTACAACGCCTGCTCGATATGTCCGCTCATATACTAAACATGGTGTCTCATCATCATCCTGAAAATTTAGGTACTTCAGCAAGCACTTGTGATCTAACGCCTCAAAACATCTTGCAATGCAGCGTTGCCGCTTATACCAAAAAGTAGCATCATCTTTGTTATTTCATATGAGACACTCGGTATGTTGTAGTATTTTTTTGATTTGTAATAACTTCCTGAATCTTTTCGCCTAATATTTCCCTATACCCATCTCAAATTGTTTTCGAGCTATTAATTATTTTCTATATTTTTTGTTGAAGCCACTCTGATTTAATGTTTATCACTGCAGTATCTTGCTTGCTTATTACTGCAGCATCTTGATTCGTAGAAAGTTGAAATTTTCGAACTTTGAAATTTTTGAATTTTCAGAATAATCCAATGTCCCGTTCGCCGTATACGATCGAGATACCATCGACGGTGAGACACCCTGTGTATATACATGTTCATCATTCTCTGAAGATATGACCTGGCAATAACATTCAGATTGAACTGTCAATGTTACAAACTAAATTATTGAATAACTCCTACTACTACTAGATAACTAAATAAAGCACTCAAAAGTGCTCAAATAACTAGATTGGCTTGTGACATTAATATAGCAGAAAGAATGTTGATATGAATGTCGTGATGAAATAGTCTCCAGCATCTCAAGTTCGATGTCAAGGGCTAGCTAGAAATAATGATAGCAGTCATATCATTCACCACATGTTGAAACAGACTCGAAAGGATTGAAGTTATAAAATTCAAAATGAAATTGTTATATGGATAAAATATTTTTATTTCAATTTAACGTTTCGGTATTGTCATGCAATATCTATGAACAAATATTCTTTTTCTTTATGTTATCGTAACTTCTTTTTATGGTTGAGGAATTCTATTGATTGTGGTTTATTAGCATTCAAATGCAAAAACTTGAACCACACCGATCCTGGATCAGGCGCAGAGCTTCTTCTCATTGTTGTGAGATATAATCAACGATGTGTTTCCGGCATGAATACCTCTCGAGAATTTATCTAAATCATTAGGATATAGTAGAAATACACTCGGTCCCAATACAGAGCACTGTGGGATGGTTTCAGTGAATCGATGAATTCGACATTACTCGAATGAACAGATACATACTGGTAACGATCTATTAAGTATGAGGATATCCAATTCAATGTTACACCCCATATTCCATAATTATACAATTTTGATGATAATTGATTATGGTTGTCACACTTCGACTTCAAATTAGTCAAAATAAATGGGAAATATCTGACATCGTCAATGCAATTTCTGAATTTTCCAGGTTGAACAACTCACACCCCATATTCTATAATTATACAATTTTTATGATAATTGATTATGGTTGTCACAGTCGAATGACTTCTTAAGATGGCAGAAAATCCCAACAGGGCACTCGTTTGCCTCAATAAATAAAGTATTGTATATAATTGGTATATTATATTCGGAATATATCTTTTTTATCACTGATTAAATATTTTCTCCTATTAGTACACTGTATAGGCCCATGTTTCATGCTACTCTGGACTTGTTTTACTCCCTTCTCCTCCTAAGACTTCTTTCGCCAGCCAACCTAGGGAGCTAGGAATAATTTTTTTTCTCCATTCCAGATTCGACAAGTAGATATCAGTGAACATACAGGTAATCGAAAATCGCAAAATACATTCGGATTCATGGCAGATAGTTGTTTTACGAACATAATGAAATATCAAAGACACAAATCTATTTTTTATCTGAAATCGAGGAAAATTGCCTGAGCTTTTGACCGAAAAGTTGAATTAGTCGAGCTTCAAAATTTGGCATGTGGGTTTTTCATACTTTATCGTCTGAAGAGTATTCATTTATATTTCTATCATTCCACACGATATTTTTTTCCGTTTTGGAATTTGAGTAACTATGTAGAAGGCAGAATATCACGAATCGCTCGAAAACTATAGTGGATAGAGAGGAACAGAGGTCAGATTCGTATTTAAGTCATCGAATAACCATGTATACAATTTCTCAAATTATTTTCTTAGACAATTTTTTCTTTCCACATAGAGAAAAAATTGCGAACTTTCGAACGAACAAGTCGTAGGGCCTCCAAATTTGCTGCAGAACTGCAATTTTTGGATTTTACAATTTTTTTGCGACCTTGGAATTGGGGTGATATCAACAACTCATCACAATACAACTTCCGTTATAAAAAATAGAAATTTGATTTTGAAATTCATAAAATTTTTGGCCGGTTTTGCCAAATTTGACATTTGACATCCACAGTTCCATTCCCCTATCAATTAACTGCAAAGATAAAGGTAATTCATTTCATTCGATATTTTCTACATTTTATCATTACTACATTCATTATTATAGGAAAGGTCAATTTGACCAATAAATGTAAAAAAACTAGAAATCAACAACTTCAAAAAATTCATTAAACTTACCGAAATTATTTCAACTTTATAGACTGTGTGCAAATAGCACCAACTCTCATTTCAAAATCTGTTAAATGATTATTATAAAAAACAGAAATTCTCTAGCTTTTTTCGGAACTGAGGAAAGTTCTGAAATATTGATATTTTCCAGGCTGTTTAGGTTTATTAGAAATAGGGTTATTTCGAAAATTATTACACTTTCTTCATCTTCGAAGTTATTAGAAATAATGTTGATATGAGAACAACGTCCAATAGAGAATTATACTCAGAATCTTCATCTTCAGACGATCTCAGTAGTAATCAAGCACCCAGACTGTATGTTTTCTAGTATAGGCTATAAAAAGTATAAAAAGTCCATCGGAATATCACCTTGAATCAACCACTTTTGTTAATATTCCAAGACAGAGAAATTGATAATGAAAATGTTTTCAACTTTAATTTCATTGTTTTTTTTGGTTGACCTACCGACATCTTTCTATAGAAGTTACAAAGATTGTATAAGCTCTTTAGATTTCACTATAGAATGAATCCCAGAAATTCAAAAATTTCATATTGAATAACTCCTAACCTAATTCTTGCGTTCAAATTTTGTGTAGAGGTATCTTAGTTATGCCTGAATCGAGAATTCTGCCGTTTGTGGAAAAATTCCTAATTTCGACTCTTCCAGCAAACAACAGTAAGCTTTGGTTAGATCATCATATCATAGACTGATTTCAAATTGAGATGGTGTTGCGGTTCAAAATCACACACACTGTATCTCTCATCATTCGACCACTAGGTACTTTCTGGACACCCTGCCTATCATTTGATGAAGGCTTTTATCTGGTGACAATAGGAACATTTTTACTGTTTTATTTTTTCGCTCCTGAGAATCCGACATAACCTCTCACAGAAAGCAGAATATATCACGAATTTATAGATAACTAATATAGTGGGAAGAGAGGAACCAAAGTCAGATTCGTATTCAGGACATCAAAAATTTTATATATGTGATATTTGTTGGGTCTTGGAAGTTGTAGAATCGTAATACTTTAATAATATAAGATATATGGTGTATTACCAATTTTGCTTATCTCTTTATGGGTCATAACTTACGAACCACACAGTATATTTTCTTTGATATTTGGGACACATGTTCTCCTAGACTTCTACCCAACCGACGTCTTGCCTATCAGTCAAGAGAAAAATCCAGATACGGATTAACAAATTTTGAACATATTTTTTTGTTCATCGAGAAAACACCCTGTATTTTAGAAATCCCAAAATACGTTTACACATTCGGAAAGAGCACGAAACGCTGAATCGAACTGTGTACTTCTCAATCTCCCGCATGCCATTTCACTACTGAAATCAATTCTGAATTTAGATTCATGGTTTCTTGAATTCAGATGGCTAAAACCTCGGCTAGAACCGAAATATCTTGCGATTCTTTCTTATTGAATTAACAAAATTTGTGAATGAGACAAACTCTTATTTCATTTATCAGTTTCTGTCGGCATTCGTATGCCTGTGGAACATGCCTGGTGACTTTATTTATGTGAGGTATATTTTCAAACCCCTTGTATTTATATATCTCAATATAATCATTATTTTGACGTTACGATTCCAAGCACGTATTGATAGAAATAATTGTAATGAATGGAAACACATTTATCACACGCAAAAAATTTTAATTTAAAATACTGTTTGTTTGGTAAATACAATTTGATTTGTTATTGAAATATTCGATTTTTTGCATTTCTTTCCAAGAATTTGTACATCTGATTATAACTCCAAGTCAATAATGTTCATGAGATATTTGAATACAGGGCGTTTCGAAATATGTCTACTGAAATAAATGAAGTACAAGCATACGAATGCATACAACAACTATCATATGGAATTTCAGTGAGTTGTTACATGCGAAATTTTCATAATTCAATACGAAAAATTCAAACTTTTCGTTTCCAGTCATCTAGATTCAGAAACCATTCAATGCATATTAAGAAGTTTGTTATTGAAATGACATGCGGGAGAATGAAAAGTACACAGTTCGTTTCAGCTTTTTGTTCAACTCGGATCTGGATTTTTCTCCTGACTGATGGGCTATTCGCTAGAGTAGAAGTAGAAAGAGATGTAAATTATGACCCTACAAATGAATGAGCAAAATTGATACAACACTCTATATCTCGATTATACAACGTGTTAGACCCAAAAAATATGATATATTCAGAGCCACCTTGGAGACCACCATCCACAGTTGAAGTATTTCGGTTTTCCAACGAAACACCCTGTATACAAGATTTCTTTCAAAATCGAGAATAATTCTATACAATTTCGTATATCATCAAATTGGATCAGAGCAGCCGTAATGTGTGAGCATTCCTCTTGCACTGCAAAAGAGAATAAATAAAACACAGGTAATAAATCTGAACAATAAAATATATTATTAAAATCGTATACATTTTGAAGCATACAGACCAGTTACAATATCTAATATACACGCAGTTATTACGAATAACATCATGCTGTACAAATTTTTCTTTCAATAAAAAAATATACAAAAAAGAATTTGTGCTCAGTCGATAATAAAATGAAATCAAATTTCGTAAAAAACTATACAACAAATGTCCAAAAAAAATTCGTTAATTGCAAACCGAATTCCGCTTGTATGGTTGATATGTTCTATATGCTATATAGGTTTGTTCATATGATAAAGCTTATAGTCCTCAACAGTGTCGTCCTATAACATTCAAAGAGATATATAGGGTATTTCCATCGGTAGTTTCTTAAAATTTCGACCTCATACAGAGGTTATTTGGATAGTTATCAAAAATATAATGGATAGGTAATAGGATACAAAAGGTTTGCATTTATTGTGAATCTACAGAAACGCAATAATATTTCGATAATTGTGAACTTTTGGAAGTCAGTTTATATCTAAAACGAGCTTTCTCTTCTTATTTCAAAAATGCATATATATTTTCTCTCATCATATTCACAGGGTTTTCTATCGAATACACCTTGACGAAATAATATGATTGCCGAAATGATTTTGCATTTTCGGTTAGAAATTTTTATAATTCAGAAAGAACTTTGAAAAAACTCCTGAGGGTTGAATGCAAAAATAAAAATACCGGAAACCCCTATACGATAATTTTCATCTTCTAAATGCCTGGTTCGACATTTCCATCGTAATTATATCATTTTGTTGCAGCACATCCATATTTTTATACACTTACATTATTAGTCTATACATCTATGATAATTGTCTATAACAGGGCAAAAAATTAATCGATATCTCCATCATCTTCATTTACATCGAAGGAGGATCAATCTATTGTAGAACACCCTGTAAGATACATTTTGTAACACCTGGTTGAGTTGCGGTCGCCCGAGCGTAGCATATGAATATTTACAAATCCTCATAAATAAGTACAAAAGGTTTTCCGATATTCACTTTCAATAATTTACCATAAAAAAATCTATGAACTAACCAGCGACTACAAGAATATATCAGTATATTACATATTATTTCTCCGAAACATACACACACACACACAATTTGATACTTCAATAAAATTTCGATTGATGGTATGGTCCCTTCACCAGAACCAAAATTATGGCACGAATATTAGATACTATTTCATCATATTGCTCTTCGTTCATCGCAGGCGTTTTTCACTACACGTGGTTAGACGTGGCCCCGCCTACCTTCCTACAGAATTCTACAGGAAGTCTCTAAAAAGTTTTCGCACATACCTACCACGTATTCCACAGACCAAAACAATTCGATTCAAGTAAACTTAACACAGTGCAAAGTTTGGCCGACAGACGGCTTCGAAGTGTGAGTCGTTCTTGCTTTATAACTTGGAAATGGCTCCTGAAATTTCACTCAAATTTGGTACAATGACATAGCTTTATGGGACAATGGAACTCATAACAACAATATGATGTTCATCCTTTTCACGCATACCAAGATTTATACGACGCAGAAAAATGGAATGAATAACTTCCTCATCGCCTGATAAAATGAAAAAGAAGTAATGCAAAGAGTACAATTCATTTTTTTGCGATGCATAAATCATCATAAGAATGTCATCAAATTGAGTTACGCAATCCAAATTTCATACACAACCTCTTTTTTTCATTTTCAGAAGTTCAGTAACTTAAAAAATCGAGTTTTTCGCCCATGAAATGATATTTATCATGATCATGACATGGGTTTCATTACCCCAATGCTAATATAGGTACCAAATCTAAGTGAAATTTTGCTTCAATCGAATTATCTTGTTTTAATAAGTCGTAGGCTTTGTAAAGACTTTTCAGGGACACCCTGTATATTAATTCTTGGTATTTTGGAGATTTTGATTGAAATACAGTCGGTGTGAGATGCTTTTCATAACAACTGAAGTGACACAGAAATAGGTGGAATAGGAATTTGTTATATACCTAACAATAACAAAAGATAATGCATGAGAACCAAAAAAAAAAATAAAATTTCTATGCATCCAACATTGAATATATGATTTCTAACGACGAAACAAATACAAGAGCATATGATTTCTCAATGGCATAGCCGAATTTTTGATTTATGATTCGAAGAATTGGAAATTACGGAAAAAAATGTATTACATTGCATTTTGGTTTTTGTACTTTAAAATCACCCAGTGCGATCACGTCACTCATTATATCTGGGACCCCATGTATAAAAAATGAACATTTCCGTGTGAGCGAAATTATATCATTTCAGAACACTGTGACATACTCGATTTTATTATTGAAGTATCAAGTCCACATTCACTTATAGATATCATAATCACATTGTATTTTTCAAATTTACGTATATTATCGATCACTTTTTCGGATCAGACACAAAAATCGCGTCTTTGGGAAGCATTTCTCGATAGTTTCCATTCTCAGTCATTGTAGGAAATAATAGGATAGTCAATTTTCAAAAATTGATAAATTGGGAACCACGATAGTTTTGATGAATATAATATTATATTATTGAGATTCGTTCAACGAAACTTCTGAGCAAAATTGGCCCTCATGAATCTTGGTTTCAGTTGATGAATGATTAAACATTGAAACAAAAGCATAATTGAAACAAAATATTTGTACATATGAAATTCAAAATTTACTTCTGACTCTAAGTATAAGAAATTCCATCTTCCCATATGAATAATTGCAATAGCACAAAAAACAGTTTCAAACAAATGAGCTAAGAGTATGCGTACTTAATTGAGCCGTCACCTTGTGTGCAACACTGATATTGATCGCTACCCTAACCTTACTTTTTGTACACACATCCAATTTGCTTACGGCTCCTAAATGAGTATGCAAAGAGAATAAATCTACAAAGGGCACTAGTCCAAGATCGTAATCTCCTATCGAGGATGAACATGATTTTGCCGCTCATTTCTGCAACAAACCTACGGGGGTTGGTTGAAAAGTTATCATGAAAAAATTTGTTATCGAAGATGCAAAATTATTTAGGAAAATGTCAAATATTGACATATTTTGATTTTGCTGGAAATATTCCTTGGTATTTCTTCTTTCATTAGCATTAAATGTGACAGGTTCCGCAAAGATCATTGATAAATCAGTACGAAGAGAGTCATTCCGAACCAGAAAAATGTCAACAAGGTAGAAAAAAATTTCTAGATGATCATATTATTATATTATATTGGATACTATGAAATAATCCAATGTAAGGAAACTTCCAAAATATCCATGAATTATTGCGTCATCAAAATTTCATTTGATAGGCGAACAACAAAGATGGCGCCGGGTCCTGTCATTCCCGATTGACCCTAGAACGTCAAGATGTGACAACTTGAAATTTCAAGAATCTCCCGTAGGCAAGATGCAAAAGTATACGAGAGAACCAAGTGAAATCTGAATGAATTTTCAAGACTTATTGTATCAACACATATCCTCAAGACACTGTCTATGGTGACACCAGTAGCAAGAGCAACGTCTTTTTTTGTGTCGATATCAATAACAAAGAAAAACCACCGATTGTCTTGAAAATTCACACAGGCTTTACTTTCACAGAAGATGGTGAAATCACTGATTGTCCATTTTAGAGACTAAAATGCGAGTGAAATTCCATCTTCCCACCTTTCCTCCATTTATATACACCCCCTTATCTGACACAAACAATAAATAAATACAACTGTACAAAATAAAAACAAAACACATACACACACCGAGCGTCCACTCGTAAAATGGCACACGATCGATTTGACGACTAGAGAGCAGTGACCATATCGCTTCCGCTCCTCAGAACGGTCACTCAAATGGGCCCGTAGTTACTCAAAGACGGCCCTGATCCAGGCGGCGGCGGTGGCATCGGAAGAACCACCCCTGCACCGTCGCCCCCATGTCATACGTGGCTGAGGGGCTGTTTCAACACGTGGTGGTGCAAGTGGTGTTGGCTGGCAGACGCCACCGAAGATCCGGGTCCGGCCACCAAATACTGGGGCAGGGGAGGTTTACCAATCCGTTGGTTGATCAGCACAGCGTTGGCCCCTGACAGGTCAGACCTGTTGCCGAATAATCGCCTCCACAATCTCCTCCACGAGTCCAGAGTTTTGCCTGACCATATCCACACCCCAGACGTGATACCCACCGCCAAAGCCATGAAATACTTGAGCATCAATACTGAATACAACGGTCGCACCTTCACGTCGTGGCAGGAGCAAGTTAACGCTTGCAACCACACTTCATGCAAAGCGTTCTCGTACAAGTGACAGCCGATCACGATAGTCGCAGGCACGGTATACAACACGCTAAAAATCCCGATACGTATCATCAACTTCTCCAGTTTGTCAGCTTTGCTACCGGCTCCGATACCTCCCTGCTTCTTGATAACGTTCCTGATTCTGAAGAGCGACACGAATCCAGCCATGAGGAAGCTAGTGCCTAGGATCAAGTAGACTACCAAAGGACCTAGCACGAAAGCTCGCAAGTTATCCATGTTCATGTTACCGACGTAACAGATGCCAGAGACCGGGTCACCGTCAACAGCTCCAGAAAGTAAGACAGCTAGAGTCTGGAAGGTGGGAATGAGCCAAGCAGCCACGTGGAAGTACTGAGCGTAGCTGGTAATAGCTTCGTTACCCCACTTCAAACCAGCAGCTAGAAACCACGTCAGGGACAAAACCACCCACCAGATTGAAGACGCCATACCGAAGAAGTACACTAGAAGAAAGACCAAGGTGCAGAGACTGGGTCCTGTTGAAGAGTAGCGGATGATGTTGTTTTCGCAAGCTACTTCTTCATGACCGACACCCACTCGTATCAAATAACCCACGGAGACTAGGAAGTAGCAGGCTGATAGGAAGACGATCGGTCGCTCAGGGTACTTGAACCTTTCCGTTTCGATGAAGAACGTGGTGAGTGTCATTAGAGTGGAGGCGGCGCAAAGACCGGACCACAGAGTTATCCACACCGTGGCGAATTCCTTCTCCTCCGGGTTGAAATAGGTTTCCTTGCAAGGGAAGGCACAGTTTGCGACGCCTGCGACGCTTCTGTTTATCGATACGGTGGTGTCCCTCCCCAGGGAGATCAGCGGGCGTTGGCACTCGCATTTGCACTCTTTTACGCCCTTTTTTCCTTCTCCGTGGGGATTTGGGCAGTTTTTTGAACCGGGTTTGCACGGCTTCAACACCTTCTGCTTAGGTTTAGGAGTAGAAGAAACTTCTGGGTGACTCGGCTCGTCCATGCAGAGTTCATGGCCGCCTTGCATGGGGAATCTCTCGCATTCCATCTTCTCCGGCCAGGTGAAACCATACTGGTTCATAATCGGCTCGCAACCTTGCTTAGCTCGTCTACAAAGCTCCCTGCAAGGTGGTAGTGGCTGGTTGAAATTCTGCAAGCATATGGGCGCGTAGATGGAACACAGGAAGAACCTGAGATCTGGCGAACATTTGATCTCGACCAGCGGCCAAAATTGATGCACCTCCAACCCTGCTTCGTCTTGAGTTTCGTGGTTCATCTCGTTGGGCATTTTGGTGGTATTATAGCCGATTTGCTGGCACATCGGTATGGTGATATTCTCACATCGGCCTTCCGATTCCAAAGAAGATACCACAGAAGAACCGATCGCTAAGTGCAAGTCAGCAGCAGCCACTAGCAGGACTACCAACATGATACTGGTGGCTATCATGGTCAAGCTTTAAGATAATCTCGGCAGCTCAAAACTTGCTTGATTGTTAATGGTGCGACATAGTTTCTTGTTCTATCGCTTTCGTGGAGAGGTCTTCGGTCCGGACATGATAACCTGCAACAAAAATATGGCGTTAATAATATCAATGAGAGAAATTGTTTGGAGTGTGTCGCGTACAATTGAACTAGTCAGTCTAGAGTAAAAGAGTAGTAGAGTTTTTCGATGAACTTCGTCCGATATACCCATCTGTTCGAATGAATGTCTGTGTAGTCTTTAAATAGATTAGAAACATTTTTGCGAATTGCATTGAAATAATCCAATAGCAATAACTGTTTGTATCATCGAAACAATATCGGAAAGAGTCTGGCAAAAGTACAATTATTGGCATAGTTCGACAAATATTTCATGCATACTTCATGAATACACATTTAAAGATTTCGAAATATTCAGTAGATTTGTTGATAAAACATATAGAGGTTGTCCATATAGTGGCGAGATCTTCGATAACTCTTCATTAAGATAAAATTGACAATTCGGTTTTCATCACTCGATAGATGTCTGTCGTCTTGTCTATCTTATGATTATTTTAGTTCGTACAGGGTGTTCACAAAATGTGTTCTAAAACACATTATGTCACATTAATATTATCTTCAACTGTTTTCCTCTACAGATTTGAGTAAAGAATAGGTGAAAATCTCCGACGTCATATAGCTTCTATCGACCTCTAGGATAACGGATCGAAATCTATTAATTTCTTATTGTACAGGATGTTTTGACTTCCATGAAATGTGCAATATCTCGTTTTTCACAAAAGGAACTCCCTGTATATCATTACTGCGATTTACTGCGACTGCGAAACAAGACAAGTTACAGCGTTCCAAACTTCAACCCAATGGAAATACTTGAATTAGGCATTACCACTGTATCATGTAGATGTGAATATGTTGTACGCATCAGGTTTGCTACTTAAAGAATCACACTTGGATGCATCAGAGACCATGTTATTCACTATACAAATGATATATTTATCTGACCTATTATGATGATGGGAAATCATCTTGATCAAGTTTGATATGAGTCACATGGCCTGTGTCCTAAGCAAACAACATACGATGAAGTATCATGTTCGAAAAACGAAATTCAAGTTGTGAACATATGTCTATTCGAAGTTAACCGATATATTGAATGAACTTGAGGATATCAAATTCACATAGAATTTATACAGCATGGATATTCTCTCGTGTTCAACTCCATTATGCATATCTTGATGATGGTTAAATTTTCAAGCATCATATTTCTTTTTTTGGTTTCTGATAATTACTCACTGACAATGTAAATAAAAATAATGGTTTCAAACAATGTAAATTGAATACTGTTTTCACACCAAATTAATGAGGAACCAGATGTGAAAAAATCCTAATTAGAGTTAATCAACACAGGTTTTAGACAATCCTCAATTGATTATTATCATTAAAGTTGAGCTATAGCATTATTCATCAAATTTCCTGAAGTAGAAATATAGATTCGAATGTTATACGTTTTTGACCTAGTACAGGTAGAGAATTTAGATGATAGTGAGAGGCTATAAATTCCGAAAATAATTGATATTTTCGGTCGGAATATCATGTTTACGATTTCTGCTGCGAATGACTGATCAATAATTTTATTAAATGGAAATCTATTTAGAAAGCAGTGATCGAATGAACTGATGATATTGGGAAAGATAACTTATTCATGATGATAACTCTACTACATGAATATTTCATTTTGATAATTCAACTTAATCAGAAAGTGTTCTTGTTTCGCTTCAAAAGAAAAGAAAAATGGTCCACTTGGACGGGTTCACGCATGACTTAACGCTATTTGTCAAAAGTAATTGAATAGTAGTGTAACCTATAATGTTCATCGAAGTAAGTTTGATGATTTTTTTGATTGATGAGTTTGCCACATGATCCCAACTTTGTGTAGGACACTATGTTGCAACAGTCAAATGTTGATGTTTCACCGAAGTAAAAACCGTAGATGAGTGGATTTGATGAAACATAGAATATTTTTTACCCCTGTGAAATTCATTTTGATGCCCCAAAAAATGTCCAAAAATATGGAAAACATGCACTTTAAGAATGACCGGTATATAAATAAAAGAACTCTACAGGGCTAGTTTTATCTCTCCTTCATCTCTTTCCATTGAATGGAAATATCAAGAACTGATTTTTCATGATTTTCGATAATTTATTCATGTTCAATTTATATTGACAGTGTGACAATACAACATACACTCAGAGTACACGCTTTTTTTTCCTTCATTTTTATATCCAATTTTCTTGAATTTGGAACATCACTAGAGTGACACTTTTCGATATATTCAGAATTTTTCAACTTCCGTTTTTTTTAAGGAAATTACTCATGAACTCAGCCGGGAGTTGAAAAAATCTGAATTTGTCAAAAAGTGCACTGTAATAGGCATATTCGATGTTTGAAATTTCAGAAATGCTGCCAAAAAGACAAAGGAAAAAGGGCACCTAGTATACATATCGTATAATCGGTTCAATACTTTCAATGTTAGATTTAACCTTGTTTATTTGAAAAGATTTGGCAACACATTCGAGATGAATGAAAAATGCATGAATAATCATGAAAAATGTTCATGAGATTTGTTTATTCGCAAAAAATCGAATAAGCGAATTCACAAAAAATCGAGATAAGGCCCACTTCGGTCATCCGTTATCTACGCCTATGGTGTAGCTCATAGCATCCGACGTTTATTTGGCCAGATTCGATTTGCGTGCACATCGATGGGCTCGTTAACTTCGTCGAGCACTTCTTCTTCTTCTTGTTCTTTTCTCTTCGAAGTTTAATTTATCGATTTCCTTTATTAAAAAACCGTAGGTAGGCGCCCTATCGTTCGGAAACATCTCGCAACGAATTACCGGCCCACCTCCACTCCGGCAATGATAAACGGTGAGTCTTTTCTCGACAAGGCCATTTCTCAGATTTTAAATTTCATCGATATATGCAAATAAGTTAGCCAAATAGAAAGTTTATGTCAAAAGTACCGGAACGGTCTGATATTTCAGATACGACTTCACGAAATTGTCTACGACGCTTCTAGATTATGTCCGATTCAATGGTGGCATGGACAATGTCTGCCAGCTGGATTTTGATCTGCATTTTCATGTTAAAGTATTCAGAGTAGGCTTTGATGGAAACAAATTCAATGAAAAAGCTTCGAAACTCCATTTCTGTCAAACTTTCTTGTGATTTGTCAGATTTCGTCGCATTTGTTTCTATAAAAGCCTACTTTGAAAAACTTCACATTCAAAATTTACGCACATGCATTTGCAATTATTGTGAAGGCAGAAGTAAGAGAAAAAGTTAATGGGAGCGACATTCACAAGGCTAATTCTTGTTTTTTTTTTTTGGAAAAATGCTGAAAAAATTGATATAAAATAACATAAATCGCTATTGCGTAAAAATTCACTTGATTTTAGTGTTGCAGAATGTCGTACTCTACAATCTAAGCCACATCGCAAAAATTTCAAATTTGGATATTTAGTTTTCAGTGATTTGAATTTTTGTTTTTATGCTACTTCTACCACTCCCTGGTAGAACATTACCGCTTGGAAAGATTATATTAAGCGGAATCGAGATAATTCTGCAAGGTTCGCCCCTATAACAAGCTGGAGAGGCCATTCATCAAATTGGAAATGTCATTTGCACATGATGGCAATTACTCGTTTTTATGCTTTACAGTGGGAAGTTCATAACTCGGCCGAGACAACGAGTTGTAATATCGAAATCGATGAATGCTGATTCGAATGAGATTTGTGTCCTCCTTTTTTTGGTCCGGGTTGAAAAATATCTTATATTTAATTCATATGAAAACCTACTCACATGAACAAGGGCGGCGAGTATAAAAAATATTTCTCAATATAGATTGTTTCTCTAGATCTTGCAACGTCGCAATTATTGTGAAATAGGTTAATTGGTATAGAAGTTATATGATAGACAAGGAATATCAACATCGCAGAAAGTACCACCATACATGAGTAGAATTCAATATTCATTTAGCTGCTGTTTTTGTTTGTATTATTTTCATTATAATATATTATTTGATATAAGATAAAACGAAATTTGTCACTCTAATGCTACTTGGTGAGGTCCATATATGTTCGGTGGTGAGAGTAATCCCCGTACATATGAATTCTGTAATCATTTGTTTCAAGAAGATGAAATGAATTAAAAGTAAGATCGTGAGATTTTTCCCGTTGGAACGCAGATGTTTATATGGTTTTTCTCGAATGTTGGGAATTTGAACTACCATGTATAGTTACCATAACTATTCAAGTATATAGAAATCGGCATTCAACAGACGGCCATTATGAATCAATTACCTTGACATTAATAGAACATTTCAACAGAAAGTCGAGGGAAAAATAATATCATCACGGAGAGAAAACTAATTTGATGAGGAAACAGATGAAAAACCACACCACGCCACTGTTTACCCAAACAATTCGTCTCGTTAGTGAAGCTTGTTCACGGTATTGTTACCTACCGGATTTTGTTCCCGGTGCCAAATGAATGATGGGTCTATTTTCAGAAAGTTGTGCTAATGAGTGGCTTCAAACAAACAGAAGAAAAAAACTGTCCAAAACCGAGCAGTTGGTGACGAAATTCATCCTACTATAATTAAGGATAATTATTCATTCACTTGGAAATGTGCATCTTCCAAGTTTTCTTCCTTTTCATGAGAACCTGTCGAGTTGGTTGATAACGATAACGATGGTTGACAACAAATGATGCACAATATTGTATAATACCAGAAACATAGAAGATTGAAGACAGAAATACGGATGGATTAAAATGATACGGAAGTCGATAATAAAATATGTTTATTCGTCACAAGTCAAATATTCAATTATTTTCAAATTCAATTTTTCGAGTTTCGAGTCATAAATAAAGAGATCTATGTGATTACTCACTACCATTTGAATGAAAATCGAAGCGGTGCTCCAAAACTTGAAATATTAATGTTTTAACGATTATCATTGCGCTCCTTCGCCATTTGTAAAGCAATTGGAGCTCTCGTGATGTAAACTTATTTGAATTTGCTATGAATCATCACTTCATGACAATACTTTTTGTCTCAGAACTCAATGAAATATCCAATTGGAATATCGCAAACAAAATTTCATGTCCCAGGTCCGAATATTTGATTGAAAGCAAGAAATTCATTGCAATGAAGACATACTCGACTGTACGAATACTATAAACATCAAAGAAAATAAAAAAAAATGCTGGTGTGTTCAGCATACCAGAAAATTGCAAGAAGTCGAAATCATATGGTAAAAGAAAACGTTATTCGTCACAAAATCATTCAATTCTGATTGGAGAAATATAATTATCAAGTTGTAAGTCATATAGAAACTTTCAGCATTGAACATTCATCATCACCCAAGATTTGAAAGACTCATGGATTATGCTTTGAAAATACTCAACATCCAGGAGTCTTTGAGCTGTGTTTTCTTCGATATGGAAAATTGTATTTCCATGTGTTCAACGTTAGAAGAGAATTTCAGGTCATATATATTTGCAAACCCACCCATAGAATATTGTTCAATTCTAAGCTGACGATCAGAGTGTTCAAAAACATTCAAAGTTATTATATAATTCCCCGAAAATATCGCAAGAATATGTGGACTAGATATCACCAAGTTTCCAGGAAAACAAATTCAGTGTTCAAAATTGAAATATTGTAAAATTGAGCATTCAAAATCGTACCTACCTTCCCACAATTGAAGAATAATTGCTAGAAATCAAGTGACAATGCCCGATATGAAGTAATCAGATCAAAGGATAAAGGATCACTTCCTCGGTTACTTCATTCATTCTTCCTCGACCGAAACCTCATTCTCGCCTACGGAGAGGGTTTCATGGATTATCGCACGTCGTATAATTAATTTTTAAGTGGCGCGAAAGGAGTGAGAATACGTGACGAACGCGTGACACATGTCGGTTCTTCGAATAAGAATAGGAAAGGTAGGACCATTATGTAAATATAGATTGGTGTCCCAACTCCCTATACCCAGCCACTAGAAATTGTTGTAGACTTTCGCCTACTCGATTATGTTGAATTTCAATACCTTACTGAGGCTTCACAAGATCTGAACTAGATGACGTTACCTTTGGTCGGCATGGTTCAACATAGCGTTTTTTGCAATTCCTAGAATTGAAACCGCAGAAGGTGAATTATTGGCACATCCTGTATATGCGAGGACGACTACTGACACATTGGCACTGTGAACGTCATACCGGGAACGTCCAATAAGACAAGGAATGTAAATACTAGTTCAGTTGATACATACAAAGATGAATTGAGACTTGATGAAAAATATGAAAATACGTTTATGATGGAAATGGCGCGCTGAATGATATTTAATTTCATGGTCACTGATCGAATTCAACTTTCTTCAATTTCAAGTTCATTATAAAATTTTGGTCCCATATACTGATCGCTAGGCTCGCGGGATATTTCGTGATCCAGTTTCATAACGAGTGTTGTATATGTGTTCAATTCTAAGTGAGTTTTTCTTGCGTTGAGAAATTGAACGATTTTTTCAATATACCTGGCTGATATCAAGTTTTCGCGATTTAGAAGATCGGATCGCTCGGGTATGCATTTTCTTTGAATATACAGTAGTCTCGATATCACGTCAACCTTCCCAAAATGTGAACGCCAGAAATATCTCGCCTCTATTTCCTTCATTGACTTTGTACATGTTTGGAAGAGATATGGATTTGAATTCCCCTGGAATATCACTGGATTGGTGACATTCCATTCACTCATTGATCATCTCGTTTTAGTTCAAACATAATATAGCATACTTGAACCAGTGTGAATTTTATAGCCAAAAAATAAGTATGCGAGTGTGAAATTTGATCTTTCATCTTCTACACTTACTGTCAAGATTTCTTTCTCATTTCCGTCCAATTCCTGGTGCACCCTTCCGTCTTTCTATTCGACTAGGCCTAGTTCTAATTGCGAACGCCGGAGGGTCGAGACTTAGGGGTGGTGGGTGGGGGAGTACGTGTTCTCTCCCCCGATTGATCTATTAGGCTTCCCTGCCCGACGGACACTACTAGTCGATTTCTGCGAAATTTATTTGGGGGGACATCCGTATTACTACCGAGTATTACTCATCCTACCGACGTACCGGGTGGTCCAAGATAATAGCGCGAATGGGAATTTCAGTCAATCCGAGTTGCGTAGAATCAAGATTTTGACTAAGATTTTGGTAATACATATATAGCAATAATTTTATGAAATAAAATATTATTGTGTACCTAATTATCTGTATCGAGAAGTGGTTGTTTATTACTGACCCCCTATCAATGCTCCATTTTTCTATTAATGAACGATTATGATTCAGGAAACTAAACATACAAGGCAACAAGGCATCTTTTCGCTATCAATTTTTTGAATTTTCAAATCGAGAAGAGAATACCCATTTCTTATACCCATTCTTATAATGAATATCGACGAAACAGCTCGTCATTTTCGACAATATTATCCATGATAGCAGGAATATTATGCTACTTGAAGAAATACATAATTCATTTCATAAAGTTAGGAGAACTGTTATGGGTTCACGCGTATGGCAGGAAGAAGAATTTATTTATTTTAGCAAGAATGAAGTCGAAGAAAAATCCTTATAATGAATTCAACTGACAATATTAAACGACAATTTCGATAGTCCGCGTGGAAGAAAGCGACAGCATTTTTCTATTCCCAACTAATTGTAACAAAAGAGCGACAAGTGGGCATGTCCAGAAAAAAAAATATTTACGCCAAAATTTATTCTTTTTATTTATCTTATTTCCTCCGACACGAATCGTTTTCCTCCAATACAAGAAATAACAGAAAAAACCCGACAAACATATCAATTTCATAGGTCTGTCACATTCACAGCTCGAGTTCATACATAATCTTGTATGAACTCGAACAATTGAAATAAAGGTCAGAAGAAGACCTAACCTTGAAATTTTTGGTCTCGAATATATGACTACAATATAGTATATATTGTATGTATATATATATAGTATGTATGTATCGTATTGTATGTATTGTATTAACAATATACAATGTGTATATAGTTACGTCTCGTACGTATTTTGATGTATCGTAAAACTATTGGCAAAATAATGATGCTGCAAGTTGAAATAGTAAATCTGCAATAATAGGCGTGACTGAGGTTTGCATGTGAAATTTTTGATTGTGATATTGGGATTGAATCAGCTTAGAGTCCTCGACAATCGAATCATTCATTCATATATATCCGTCATAGCGAAATGGAAATAAAAATAATATTATGTGTCCATGTGTCTTTAATATGGAATATACCATTCATCGGATATTTTATTATCAATTTCGATCTCCTGATGCGAATTTCTCGTTCGGGTAGTTTGACAAAACTACAACATCATTATAAAGGTGGTTTCAATTGAGAATTCCATAGATGTGAACACTCCCATTCTGAATTAATTATTTTTTTGTTGTCAAAGTCGATTTGCTAACTTTATATATTTCTTTCTTGATGGTATAGTGGGTACCACCCCGTATACGTCACTTCCGATATTTCACCATCGGCAAAGCTCAAAGTGCACCGAAATGCAGTTATGAGATGTCGATTCTTGTTCGATTCGAGGGTTACAGTGTCGAGATACACCCGGGGGTGAGTTTCCCTCCCCCTACCCCTCCCACGCACCCATCACATGCGACAGTGATTTGACTAGCCGAGAATCGTCCCCCGGTGTTTTTTCTACCACACCACCCTAAAAGCGTTTTAATGACTCATTAGGCAATGCCGATTCGGTTTATACAGCGAAGATATTGAGTGCGAAAAATATTGATAAATCCCATTAAGCGAAACTTGGGTGGTTTTTATTAATACTGGATAATATGTGATGGAAATATCACGGATTTTCTCACCCTAGACCCAATGTCGATTTGTTGACGCATAATGTCTATATTTTTTCAATACATGAATAGAGCATACAGCACACTGATTTTCTTCAATATGAAAAGTAGCTCATATCACCATAGCAACATTTATCCTTATGTAACGAATGATCGAGAGTAGGATAGTTTGGAAAATATTTTCATTCATAGTAATGAGAACCAAATAATGAACCAAGACCTTAGTCCTATCACATTCTCTCGATTATTCGATTTGCTGACTTGACAATCATCTAATTGTTAAGCTTCGTTGAATAGCAACTAATTGCAATTTTATGTATAGATAACATTGAAACTGGCGTGGATACGGACAGTCACTTTCGAAGGTAATTTCTGGAGAATATCTTGAAAGATACTGAGGAGTCGCTAATCTTTCTTTATTCTTCAGGTCTTCTGTAGATGACAACTTAGTTGCTTTTTTAAATATTATTGTGGTTTTGGGTTTTCATTTATTTTGTATTGCAATGACTTATTATGATAATGGGAGTGTACATGTCTATCGAAATTTCAACTGAAAACACCTTTGTATAATATAACTACATAATTCGTTCTGGAAGTCAACTCATATGCTTCATTTTTGGAATCGAATAAAGCACTATTCAATAAACCAGTCAAACTTGGGACATAATCGCCCTGACTAATTGTCACATCACAATTTCCTATATTAAATATAATATAATATATCCTTTTTTCCCAGATAATCTGATTGTTTACTAACATTTCAGCGCATCATATTCTTGCAGATGAATGAAAAAATTGTATACATATTCGAGACCACGAATTTCAGGTCGAGAATATTGGTCTTCTGATCTGTCATGATAAATGAGGAATTCTCTCGTGAATTTTGATTGGTTACTTTTAGCAATTCATCTCTGTTGGATTTTGTAGATCAAAATCAAGTTTGCTATCTAATGCTCTCTTCGACTGATAACTACTATAACATCGAATTTCTTGCTTTATGGGATCCATTTCTTTCGGCATTCACATGAACGTAGAGCTCTCGACCATTCAAGAAGTGAACAGGATATGAATTCTGGAAGCGATATTCCCAGTAAAGCTCAATTTATGAACTCCGCAGCCGTAGCCGCAGTTGACGTAGTCGTTGCCGTGCCAAGATGTAATATGTAAAATATGTACATCCGTTTATAAACATCGCAGTTGACGAAGATGCCGTTGCTAAAGCCGTCGAAAATAACCAACTATTATCTTCGTCTGCGGACATCCAATCACAGATGAGTACCAGTGACAGCTGACAGAAGAGAGTGATCAGCTGATTTATGGTTTCGTTTTGTTTATTTTATTCCTATAAATTGCACACCACGAGGACGAAGTAGTTTGAAAAATGGCTGAAAACTGATGTCGCAGAATGATCATGCCTTTCATAGCCCAACAGATAACCCACAATAGTGACGGAAAATTATCCGTTCTGTGCATGCGCCTGCGAAAATGTCATTAGTTTATAAATTGAGCAGTTTTTTCACTACTGCAACGGCAACGGCTACGTCAGTTTATAAATTGAGCTTAAGGCCCTATAACACCAGAACCGCTGTGAAAAGACAGCATGTACAGAGGTTGATGACATTCTATTCGAGATAAAAACATGGTGGCGACCACGTGATTAATGGTTATTCCGCATATATGCTGGCAAAGACGCTTTATTTCATTTTATCATTTCGATTCGTGACGGCATTTCGATTACGATTCGATATCGAAATTAATAGAGATCATCTGTTACTCTAGGGGTTTGCTGGATCACGCTCCATTATCGAGTTCAATTACTCATATGATTCGTTAATGTGGAATATTAATATCACTATGGTGAACATTTTTTTTGTTGCGCTTTCGAAGAGTTCTCACTGTCACCAAAATTGAATAACCTGGTCACTATCGAATATTTTATTAGTTGTTTTTTTTTTTTGGAAATAAATAATTACACAGACAGGACCGTTGGATTTTCAAACGGAAAATGAAAGAAAACAACAGCGTTTTCCAATTATAATCTTACGAATTGAGACGTGTTCGGCATAAAATTTCCAAACGATCTGTATACTGATTACAGATCGTAATCGTTTTTACAATTGTACAGATTCCCTCTAGTTTTCGCAGAAGTGAACTATGCATTACACGTATTAATCATTGATGGACTAATCCCAAGTGCTGAACATTTGAGGAACAAAAAATTGTATTTTTTTCCAACCACGACAACATAGTTGTTCATACTGAAAGTAGTCTATTTTGGAGAGAGTTTCTTCCATGTCAATTATATATGAAATCTTTTTTCATACGCAGAAAATAACACCACTCGACGAAGCTAATATTCAGCTAAACATTCATTTTATCATTCGATAGCACTCATCCAAGCTAGCTTCCTGGCAGGAACCGTTTTTCTCCTAATACTTCCCACCTTTTTGGAATGATTATTATTGATTCGCGATTTCAATATTAGCCGAAAATGAACAGATTCAATAAAGTCAACGGGCCGACCTATTCGGCCACCGCCCTCAAAAAAGGTTGGAGAGCGTTTCTGAGGTATTAAATATCGAGATGGAATCATCATCAACAAATAAAAATATATGACATTGATAGCAGCTTTAGTTCGTCCAATAAAATCTGATATCCAATCGAAGTGATAGATGTACTTCACTGAATCAGAATAAACCTTCGATCAAATGATACATTTTGTCAATGCAACGATGAGCAAATTCCATCAAGCCGTCCTCCTAAGTTGATTCAACAAAGTGAATTGTCTCGATATGATCGATAAGTCGGTTGATTCAATCATTTTTCACGTTCCGTTCAACGAAATATCCATTTGGATGGAAGAATTATTGTATCGGATTGATAGATACATTTTGTTGATGTCATATAGAATTCGGTCCATTCAACCATTTTCCACATTCCAGTCAACAAAATTATCAATTGGATGAAATTAATATCTACGTTGAAGTAACGCATTATGTGGTTGATTCAATATATAGTGTTGATATAAAGAATATTTAGTTGATAGAAACCTTGAATTGGCTCTTGAAACAAGAAAATATAATGTTGAAACATTATATTTTGTCGTACATATATGACACTCTTATTTATGACACGTTGATCGAAGTAAATATTGCTTGAATCAACGATTTTGTTTTTTCCGTGCATACGTACTTATTATGCTGAAAGCTAATAAGTACATGTCCAACCCGTGACTTTCCAGTGTTTCTGTTTTATCAAACAAGTTTGTATCATTGTGACATTTCCAATCAGCTACAGTTCTCTACTAATGATTCATATCTATATCATCGTAGCAAAATGAAAAACTATTGAATTTTTCTATAATATGCCATACCACTCATTGGATATCTTGTCATAAATTTTGAACGCGTGCGAACATTTTGTTCGGGTAGTTTGGCAGCGTTGATAAAAGACGTCATTATTGGTTTCTCTAGAAAATTGGGAAATGCCAAATAGTTTAGACGATAGTGAAACCAGTTTAATGGGCATGTTTAGGAAAAAAAAGAATTATTTCATCATTTGACAGTACTCACTCAAATTAAACTAAACTAAACGAACTAACACTACTTCCTATGTGTATCAAATAATTATTGAAATTTGCTATTTTCACAGTAGCAGGAAACGAATAGACCTGCCATTCGGATGCCACTCTCAAACAAAGATGAACTGATAACATGGATTGAACATTCAACATTGATGCGAAAATTCCTAATTTATCACGACTTACTTCATAGTTTTTGATAACAATACTCTTATACGAACAAGGCTAGCTAGAGTGCCACGAAGCATTGTCAAGAGTCTAGCGTCTAGCGGTAATACATAAAGAGGAACGACAACAGCAGGATAATTACGCCACCAGTTTGAATGGGTTTTTGGATTGTGCCGTAATTTGATTTCGAAAATGAAGCATGTGAGTTATTTTAATTAATTTTTAGAACGAATGATGCCGTTACGATGTTCTTGCATGAGAACATCATGACAAAGGTGCTTTCAGTTGGAAATTGGGTAGGTATGTAACAGCCCCATTGGTTTTTTGGATAGTGCTGTAATTTATGTTTGAAAATGAAAGGATGTGAATAAGGATGAATGATGCCGTTACATGGTTACAGGTGTGCAACCTCCAGTTTAATTCAACCTTCTTCGTATCTCTACGGTTCTCGAAATCTCAATACGATGAGCATCGACTTTGGATATCCCTGTACGTTGATGATTCAATTAGCAAGGTTTTCAACGTCTTCATACACTCACTCGCGGTGATGATGCGCGATGAGTGAGTACAGGTAGCAGGCATAAGTACTAAGTATAATGCCTAGTTTCATATCTGCAAGATGCCGAACAAAGAGCCATTACATTCGCTCTAATTGTGGCCGGACAAAAAACTCATTTTCTAAAGAGTACGCTGCGAACTCGAAGCACATCGCGACGAAGAAAAAGTTTTGAATTCCGTTCGCGATCTTCTCAACTAGATTTATATTTTTATTTCCTCACCACGCGAAACTTCGTTCGGAAAATATAATTTTCCAGCTCAGATGGATCGGAAAGGCGCATGCACCAGTGGCGTATCTAATGGTATGGAAATACTCAACGCAATCTACTTACTCCTACATAATGACGGAATATTATCGTTTAACGAGCACGGAAGTCATTTTACACGAGTATAAAGCTTGCAGATGGCAAATTATACCAGCGGAAAATGAGAATTCCGTGCGAGATATACACTATACTTTTTCTACGGCTATATTCATTCAATTTCTGAATTGAATTGAATTTCAAGCTACTTTTAATAGATGGCGTTCGTGGCGGATCTTATCGTTGGAAAGTTGCGCCATGAATATTTTTTATTCGTTTCGTGCGGTTTTGCGAAATCTATCCTATATTTAAAATAGATTCGGTTGGAGCGAATGTGAATAAACTGTGCGAAAATTCATTTTGCCATTAGTCAAGTTAAATTGACTTCACAGACTTAGGCGTAACCACAAATTCAATCAAATGTATTATAGCGAGACAAGAGGATAGAGTTCATCAATTTCAGGTGGTAAGAAGTTCACTGGGTCATCTGGTTTGTAAATAAAATGGAGTGGATCTTAGAAATTCGATTTTTCCAAAAATCACGAAGAGCAATCCTGAGCTACTAACAGTTTTGCAACTTTTGCTACGCTGCTGATATGGACGGATTGAAAAGGACAAGTGAAGCGCGTCTGTTCACTCGATGCAGAAAAAGACACTAATGAGGACCGTTTTGATTCGACATGATTTCTCGCGATTCAAAAGAAATCGTCAAAAGCGTGCTTTTCACGAACCCGAAATCCGGGAAACAAACAATATTTCCCTGAAGCTTTCAGCTGTGCTTGCTATTGAAATGAGAATTTTCACTCGAATAGAAATATTTTATTTTTCTTTGAGGTGTTCACCAAAATGATTCTAAGGACTTTCCTCTCTATATTCAGAAGATAAGTGTGTTCATGTGAACTGCCATACAATTATCGTATACCTCGAATGTGAACCGATTGCGTCAATACAAGACGATTTTATTCGTCTGAATGTTTTCCTTGCTCCTTCACCAATTCTGACAAAAATTTCTCGGAATATCCTCAATTCATTCTCTCACAATCTTGTAATAGAACTACTGAGAGTGGCTGTCAGTACACGAAATGTCAATACAATGAAATTTTTTGAATGACGACATTCTGAATGGAATTTTGGATATAATAGTACAATATCATACAGTGTCCTTCAGAAGGTTGGCATCAAAAAAATAATTTCATTAATAATTTATTTTCAAATTCAACTTGGACGATGAGTTTTGCCTCACTGGATCACTTGACTTTCGCTACCTGTCAGAAGTTACATTTATATGAATAATCGCCTGGAAATGAAATGGGATACGTCAACCCTTGGCTTCGCAATACATAAACTCCATCCATCAGACATAACATAAATTTGAAGCTGTATTTTCATTCCTTATACAATTTTTTATCAATATTTAGTCAGCTACTGGTATTTAAGACACATCATCTATAAAATTAGGAAAAGAGAAACGAATCATCGCCATAAAAATTATTGAAATTCAAACAAATTAGCCTATTTTAAGCGGTTAATTATAAAGAAGGTAACTTTTGACAGGTGGCGGAAGTCACGTGATCCCGTCCGAGTGGGACATCTTTTTATTTAAGCAAAACTCAACGCCCAATTGCATAAATTATTGTTACAATCAGTGTTACACTATAGTTTCTATACTATTCATGATGATTATTTTATTTGTGTTGTTTTTGTAAAATATGCCTCAGTAGTTTATTTTATACCTCGATAAGTGTTCATTAAACTCATTTTGCCATTTTTTTTGTTGATTTGTGATGTATTTGAAATGAATAAATACCTATCTATTTCGAGAATATGTATTTCATCCCTACCATTGGCCAATCCAAATTCACTGAAATTCGTCTGAATAAAACTTCCCCATTCTCTATTTCTCGTTTACAAAACAGAGTCTGAACCTTTCTATCATGAACAACGAAATTAAAGAATTATCTCTCAACAAATCGAATATTTACTGCGAAAGGAAACGATAAAAATTTTAACGATCAACCGTGTGTATACATAATTCCGGTATACAGATGTTTCGATGCGTTTAACACGAAACTCAATTCAGAGGGAAACTGTATATTTTTAAACAAACTGATGCTTATGGGGATATTATGGGGTTTTGTGGTCCCAAGTTTCACCGGGTGTTCCGGAGTAGAAAACAACTCTCAGATATGCAACGAATCGAGAAGCAATATTTCAATCCGTATATACTCGGGTATATATATAAATGTAAAGTATAATTACTCGGTATGAACTTACACAATATATCGTATTTAGTGTAGATACATACACTGCATTAATATTGACTTGCTGGAAAGTGTTGTACCCAGGCATAGTGGAATGATTAATTAATTATATATGCATGCACAATTCCTAGACCATTATTGTTATGTTATAAAAATTGAGTTCAAAAATCAATATAACCGTGTCAGGATCATTTTTGTAGGTTTCCGATAATCTTGATTATGAACGTTTTTCCTACATGTTACCTACTTTTTGACGAACACTGTATACAGGGTGTTACTTAAAGGTATGTAATAAATTTGGAAATGTATCTTGAACACCAGATATTCCAAGACACGTGTTTACATGAACTTTTGTACTTGAGATGAATACGAACTTAATTTTAGTGTATACTTTTAAGTAACACGCTGTATATGTTCAATGGGTTTAACAGAGAACGTTCATCTATTTATCATATGTCTGTTTCGGATTTTTCAATCTTTTTGTAACCCTATTTCTCTTGGTATATGTTGGGAGATTAAAATGGTGATTGCTATCACCACCTAAATTAAACTTCACCTTTCACTCCAAATTAACTTCTTTCATTCAGATTTGTGAGTAATATGGACGTTAATTATTATTATTATTGTATTCGGTAATATAATTTATGGAGAAGTTGAAATGCCATGAAATAACTTCGCAAAATAGAATCAAGACGTGGATTATAGAAAATGCGAACTAATATGATTATATGATGATAAGATGATTTGAAATGATTAATTTCTTATGACAAATATGTACTTCACTTAATAAAATAAATAGATGAAAATATGGTATACGCAAGTAAATGTGATAACAATGCCAACATACATAGTTTTTGCAAATAAATACCAGGAAAACAATCACATATCCCAATATCAACAATGACTAAATACATTACATGTCATATTTCATTCCGTGTACACACATCCGTGATTTATGATCTCTGCTGGAAACGATGCATCCACATCGTTCCCTACTACCATAAATAACAACGAAATCTCCGAAATAGCGGCCATCATCAATTTAATCCTATTCAGAATGTAACCACCAACAACTCTGCGCAGAATAAATATTTATTCAAATTGAAAATTCAGAAGAACAGACCTTGACTCGAGATTATCACTTCGTGGAGATACACTGCCTGCGAGAAAGAAAGAGACGTAGAAACCAGATTCGAAGAAGTAAATATTTTTTTCCAGCCAGGACTGTTTATACAACACCTTAGTTCAATTAAGATATTGAATTAGATAGGGAGGACTAACCAGTATGATAATTTTCTTACGAGTCACTCAACCTCTTCGGACGAGGCAGTAGGAGTCGTATTTGACACCTCGTATAAGTACCTACTTAATAAGACGGACGGTTATATCATGAATCTCAACCGAGAATTTTACAATATCAATTGGTCATGCATTTAGTTATATGCTCACCACTGTCAAATTCCTTCTGAACTTCTGTGGTACCAAATTTCAGATCATTCAGGGATACATTTTGACATTGACAATCATGTCAATGTAATTGGCAATGCCATTGACAACAGTCAATTCGTTGTCAGTCGTCATATCAGCCACTGGTGTGCGCAAATTATCGAATATTATGGTAGGATTTGATATCCCATTCAAGGTGAAGAGTTTTTATTGGAATGCACTGTATGTTGAAGGTATGTCCATTTACATTATTACTGTGAGTACCCTATAGTTCGTTGAATATCACCATTGAGAACTTCGAGTCAGTAATTAATATTCCACTTTTTTCATTTTACAACTTCCTTTATTTCCCATTTGACTTAATCCTACAACTGAATTTCTGATGAGGAGTGAGCCATGATGGAATTCTGGCGTACAAACACCTAGAAGTCCTTGAAAATACCTGGAATACTTTGGAATTTCCTGGAACTACTTGGAAAACCCTTGGTATAATTCTGGCCTAGGAACAACTAGAATTCCTTGGATTCCTCTACAAGTCCTTGAAATTCTTTAGAATTTGTTGCAATCCTGGAAATTCTTCCCCGAGGAGTTCTTCGAAATTCCTTGGAATTCATTGAATTTTCTTTCCTTGGAATTCTTCGAAATGAAGCTGGATTTATGAACTTGACGTTGAAATTGCTGTTGAGGTTGCCGTTCGAAGTTAAAATATATAAAATGGTGATTGTCATTTATAAATTCTTCCGAAGTTGAAGTTGTCAGTCGGGGAAAATTTCGATGACGTTCACGGATAACCATGTTTCAACTTTTGCTGTTGACGTTCAGTTGCCGATCAACCGCCAACCAATGAGATCGGTGATAGGAAGTCACGTTGCCTCATCATTATTTGTATGATTAGAAATGCCAAAGATTAGGTTATTTTTGTTTTTATTCATCACAACAAAATACACTCCATAAATTTAGGTCAGATGAACGTCAGACGAACTGCAACGGCAAACGGCAACAGTAATTTCGACGTAAAGTTTATAAATCCACCTTTACTTTGGTTGTCAATGGAATTCCTTCTAAAATTGGAGTTTGGTGTACACGATTTCAACCCCGGTTTACCCCTCGACTACTGACGAAACACTTGTGTCAATAATTAGAATGCAAACAATACAATGAAAAAATACTGTCTTTAAGTTATTCGAAGAGGTGGTAGATTAATTTTTCAGCTTTTCATCTCCTCGTTTCCAGAAAATAAATTAGAAGTTATTGAAAATTATTTCAATTTATTTGTAGTAAGGACAGATATGTGATCTGTCAGTGCTCTTTAAATCAAACGTTTGGATACCTAAGAGAGGAATTCTCTATTTGTCAGCGACACCTTGTTCTTCAAAAAATTTGGAATATCTGAGAAAATTAAACGTGTTGGAGAAAAGTTTCGAAAGAAAACAGTGTTCATGACAGAAAATACAGTGAGATCAATTTTGACTCATACGAAACCAAGAAATGAAGAACAATCATCAGAAAATTGTGCAGGCCTCTATCAGTAAGGATGAAGGAGCATAAAAACAAAGAAAAGATATATATACCGACAAATCAAAATTAGCTGAACAAATCCTTACTGAAAATGGACAATATATGGCCGAATATTAAGATCATACGAAAAGAAAACAACCAAAAACGAGAAATCAAAGAGACTGCTTGCATACTTCTGAAGGAGACCGAATATTGCTTGCTGTTCAGTTCATATAGATAGAACTTGGCATCCACTTCTCAAACCTGGATATGAAAATGAAAAATTCAATATCAATTAATAAAAAACACCTTGTAGCCAGAATTTCTCCGACTACCAAATTGTCAGTTTTCAGTTGTCAACTCAACATTGGTAAAATTTTTGCGTGGATAGAGTGTTCTAATTGTGTTGAAAACGGCAGCAGGTTCATTTCCGAAACGTCCACAGAGATGAGTAAAAGTTGTATCATTGTTAAAAATATATCTGTATTTCCAAATTTTTTAAAAAACAAGACGTCACAGACATATACAGAATCTATCTCTAATCTAAAGGTTTGATTTCAAGCGGAAATCTGTCCTTACTACAAATATATTGAAATAATTTTTATAACTTCTATTTTATTTTTTATAGAAACGAGAAGAGAAAATTCCACAAAAAGCTGATAAATGAATACAATGAATAGTTGATATATTCAAGGACGACAGTATAGTGTCCCTAGTAGTGAACCTTGCGGTACACTAGCTGGCTGAAATGCCGTCATTCGGGCGATGAAGAGCTGTTCTCCTGCACTCCGTCTGCGGATACGTTCCAGCGCAAATCTGTCATTGTCACGTCGATAAACAAATTCTGAACCGTCTGGTTGGGAGCCCCCACAGCGTAGAATTTCCTTTTTCGCTCCGGGGTGTCCAAAATAACACGAGCTCTTTCTGACTCGCAGCGTGTCCTTGAACCCAGAGAGTTCTACGACGTATTATGTGGATGATGGAAATAGTATTCGAATCCAAGGAAATTCTTTTGTATCGTATTGAATGCCAGGTTCACTGAAATGTCGTGATAATCGCGAATTATATGGATTGTAAGTAATAACACCACAGTTTGAGAAGATCTTCCAGAAGATTCAATACAATTTCCAGAAAACTATCGATCGTCAATCAATACCATAAATTAAAAGGCTTGCAGGCAAACGAAATTATGAAAAAAGTTTGAATACATTTTCTCTGAAAAAGTCCACGTACCAAAATAAAGGCTGTCGGCAAACGAAACATTTTTTTAGTATCTCTGTACTGAGTGGATATAATAGTGATTATGATTTTTTCTTCATGTATGCTATTTTACCTGTCATATTTTGATAGATAATAAATGATTGATATATAAATAACGACAAGACGCTTGGAGACAGTTTTGATTTTTTTCACGAAAACGGTGCGTCATTCGACATTCGGCAAGTTTACAAGTTTTGTTGCAATTCAATCCGAAAATCAGAAAGGGTGATAAAAATCTGAAACACCAATAATTCTGAATTCTATTGTGTATTCGAAGGGTTTAATGTAACCCCGGAATATACGCCACTGGGTGCTTCCTTCCGATGTACCCAAAATTTTCCCACTCATTTAAATATCAACATCTACTGGAAGTATCAGAATTATTGGTCCACTCTGTGAGAGAATGTGGTGAACTTTCTTCATCTTTTTCAGCTCAGCTTTGTTTACAAGCCCTTTAATTCATGGTTTTCGTTACTGAATCAACTTGAACCTATATACGTCAAATCCTCAGCCAAATCTCAATAAACAGTCGTTTGAAGACATTCCCATGAAAAATATTATTCATACATTCCGAACAGAATGCTGAAAATTTCCAACTAAAGAAGGCGTAAATGTGAAAAAGGGTTGTGATTATATTTCTATCGTAAATTTTCCTGTAGTTTACTAACGTATAATTTCGAACAGAATTCCAAATTTCGCTGACATATCGAACATTCAAGTATTCAAATTTGCCTGGATATCAATCACGATCTTGTGAATAGACTGTCAAGTAGGAGAGGTCGATATCTCGAACGTTTTTAATCTGTGATAGTGCATGATCCTGCAAGATCATCCCATTATCCTTAACGAAATGGGGAGTTCAATCTCAAGAAGAACATTCTAGAACAGGACCAAACCACTAGGGACACAAAAGCGAAAAATTCGACTGTGTATGACAATATACAGTATATTTCATTCGAAACGAAACACCCTAAAAAATAACTCTCGATACAATGATTTTCAGGAAAAAATTAAAAATACATCGAAAATAAACTACAGGATGACAGGTTTCATCGTACTTTGGTCTAACATTCATCCACACAGTGAACTATAGTTTATTTTCTGTTCTATATTTATTTTTCATACTTTGTATGTCATAAATCCGAGATAATATGTATCTATGATAACACACCCAGAGCATACCTTTTCGATTTTTTTCTAATGGATCATCCTATATTTCATTCAATCACCCGTTAGGATTCCAACTAGAGGGTTCGAATTCTTCAAGAAAATCATTAAATGTTTCAGACCAGTTTAGTTTAAGGCTCGTATACAGAGAGTTTCAAAATTGGGATTTTGTTCATCTTTTGACGACACAAAAGGAAAACCTATAATGTTCGAGGAACATCGTGTTAGCCAGCGGTTGAAAGTTGGGAAAAGAGGATGCATCAAAGAATTCTGATCAGAGTAAACTATACCCTTAATTTCGACATTAACAAAAATGTTAATTTAGAAAAGTTTTTCAGAACTATAAACGATATTCAGATTTTAAATTTTTAATACTTTTTGGTTCAAATTTAATATTTCACTGTAAACACTTTTTTGAATGAACTTCTTCATGATGTCGAAATAAGGGCCCTATATACAAATATGGATAATAAATAAGATTCCTATGTGAGAATATGTATGTTCATCAATTTTTTTGTTTTCTTCACTACTATATGCCTGGACTTGTCCTATCTATACATGATGCAGCACAAACGGTCGATAGATTATATCTACCTACCAATAAGAGACTCATTCTCATTTAACGACTTCCAAAAAAAAAAATATAATTATCAACATGATTTGATGTGTTTCAATATGTCAAATCAATCAGTGTCTATCTGAAATAACAACCAACGCAAATATACATCATTGATTTCAGTCGAAAATAAATATACTGTACAACTCGACTGGACGTCAGTATATTTCGTTTAACTTTGTTGTTTGTTGATGAATGTTGATGAACTGCAACACCCCGTGTACTGAACATCATTAGGCTTGTTAGACTATTCAAACCTACAAACAGAGATTCTTCTTATTATTGATTTATCTATTAGAATATCAACGTTTTCATCCATCAAGGACATGTTATCTTATCTTTTCGATCTAGGAACGTTCAGATTCCACGTTCAGCTGATCCTACATCGTTAGCCATCGCAATCTCGTAGATACATAAAAATAAAGATCAGGATCTTCATTTGAAAAGGACAAGTCCTTCCAGTTCGTGGGTAGCTGGATCACTTGAGAACACAAATGTATCGAAGTGTGGAGGAAATATAACATGGAAAAGGCGGGTCATCGAGAACGACGTCTACAAACGAGATTGACAGTTCAAAAAATGATCAGAGCGAGAAATCATGACATTACAGACGCCTACCAGTTTTGCCGCTAACGAAATCATTTCAAAACTTTTAGGTTAGAAATTTGGAATTGATCGCACAGTTCACATCGACCCACAGTTCCATTTTAGATTTCGAGCTGATCGTCAGGTGCCAAGGTTAATTTCGAAAAATTGTCCTGGAAAATCTATAGTGTCGCTGAATCATCGATAGATGAGGACAGAATAACATGGAAATTTTGCTTGCATATGGACTTATTTTTGTGGAATTTTATGAAATTTCTCGAATTTCCTTCTCAGTTTAGGAAAAAGTCACTCTTGTGAAATTTTGTGAGATTTTGGAACTGATTTTGGAAAGTGAAACAGAGACCACGTTAGGGCGAAAATTCTATAGTTCAGTTAATATAAACAGGATTACAGGACGAAGACGAACTTTATGACGCTTTTCAATTAAGTGTTGTGTCTCATAATCTCTGAACCAAGACATCGCCTAGGTTGTGAAGGTGATTTAGGATTGTTCTACTACTTTCAACTACAATAATCTCCTAAACGAAGACTCGAATGAAAATCTCACACAAGTGACTCTTTTTCTAAATTCAACAAAGAATTAGACAGAAGAGTAACTTCAAAAAATACCCACTAGCGTAGAAAATAGGGAGAGAAAAGTGAAACAAGCTCCCATGTATTCACGCTACTGGACAATTTTGACGAAAGTTACTCACGCCAGGTAACCCAGTACCCATTTCATAAGTACTTGTACTACATTTGGTCGAAAACTCTTCAACGTATTGAGAGTTACGTCGAGAAAAAAAAACATTTGAAAAAAAATATATCCAAAACGTCGACTTATTTTTCTACGGATCATCGAATGGTGGGTTATTGCTACTCCAACCTAGACCACCCTGCATATTATTCACCCTACTGATCGAATCGATATTTGGTTACCGTTCTAACAATTTTTTGTCTCCGATATAATCGATGATGTGATGGTATAATGAAACGATTATACAGAGTTGATTTACGGCTTTCGAACCAGTAGCGGGCATCCGTAAAATATCAGTTTCCCAAGGCGAATAATTGGCCCTGAAATGGATCCTGTGCCTGTGGCTCGGCCACGAACACCTGCTCCAAATTCGATATTGATAAAGCACCGAGTGTTCGGTCGTTAGTCACCACCATTACGGAGAATGATTCGGGGCCGCTATTAATCTCGAATTTCGGATATTTCGGATCCGTTGGCCTACAGGCGTTTAATCGAAATAGACTGTTTGCTGTTCTTAATACAGGATGTTTCAAACAAACACCTGTTACGAAATATAGTTCAGAATCGATTTCGCATGTCGGAAATGAATATGTCAGAGTCTGACTATATGCATTTCAAAGCTTGTGAGAGTTCAACACATAGTATTCTGATGTACCTGATGGCCATCATGGCCAGCGATATGATAGGTATATATTCTCTACTAGATCGACCTTAGGAAGAGAAGAATTGAAACGACCATGAGAAAGAGACGCAGCGATGAGAAACCACATGAATATTGGCATTGTTGCAACATTTTGATGTGTCAAGCCATTGTGTTGAGAAATACGACATTTTCAGTTATTTTCATTCGAATCGAGTTGATAGTGTGTTTACTGAAGTTTTTTGATCCAAATGTGTGTTAAAACAAAAGTGAGTTAATCCAACATATGGAAACAGGGTGTCCTACAATCTTGTTAACAACCATGCAATATCTCTGTTATCACGAAAGATGAACTAAAATCAATCTTCATGATATTAAAGAGTCCTTCGAATAACCCATGTAAAAATGCACAGAACAAAACAAAAAAAAATATTAACAAAATACAAACTAATGCTGAAATTCTCATGTGAGTTGATTCATTTGGGAAATATCAAGAGGAAAATTGTACCAAGCGTATTTGAAGTTTTTGGGAATGGAAAAAACTACACTTGTCAAAACCATGATTTATACAGTATAATTTTCTTCCAGGAAAAGCTGCTCACTTATAGAATGAACTCAAGCAGTTCAATAACATTCGGTAATCTGAAAATAGATCATCAAGTATCTATCCTTCATTTTGGAGGTATCAATGGTAGGAATGAATGAAGATTCAACTTTGGTGAAATGAAAGAAAAAGATCCAGACAATAACGCATTCATACTTCAACAGAGAAGACATTTTGTTGACATAAAAAAAATAAATAGAAAATAATATAAAATAATATAAAGACTACTTCCACCTTCGAAGATTCTCGAATTTTGCTGATATTTCACGAGATATTCGATTGCTTCTGAAGATTGTGGGACACCCTGTGACAATGCAGTTGTATGAAAGAGAAACTTGATACTTTTCTTCTCATTCCACATCGAAGAATCTCGATTTCTGCAGATATTTCACGAGATATTCCTCCGTAATCTTCAATAACATCTGAGCGTCGTGCAATTCCAGACAGACCCATAATCCATTTTGATTCACTAGCGACACGATATCGAATCAAGGTAGATAAAAGATTCGTACAGTTTGCTGTGACATACCTGGTGGAGTGGATTTCTCCACTCGGCAGCAGAAACCAGTGGCGTTACCGTGGGGTAAAAAGAAGCAACAGCATTATCAACCCATATTCATATTTCAATCTTGATCAAAAGATGGTTGCTTCGGATGAAACTAGATTATTTCTTATAGATACAATTGACAAGTGAGCAACATCAGCAAGGAAAAAATCCTTCAAGCTATCCTGCATATGAATGAATAATCCTGATATTTGCATTTTCAACAGATGTTCGATGACTTTCGTCAGACACATAAAATATAATGGCATCAACTGGGACTTGTGCATGGACGCAGTACAGCCAGATGAGCCAGAGATACCAATCTATGTGCCTCTAAAAAATTATCGATTTCATTTTTCCTGAATTTTAAGATAATCGTACCAGAACACTCGACATGAATACTTTGTGAGAAAATTCAGACAACCCATGTTGAATTTTCTTTTTCCATAAAAGAAAGCGAGGAAACGGTTGCACTACCATCTTTGATGTCTGAAGTAATGGAAAATAATGAATAATATGGCTTTCGTCACCAAAGTCTGAGGCAGTGAGCATTAGATATCTCCCTATTATTCGACAAAGTTTGAAGCCAAGGCCCTCTAGCAGTAATATGGTTTGCCGCCCCAACTATGTCGTTCACTACCGAGTTTCCGTGTGGTTTCTGTGTGGTGGTAGATGGAGTGTCATCTGTTATAATGACTATCAAAGCTGTTGTTCCACAAAGATCTGTTTTGGCCCCATCATTTTGGATCTGTTTTGGTTTCTTTTTACTCCACATCAGCGATCTGGCGGATGTGACCATAGTTTTTGCGAATGATAGTACACTGCAAACCACCTTATCCTCTAGAGCCCCGATATCATCCAACGAGGCCAGGGGTGCAACACGGAGACAGGTCGATACTGTGAATTGAGATCATGGAATGGGGATCTGAAAATGTAGTAGAGTGCGATGCAACGAAAACTCAAGCTTGTATGTTCACCAGGAAGGAAGGCAGATCACATAATGCCCAATATGATGTTAGGTACCACTGTTCCTGAGGTCGTCATGAGGACGATCATGTGGGGGATCATGTGGGTCCATTGCAAGAACTGCTTCACGAAAACTTGGCTTTATGTTCCGCACGGAAAGGTACCTACTTTACACCCTAGCAACTCTCATTCAACCTCAAACTCAAGCTCAATGGATGTGATAGGGCCTTACCAATACAACCTCCAATATATTCGCTCAAACCTACAGTCTACCTAGTCTAACTAGTACAGTCCCATATATTAGCACACATTCACCTTATACACAGTTTTCGCAGTGCAGTGTTTTCTGATGGTTGGAGGACACATCATGAAATAGTTTTGGAACCTGAGTTTAGTTCTCTATTAAGTTATTCCCATTTTGACATCGTCAAGTCTCAATTTAAAGTCAAACCACCCTTTCACCCGGTACGTATGACGAAGAGAACCGGTTGGTCGAGCACGTACATCGAGAACACCAGGACCCATGTCTCTCGTCCGCTGCGGGACACTTTATGGACCCGATGGCAGACTGATAGGACCAGAGCTAACAGAGAGAGACTGGCCGGTGTGTGTAGCCCAGCACGACGTCCGAGACGGTACCGGTCAAGGAAGATAGTTGGTTGACTAGGTACCAGGTCGGTTCGAATAAGGATCTCTATGCGCATAGAGACAGGGTCGCGCGATGAATTCCAGATAATATTCGCCACAATCATTAATGGCATCACACATAGCCATCTTCATCTCTCGAACTAAAACATAGAAGTAGCCCGAAATGACACAGTAATTTTGAATTCCTCTTGTATTAACTGTAGATCCCAGCCTCCTTTACTCGGCGGGGGCTTCTGAGGGTTGCTTCGGTATCTAAGGAGATGAGTAAAAATAACGATAACAATTCCTGAATTCCGCATTTTTTCGTTTTTGTTGAGGTTTTTGGTCACCACAATGTGGCCCACTTCATATGGAACCACTCCTGTGAATTCCTACTAGAGAATACAATTTCATAACTTAGTTCATAACTTGATTAAACCCGGGATTACACCACCAAATTTCGTGAAAAAATTTCATTATCAACAAGAATTTTATTAAATAAAATTTTGACCTACTTCAAATGGAACCACTCTTTTGTGGTCTCTTTGTGATCAAAGAGAAACAATTTTTTATAAAAGGAACAATGATACTATTCTGCGATCTCAAACTTTGTTTCATTCAGATCATCATATCAGATTTTGAAGAAAAGAAGGTTCGCTTGTAAATAGATCGATTCATTGCTCTTTCTCTCTCTACTTTTCAAACGGACTATAAATGAGTTTGGCGGACGATCGTTCCCGAACAACAAAATTGGTAGTAGTTAGTTACATGAGAAATTCGATTACAATCAAGCGCTCTGTTGACGACACGTCCAGTTCGGCAATAATCAGAGATAATTGGGTCAAAATCTGGATAGACAACAGCAGCCAGATCCGCCCAATGAGTTGACATGACAAGGACTTGACATACTTGAATTTAAATTGCTTGTTGCCACGTCGATTCAGCATACCGGGTGATTTATTTATCAATAGTTCATTTTATAGCATTAATATTTTTTGTAATGTGTAGTAATGGACATATTTTATTGGAATGAATTAATACAGTGTTCGCCATAAACATAATGACATAACAATGGTAAAGGCACTGATGTGATTTTGTCTTAACTAATCCGCTTTACCCGAGTTGAAGTCGCGAGTTTCCTGGAGATCGCGCCATTATTTTACAACTATTTTGCGTTTCAAATTCTGTGGTGACAAAAAAATGTTTCGATTTCACTGATTCGAATCATTGCATAATGGTTTCATTAAAAATTAACAATTTAATTTTTCTGAATGCATAATAATCTATTTATGATTCAATTTAGTTTTATTGAATGTTTGGTGGAAATGGTCAGTTCTCACTGATATAGTTCTAATAGTGGTGTCCTCTTCAGGAAAACTAGTGACTTCTACATTGGCCGAGCGATTTGTTCTCCGATTTTGTCGAATTTTTTAACATTGCCTTGAATAGGAATGCGTGCCCCATTCTTATTTCCTCATGGTCGTAAAGTACGTAACATTCCGTGAGACGGACTCATGGTACATTGATGACGAGATGTCGAAAAAAGTTTTCTGAAAAAATTGAAAGTAGATATTTTTTGATGAACTCGAATACTACAAGCCTCTTTCATTTGACGTATTACTATTTCATCTGTATCTTTCATTTCACGCACAATTTTCAGTAGGTAAAACTAAGTTGAAGCTGAGCTTAGCTTGAACTTGAGCAAGAGGTGATGATTTTGGAGCGTCATATCATCATATAGTCGTGGTGATATGAATGTTGAAAAAAAAAAAACGATGTAACATCGAGAGTTCTGGCAAGAAAATGAACTTTTCAATATCTAGTGTGAAGAAAATGAGAATATATATTCATTATTCAAGAAATACATTGCCTCATTGCAGAGAAGGTATCCAGACGAAAATAAATAGATATCTATGAAGAGATCGGATTATACTGAAAAAAAATCATATTTCCTCAAATACTTTCTTTCGACTCCGTATGCCTGCGATCACGTGACATGTGTCTTGGTCTTGATCAATTTTCAGGTTGTCAGATATGCCAAATCGATCAAGAACTTAGAATAATGTTGCCAATGCTATAAAAATGAACTTTCTTCTCTTTTACGTACTTCATGGCGGACACTTCATATCACAGGTACAAATATTCGCCTTCAAAGTTAGCGCTTTCCAGGAACATTCATCGCGAATCAGTAAAGCCACGTCCATCAATAATTAGTATCATCATCCTTATATTAGAAGGTTTAACAACAATTTTAACAGCTCCCACTTAGCACCGCAATTCAATTAATTTTATGCATACCTTCTAATTACCAACGGTAAATATTCAGACCCTGTTCGTACAGTTTATTTACGAGACAAATGGTATACCTCGTGTAACTGAATGGTAATCGGTGGATTGATATTTCCAGTCACGTAAAAAAAATGCCGTGCCTTGTTTATACGATCGGATGTACTTGCCAGCAGATATATTTCATTCATATTTAAATCCATATTAGTTTGCTATCAACGTATTCATTCGATATTCAAATGTCGAGATGCTAATCACGGGATCACAAGAAGTATTCATGAAAACATGGCGATACTGAGAATGAGAGGTCAGGTTTGAGTTAACCTTCTTTTCATAGAAACGATAATGATTTCATGAGACAGTCAACTCCAGGATATTACAAAGAATTATTGCTTGCTTTGTCATACCTGACTTTGCATTTGGTGGAAGTCGAAAAAACTGTGAAATAAGTGAATTTTTTTTTTGGTATAATCAGTGTTTTATTATATATTATGTGCATATAGCACACTTTTTAGTGATATAGAAAGTTGCTTTTATGACCATAGAAATCACATCGATACGCACTGTCACTATACGGGGTGTTTCAATAATAATTGAAAAGACTTCAACTATTCTGAATCAAGAATCCTAAGCTCGGAATAAGATTTTACCCAAGTCAACTAGATGAAATTTATCTCCTGTCTAAGTTACAGGATGTTTTATTGAAAAATTCAGAAATTATTCGTGCCCAAGGTTTTTTCAACTATTCGACGTATCATTGTCAGATTTGCTGGAAAGTGTAGGTACCATACAGGGTATAACTTAAATGATGTCATTCATTCCAGGGCATATTTCATGGAAAAAAGTTCATATAAACGTGTGTCCGAACTTGCGTGGTTTCCGAGTAGCGAAATGTCAAAGTGTTACTATAAATTAGGTTTTTCATTAATAATATTAATAATATCCAATTCACCAAAAACATTAGCGAACAATATTTATCATCGTAAGTATCAGATTACCCTCTACGAAACCACTGGAAACAATTTCATGGACAAGTAAGGACATACGTTCATGTGAATTTTTTTTCATAAAATATGACAAGGAATCAGCACCTGAAATTATTGACATTTAGGTTTCACCCTGTATACACCCTACTGAATTCTGTTCTGAGGCGTACGGCAGCAGCAAGTGATTCATTGATCCTTCCCAAATCCTACGCCACTGGCGAAATTGCAATCTCATCACAATTTTTTGGTTCTCCAATACTTTTTACGTAAATATCGTACTCTTTCTTCACTGCGACTAAGTCATTATTATCCGAGATGTTTTAAATTGAACATGAAGCTGCATAATTATTTTGATATGTGTTTTTGCGATGTGTTTTACGACGTGTATTATGTTTTTCCACTCAATACTGGGTTAGAGGATTGCATTCATTGACCAAATGAAACTTCAACCATACTTACTGAAAAAAACTATTTCGAGCTCAAAATTCTATCGTTGAAATATTTTCAATTATCAACATCATAGCAGCCTAGCATAGTATAGAAATATTCATTGATAAACTGTGATATGACAACAAATTTCACTTATTCATTTCACACAGATGAAAATGAAAAATTTTCAGCCTTACCTTCAGAACGAAATAAAAACAAGCCTAAAATGTTCAATACGACTAATCAAGTTTACTAGCTCGTTATATCTTTCTGTTATAATTCTAGTCTTAATTAATCAAACATTCGAAATTCCCGGTACTCGGAATAAAATATACAAATTAAAGCCGTTTTCTCGTAATCGTCGAGTCGTTTTTGGATTCGAATATTTTACAGCCGGTCGATTTGAATTTAATCTCAATCTGAGTGTGAAAAAGTCTGTGTTACGTTCGCTTCGTTTGGTTTTTGGGTACTTCTTTCCAATTAACTCGGTGATATCTGATTGAAAGAGACATAGCTGAGATCGGAGGTGGAAAATCAACGCTTAAATTAAACATAAACGGAGGAATTCCGGAATCGAGGTGCATTCTCGAATACAGGGTGACTCAACGAAACTTTTGGATTCGGATTTGGGCCATCAAAAATTGCGGAAGATTTTTCGATTTTGAGGAATATTCGAGGGAATATTTATGTAGATTTAGAATTTTCACAAGATATAGATTGAATTGAAAGTACTCGAAGAACGAAAAATCCGTGATAGATTTTTCACAAAGAAACTGATTTTCTAGATTGCTCAATTTTGTCCAGCTTCATGATTCCAAATACTATCCTAATTTGATGACATATTTTTATTATGAGTATACAGAGTTAGATTCAATACAGAGTTAGAACCAACCTCCTGAAACTAAATATATATTCAAATATATTCAAAATCTAAATCGAACAAAGTATTCGGGGTGTTCAATCGAGAAAAAAATGTTTTCTTTATACTGTATATTTGAAGCTATATGACGCAACATTGCCAAGATGGATGAAACATGCATGAAGAATGAAAAACTAGTTTTAATTTTTCATTCGATCGAAAATAATGGAGGGGGGTTCACATTGATAAATCTAGTCCTTCACATATTCACACGGTGTTCAAGACACAAAAAACAACTCAAAACACTCCGTGATAGAATTTTTTGAATTGCGTTATTTTCGAAAAATTCTCTTGATTTTCAATTCTGTTCAGCTCAACAATTTCAATACGATCCTGTGATTCAATGACATCCAATTTGATTTATTTTTTCAATATAAATGTTACGATATTAGCACACGTAAATATTTTGCTTCTAGGTAGATATACAGGTTTTCGAGTATCATCAATGAATTCTCATGATACGGTCATGGTTTCTACGATGTTTCATGACTCAATTTCGGTGATCGGGGAGTTATTTCATCAAGTTCTTACCATAAGTGGAATACTTTCTTTTTTGGGCGTTGGTTTGAAAAACAAATGAAGCGGTCCAACTCGGCAGGGCTATGTGATATTCTCTACATGTCAAAAGATATTTTGATTGTAGATAATTGCTCAAAATTTCCACATTTTCTCAAATTTTCTATTCTTATTCTAGATATATTTATGTGTGTCACATTTCAACGTATTCTCACCATTTCTTTCAAAATTCACATAATTACAGGAATATAGAAAGAATAACTTCTGTGACAAAACTGATTCATAGCAGTATCTATCATTGCCTCGGTCATAGCTATATCATGTTACTGACTCTTTCACTGAAAATCGATAATAATATGTTTTCTATATACAATGAATTCAAGATTTGTTATTTTGGTGCGAAGTTAATATGATCAAGCCTTTGGGATTTTTTTTTTATTTTTATTGTTCTTTCGAAAAAATCTTCATATCCCATGAAACATCAAGTTTGCATTAAATATAACAAAAATTTTAAGAGCATTTTCTTGTGAAAAAACAGTTTTATCGATATTTAGTGAGCCAGAGTTAGTGGCACGATATAGAGCTACTCGAGGAGCTACTAGTAAAAAAACTATTTTGTCCACTATTTTCCCATGTTCCTGAAACTAAGAAAAACCAAAAGTAGCTACAGTTTTGAAATTAGATACATTCGTAGAATTGGAATAGACACAGCTTTTCTTCGTGAAAATGTTCGAAATCCAAACAAATAACGACTATTTCAAGCAATTCTTCATGAAAAATGTAACTTTTGGCAAGTAGCGGAAGTCACGTGACCTCATTTCTTTCTCAATTTAAGCAAACCCTAATGCCCAAGTCGACTTTCAAAATTGATTTTCAAAAAAAAAAGTTTTTCCCATATGATTCCAACTACCTGAAAGACCCTGTCGAGGAGTCTTGAGTTCTTCCATCCTCTTTTCGAAAATATTTCTTCCCACTGTATACCAACTGACTATGTCGGAGTTTCGAATCCGATATGTCACATTCTAACGCACGCCACGCCTACGCTACCACGTATACAGTATCTGTCATCTAAATGTGGTCGTGCCTGTCCATTAAAAAAAAAAACAACACACTGCTGCCCACGAACGCACGATATGTTTCTTTTGTTAACTCGGTTCACTTGTTTCTCACAAGTCACAACCTTCTAAGGGGCCATCTATACGGCTAGAGGTAATCTTTCATCTAACAGAAGACTTCTGACACTAAAGTTTTCAGAAGGCTGTAATCATGTTCATGTCAGAAAAAAATCACTTGACACTATAATAAACTATTTCTAATTTTTTTTTAACGTTTTCTGTACCCAGACTCAATTTCGATTAATTACTTAACTGGTGCCGACTCAGTCGTCTATGAGTTCACGTCGGTACGTTTCTTCTATATCACAGAAAACAGATGACTATCCGAACGCCATCACCATGTTTATTCTTCAATTCACTTTTTTCATGCATAGTTTTAATACGCATTATTTATCCTCATTGTAATCACGTTATTATTGTGATCATATATGTTGACGTATATAATCAATGCGTGAACTTAGTACTCCAGAGTATACTTTATACTGTAACATGAGTCATGAAAATTCAATGTCTATAGTAGCGAATTTACTGTTCAAGAATGATATTTCTTCGATACAATAAATAATAATATTAATGATGATAATAATAATAATAATAAACGTCTTTATTACTTTCATAGCCAATTTCAGTTACAGAAAAAAGAAAACTTACAGGAAAATATAAATTACAATGAAAGCAAAGGGCGAAGTTCAATTTACAAGGTGATTTAATTCCTCTTGTAACTTGTTCTTCCACTTAACCCTTACAACATATCGCTGAATACATATGACTGACATAATATACATATATGAATGACATAGTATTTGATGAATTAACAGGAATTAAGTAGTGCCTACTGAGTGCTAGGATTGTTTTAACACCAAATATTTCTTATACTTTTCCTCAAATTGTTTGAAGCTGCAAGTTTTGACTGCCTTGGGTATTTCATTGTATATGGAACATATTTGATAGGTATAACTTCGTCTGAAGGTTTCAAGTTTGAAAGGTGGGGGGAGAGAGTTCCTTTGTGTCGCACATTTACATTATGTACATCGGTTCTGTAAGTGATTTTTTTGTAGAGGTATGACGGCTTTTTAGCTACAATTATTTCTTGGAATAGGACAGCTGCATGTAAATTTCTTGTTCCTCATATTCAACCAATCATTATCTTTAAGTTTATGCGAAATGTTCTCTTCTGCGAATTCCAAATATAAAATGCAAGCATGAGTTTTGCACTTTTTGTATTTCACGGTGATATTGGCTAGTTAAGAATGGACCATAGAGCACATCGACATAATTGAAAATTGACAAGATCAATGATTCACACAACATTGATTTTGTGTGTCTATGGAGGAATTTTCTATTATTATATATAGTCTTCAGTGTAGCATATGCACGTTATATGAGCTGATTTATGTGATGTTCAAATTTTAAATCAGGATCTAATAATATACCTAAACTCGTAGCTTTACTTACATTATCAAGAGGTTCATTTTTTATTTCAATTCTTACATCATTATAAATTTGGTCCCGCTCACTTTTATTACCAAAAAGTACAACATTAGACTTGCTACAATTGATATTCAGACAATGATCCTCCGCAGCCTTGATGAAAGTCTTCATTTACGTGATGACAAGACTCTAATACTTTATCTGGATGGAAACTATAATAAAGTTGAGTGTCATCCGCATATAAGTGCACATTACAAAATTGTAAACTTTTGACAAGGTTTGAGGTGTATATTGCGAATAACAGAGGTCCTAGAATAGAGTCCTGAGGGACTCCACATTTCAGTTCCATGTATTGGGAGTGTACATCGCTAATTTGAACCATTTGTTTGCGACCACGAAGGTAAGATGCTAGCAGATCTATAGCATTTTCAGAAAGGCCAATGTAATGTAATATAGCTAGCATCAGATTTAATTAAAATTAATTAATCAAAATTAATTAAATGATTGATGATTGATTTTTATCCCCGTATTTTGAACAGAAGTTCCGTATTCTTGGTTATCATCAGGGAGAAATCGATATACAATGGGAAATTCGAAAATAAATAATAGTGTGTTCATTTCTCAAATTAACACCGCCTGATTTTAATTCGGAGTGGTCCGATACGTAGACTCATCAATATTGTTTCAACACAAAACGTATGTAATCTGTACCGAACGCATAGGTTGATGATAGTGAAATATAGCGTGAAGTGCTAAGGTGAAGCGCTGATGTGAAGTTCTGATGCGAAGTGCTAATGTAAAGTGCCGTTGTAAAATGATAGTGGGTCGTGTCACAGGAAGAGCGATGCTTCTATTCGGTCATGTACATATTCGCTGATAGTGAATCATAATTAGCGGAGTTGGAAGGCGCCGCCTTCTACCCCGATCTTGGTTTGCTAACTAGATCCGATGCGCTCTCATAAAATTCTCGCATTTGTTTGTTTTGTCGAGACACGGCAGCGTGTTCTCTCGCCCCGTTCCAGAACAAATATACACAGAGTAATCGGTTAAAAATAAGTAGAACTAGTCTGTCTCACGTATTTGTGTTTGTGCTGCCACGTTCATGTCTGTGGCGTTAGAAAACAAATCCGAAATCGAGGAGGATTAGGAATTGAGCGGAAAAAATCCTCCGCTTCCCCTATATCATTTTTCATTCAAGAAAATATGCCTTGCAAAAGTAACTGTCTATTAGGAAAACCATAAATATATTCAAGCGAATACGCATATTAACTATTGCCAGTAAGATAGAAATAGCTGAATAATAGAAACTATACAAGTTTCTTAAAAGTGCAAAATTGTTGCTGAACATGTCGTGTTCGAAAAAATCGTGAAGCAAATGAACTTGAACTATCCACTCAACAATGCAGTTGTCACTTCAATATAATGATCGTTTCATACAAATTCATAACAAGCATATGATTACTAGTTATTGTTCAAAGAATTTATAGCCTTTAGGAATTCCGTATCTTTCATAATATACCGGGTGATACAGCAGACATGAAGCAAGCCTGTAATTATTTCACTTGAAGATATAGAATTTTGGAAACCTCAAGAGATATTGATGTAATTAATAATAGCATTTTATTTCGATGGAACGGAGGATACCTACCTATGTAATGAGGAACATATTTGAGATTTGAGAAAACAAACTTTCTAATGTATAACAGAGAAATTTACATTAATCGCGAGTTGAAACTAACTAGGATAATAACTAGTTAGTCAGAATAATTCTGTTGCCAAAAGGTCACAAAAACTCATGAAGCGAAGGCATGAACGAATATCAAAAATAAAAAAATATCATACTTTTATAGAGAATAACTAACCCAACTGTATAAAAATGATAAGTACTCACAAATTCATATAGCTCTGAAGTTGTGAATCATCTCATGTCCATTTACCTGAAAAAAATTATGATAATCAGCATGTGAAAATTCATTATTAGTAAATATTTCACAAATTACAAACAGTTATTTTCGTGTGTAGGATTTTGTACATTTTTCAAATAAATTTTGAAATTCCCAAGCATTAATTATAGCTTGAACCACTATATCACTAATACGACCTTCATACGATGTTCCTCGAACATAATAGGTTTTACTTTCGTGTTTTCAACAGATAAAAAAAAAGTGTATGTATGTCAATCAGAAATTCGAATTTGGAGTTGATTCAGACAAACCTCGAGACAAACCATTCATTTGTAATATCAAAACAAATGTAGGAAACATATGAATCGATCACATATCACCTACAACTTCTAGAGTTCAAGTATGAAAATGCTATTGGCCACCTATCACCTTGGAGTGCAACTATGAAATTAATTAGGTATCTTCTCAATGATTTGAAACAGATTTCCAATGTCATGTGTCATACGTCAAATTTCATATACAGGGTGTCCTTAAAAGGTCTTTACAAAAAGCTACCACATATTCTTCAGACCAAAACAATTCGATACAAGCAAACTTACCTCAGTAAAAAGTTGCTTAGTTTGGGCGCTAGACGGCTCTGAAGTTGAAATTTTCAAATCGATTTTGCTTCATAACTTTTGAACGGCTCATGAGATTTTTTTCAAATTTGGTACGTTGGCATAGACTCATCGGGCAATGAAACTCATATCATAATCATAATGAATATCATTCCATGGGCGTAGAACTTGATTTTTTCAGTAAATAAACATCTAAAACTCCTACGCCAATGGAAAAAAATTAGTTTCAATATGAAATCTAAATTATCCAACTCATTCACTACAAAAAAGGTACTCTTGACAAAAGTCGATTCCTCTCATGGTTTCGGCAAAATTTTAATTTTAGCGATTTAGAGCATAATTAATAATAAAACGATTAACAGATATTTCATAAAAATTGTTCAAAATGTTCACCATTTTCACGTATACAAAGATTCATACGACGCAAAAACTTGGGATGTACTTTTTGCATAGGTTATTTCTATTGAAAATAAGTAGCACTGGTTTTTTTTTCTGAAGACTATTATTATCTGCTCGAAAACAGTGATATTCACATTCTTGGTTTCCATAGTTTCATCTGTGTTGATTTGTCGAGTTTTATTGACGTTGATTGTTGATATCGGACTTTTCTGATTTATTATGGCCGTACAATACACCAATGAAGAATACACCGATATGTTATTGGTATTCGGATATTGTCAAGGAAATGGTCGAGAGAGTGTGAGGGTGTATTCGGCAAGGTTTCCAAATCGTCGCGTACCAAGCCACCCAACCTTTGCTGCAGTTGAGAGACGTCTTCGGGAGACCGGTCATTTTGCTCCTAGAACTGGTGATTATGGAAGACAGCGTTATGTAAGGATTCCCGAAGTCGAAGTAGAAATTTTAGACCGTATTGAAGAAAATCCAGAATTGAGTACTAGACGGATAAGTAATGAACTAGAAGTTTCTAGGAATGCCGTTCATGAAGTACTAAGAGAACAATTATTATACCCATACCACAAGACGCCAGTTCAAGATTTATTAATCCATGATTCACAAAGTCGTCTGATGTTTTGTAGGTTCATTAATTTGCAAAGAGAAATGAATCTGAACTTTGGAAAGAATATTTTGTTCACTGATGAAGCCTGTTTCACGAGAAGAGGAATAACTAATTTTCATAATGAACACGTTTATGCAATTGAAAATCCTCATTCCATCAAAATAAACCATTTTCAACACGAATTCAAAATCAACGTTTGGGCTGGAATAATAGGAAATTTTATAATTGGTCCTGTCATACTTCCACAAAGATTAACAGTAGACATGTATTTACAACATCTACGAAATACGTTGCCAAATTTGTTGGAAGATTTACCACTCCAACATCGGGTAGATATGTGGTTTATGCACGATGGAGCTCCACCACATTTTTCGGTGGATGTTAGGAATTTTTTAAACCAACAGTACCCAGACAGATGGATAGGTAGAGGTAATGATGCACCCGTGAATTGGCCACCACGTTCTCCAGACTTAACACCGATGGATTATTTTGTATGGGGTTATCTCAAGTCTACGGTTTACAAGACCCCTGTGAATACTGTAGAACAATTATGGCAACGTATCCAACAGGCGACGAATAATCTTACAGGCGATGAAGAAGTTATGCAAAGAGTACATTTCAACTTTTTGCGTCGTATAAATCTTTGTATACGTGAAAATTGTGAACATTTTGAACAATTTTTATGAAATATCTGTTAATCGTTTTATTATTAATTATGCTCTAAATCACTAAAATTAAAATTTTGTCGAAACCATGAGAGGAATCGACTTTTGTCAAGAGTACCTTTTTTGTAGTGAATGAGTTGAATAATTTAGATTTCATATTGAAACTAATTTTTTTCCATTGGCGTAGGAGTTTTAGATGTTTATTTACTGAAAAAATCAAGTTCTACGCCCATGGAATGATATTCATTATGATTATGATATGAGTTTCATTGCCCGATGAGTCTATGCCAACGTACCAAATTTGAAAAAAATCTCATGAGCCGTTCAAAAGTTATGAAGCAAAATCGATTTGAAAATTTCAACTTCAGAGCCGTCTAGCGCCCAAACTAACCAACTTTTTACTGAGGTAAGTTTGCTTGTATCGAATTGTTTTGGTCTGAAGAATATGTGGTAGCTTTTTGTAAAGACCTTTTAAGGACACCCTGTATATCATACGTCAAATGTCATGTGTCATACGTCATATTTCATCTGTCATGAGAATAGGCGGTCACCTCATTTCACTTCACTTGTCACCTCTGATTTTGACCTAAGATTTTGATCTTGTAGGCATAATGAATGGAAATCGCGAACTGATGGCCATCATTTCGAGCCATATATCTCGCGCCTCAATCTCGTTACCCATCACTGACCTTGCCCATCAACCGAATTGTTGTTAATTTCTGCCTCGCGCACGATTAATAAAATTACACCGAAATTGCCGAGTTAATTAGATGATCGAAAGGAAGAGGGTAATTGGCGGAGAGCAGTTTCGAAAAATAAATAGGGTATTTCTCGTGTGTATAAGTAAACATTGCAACGTATAATCAAAATCCATTATGGCGGTCGCCCGGAGCAACGTGTATGGGTGGCCGAGTCGAGAAAACGTGAAGAACATCCTCGAAATATTCGTTTTTCGTTAGTCGGGTTGCCTTCTCCCAGCTTCATCTTCGAACGACTACATTAACATTAAATTATAGTGCACTTACTTGCACATTGCAGAATATCATTGCAGATTTCCTTAGATATTCTGTTGCAATTAATATTTGACAACATTGGAATAAACTACTATCCAACTGTGAATTATATCGAGTTTTTCATCGTTCAAACTAGGGGTGTGCAAAAATATCGATATATCGATAAATCGAATAACAATATCATGAGAAAATAATATCGATATATCGATACATATCGATATATCGATATATCAATTCATATCGATATATATCGACACATATTGATATATCGATACATATTGATATATCGATACATATTGATATATCGATACATATCGATATATCGATAAATATCGATACCAAAACCCGATATAAAATTTTCAATATCGCACACCCCTAGCTCAAGCTATCCAAATATATTTTTCCTCGGGCCTTTATCATACAGGGTCTTGAAAAATTGAGCATTAAAGATACATTTTAGGCTACCTCTGATGAACTTAGGGAGCTAATTATGTTTCAAGGGCACTATTTTAGGGGGTCCTTCCTTACTAGTGTCCCTCATATCAAATTTTCATTCAATTATACTATTTATTTTGAAAGTTATTCAAGAGAGAATGATTCTCAGCGGCGTCCCTCAGGGGCCCATATCTGAAGAAGGCCTATAGGAAAAAATGGGAACCTGTAATATCATATATATCAATATCGGTATCGATGTATCGATATATCGACATTTCTATATATCGATAAGTATCGATATATCGATATATCGACACATATAGATGTATATCGATACATATCGATATATCGACAGATATCGATACCAAAACCGATATCGATATTTAATTTTCAATATCGCACACCACTAGTTCAAACTGGTCTACAATATTCATTCCAAAAGAACTTGATCAAGTAACAAGTGAAAGGACCTGAATTTCATGTGTGCTGATTTTAAAAAGGCCATTTGTTTTATAAGATTTGTCTGCGAACTAAGGGGCGACTTTTGAGGAAAATCAACATGAACACAATTGTATTGAAAGTTTTTTCATTTTACTACTATTCAACTCCATGAAGAAATACCGATGCGGTGAACCGCAGTGTGGTGTGAAAACAACTGGAATTCCCTGGATTTTTTTTATTTCTTTGGACCTCCTTGGATTTCTTCAGGATTCCCCGAAATCATTTCGATTTCTCTAGAATTCCTTGTAATTTTTTGTAATCGCATAGAATTCTTCCATTTTTTTTTTGTATTCCTTGGCTAAATTACACTAGAATTCTGAAATTGCAATTCTTTAGATGCCTTGGGCAAAAGACGGTAGAATTCTGATCTACAAATTACTGTAAGAACTTGGATTTATTTCGAATTCCCAGAATGCTTTGGAAATTTTTGAAAATTTTTGTGTAATTTTTCGTTATTCCTTGGGTATTACGGGAGAATTCTGAACAATAAACAACTGAAATTCCTCAAAAGGAATTGAAAAACTGAAGTTTGGGGTGAACAATTTTGACCGCGGTTAACCCCCGAAAAATACATAAAGGTTCAGGAAAAACTAGCAAATAGTAACAAAAGTGTACAATAGATGATTATAAGTATTTTTACTAATAATTTTGATATACCGTTCGAGGTACAGTCTGTTCAATATGTTGCCGTCATAAACTCACAGTATCTATCCATCATCATTCAACTATAATCTATACGATTGTCTCTACTTCATTGTGTTGCCTCACTCCGTTTTACCTGATTCGGATGTATTTTGCTTCGATTATGTTATTATCTCGTTGGGAACGGCTATCAGGCATGCAAACTCACAGTGGACGTATCAATTAGTTCCGATTTCGTAAGATTCGGCGTGATTATCAATGAGAAGTGGATAGGTCAATAGAACTAATAGAATGATACAGCGTGGTTAGTTGATAATGTTGATAATGATAATTGAGAATGTTAGACATTCCTTGCAAAATACGAACAAATATGAATATATTTTTTTTCAAAGGACAGTATATATTTTGAAATGAAGGAGAAGGAGAGAGAAACAAATCTGTTGTCAAACTCACTTCGGTATTATTTCACTTCCCGGCCGCACATTCTTCAACAATACATAATAAATTGAGACAGAATTATGAATTTTGGCTTCTGTTTATATTTTCGGTTGGATATTCAGCTAAATCAAGACATGAATATAGAATTTACCGAGGAATTTACTTTCTGAGTGACATCTCTAATCCTGGGATAAGACTTTCTGACTCGGTCGAAAAAGATCCACTTCACAGCGTCCACACCACAAACACCTATAACAATCACTTTTTTTTGCAAAAACAAATGAGATTAGAAAAAAAAACCAGTAGGAAAGTTCGAAGGAATGCGTCATTGAGTATCCTGTTTGCATCTACATCAATGATTTCTAATTGTAACCACACATGAATTCCTTTCATGATTATTGATATCAAGAGAGCAGCTTGTTCTGGCTCTGATCTCTGATAGAGAAAAAGTTTGAAATCTAAATTCCACACACACTTTCACTCACGATAGCGCCATAAAAAACACATGGGCTAATTTATATTTCCCTTGTATGCGCGGCACCGCTATCATTTGTTCGATCAAATGCCGAATTCAATGACAGGCTCACAAGTAACAGAAAAAAAATCACAAACTTTCTCCTATTCCGAACGCGAATCTTAGCTGGCCGTAGCGCTTTGAGATCGGCTGTTGCAAGGTCATTTCTCAAATCGACGAAAGTCTGGCAAAAAACATAATTGCTACCAAAAAAAGGCTAGATTGGTTCCAAACGACTTCATCGGTAACAAATATTACTTAGACATTGAATGAATACTATGGAATAATATATAGTGCTTCCCAAAAATTTCGCACAATATGGGAATTGATTCATGAAAGAATGTTACGGCGAAAAGTCTAAAAAATATAAAAAATTCAGCTTTAGAAAAATCTAAGCTGATGAAATTGTTCATATCCATACAGAAAAGAATACAAAATGATCGCAAGAATCTGGGAGTCTGAGTGGAACGTTATAAAAAACTTCAAGTACTACATTCATTTCCAAGAACATTTATTTGCACATACATTTATTTTTCTGTCACAAGAAAATCCATACAGTGGATTTACGAGTGCAGATTCCTTGGTAAGCGAGTTGGTAAGCAACGTTACAAAACTTTATTAAAAAAGGGAAAATCATCTAGGATACATAAATTCCTTATCCTTTTTATACATGCTCGTAAAAGCACAATATGTACCTTCAAAAACTACATAATCGATTACTGAAGTCGCAAAACGGTAGATCTACCGCTAAAACAGTAGACTTGGCAACTCTGTATAAATATGAAACAATCGAATGTGAACCTGACCCAGAGAGGCGATCCGAGAAGGCGATGGATGGATGCATTCAGATTACGTGAGAATTGCATACAATCGGTTCAAATTCGCCGTTAGGCAAGATTGTGTTTAAAAACCGCAAATAATTTGTGCGCATCACTTTATATTGAAGAAGACAAGGATAGATGAAAACAATCGATTAGAAAAAAAAAAAAGAAAGAAGAGGAGAGAAAGATGAAACAGAGAAGAAGAGGAAGACGGAAAATAATACAAGAGGAAAAATAGAAGTAGTAGAGAGAAAAGGAGAGTGAAAAGGACAAAGAAGGAAGAGAATATGGAGAAACGGAAGAAGATAGTGAAGAAGATAGAAAAGAAAGAAGACAAGGAAGGAGAAAAATGAAAGAAGACAGAAGAATGATAGGAGAAGGCACAAAGAAGATACAAATAATTGAAGTAAAAGACAGAAGACGAAATTAATGTGAGATTTTCTACGGTATGTTCGAAAGAGCACTGTTGTAACAACACTGAGCAATCAGATCCGACACCTACGCCATCTTTTTCGATTATATCGAGTCGACTTATTAAAACCGAAAAAGTGAGTACGACTCGCAATAATACCATCGAGATATATGGGTGTGCGACTATTTATCTTTGATGCCATCATTTAAATACATTAACCCAACGCTTCGAGGCGTCGTACTTCAAGCTGCGCCAGAGATTTATTACTCAAAATGGCGGCAGAGGTTAAAGACGCAAGATTGGTTGGTGCTTCGGGCACGATTTTGTTCTTTCTGTTTGGTAATTCGACCCCAATAGGACATGTAACATGTCATTTTCATGATCATTATCGAGATGGATTAGATTTTTCATAAATCAAATGATTTCACTTTACTGGTATCATGCACAAGTGAATCAATCATGTACCCAAGATTCAAAAAATATGAGACTGAGAAGTTGCAGGAAATTATTTGGTGGATTTGAATTTTGAAGGTATCCAAAATCATGGCTCTTGAGTATCCTCTTTGAGTTATATTGAAAAATACTAGAATTTTTCATATTCCTTTTTGGTGGATTGAAAACGATATGAAGTTGGCAGTGTGACAATCTGAGAGTCTATTTCAAGATCTTTCCGGTGGTGTGATTGATTCTTTTCAGAATGTCTACAATTAGATATGAGTTACAACTTCACTTGTATTATAGGATCATCATTTTGCGAGGGGTAAGACGCGATGGAACTCTGGTCTACGAACAACTGGAATTTCTTGGATTTCCTCGAAGTCCTTTGAATTTCTTGGAAACTCTTCGAAATTGCTCGGAATTCCTTAAAATTTCTCGATATTCTTTTTAAAATTAAGGTTGAGAGTACACAATTTTGAACGCGCTACCTCTTGGTGTAATCCTAGTGTACAAACAATTGGTATTTAGGGATCCTTCGAAATTGACTGGAATTCTTTGAAATTTCTCGGAATTTCTGAAAATGGAACTCCATAAAATATCTTGTAACATTCTCGAAATTCTTTGTAAAATTTAATTTTAGAGCTCGGTTCAGAGTTCACAATTTCGACCGCGGTTTACAAGAGGATTTTGTTTGCCTCTTTCTAGTGTATCAACAAGAATTCCCTGGACGTAACCCAAAGGTAAATCGAAGTGAGATCCTTATCAACAAACAACTAAGATTCCTTGGATTTTTTCGGGAGTTCCTTGATATCCCAATTGAAATACTGACGAAGTCCTTATAGATTATCTCTTGGAATTCGTGTAAAATTGAGGTTTGATATAGATTTGAGATCATCTTAGGTTAAACCTCTTGTCATTTTGAATCGTTTTGAATATTCACGATTCGGAAATGGAATCAGTAGAAATTCGACAATTTGAAGTATTTTTTTTGTACATCACACTGGATTTGCAAAATACGTATTTCATTGATCTATACCGAACCGAGTTTGGAAAATTACATTATTCATTTTGGACATCAGAGAGCGCACCTGAAGGAAAACTTCCTCATCATCTGAATCGGTCTAAACTCGTTTTTCTAACGATAAGTAAGTAGGTAAAGAGAATAGCGCCAAACTGAATAAAGCATTTAACCGTTCACGATGGCACGTGGTTTCCTTTTTTTGCAATAAACACGTACATCGTACGAACGACCACTCGACTTCTCGCCTAAGGATAAAAAAGAAGAGAAGCTGCTAACATCAGGAACACCAGTACTCACAAAAACAGTCCATGAAACGAAGTGCTTTTGGACGAAGAGTTCGTTATCTCTTCAGATTTCATCTCTTTAAGATTTTTCTTTCGGTTTTAACCACTTCGCCACATTTTAAACATTTTAAAATCGAAGAAATGGCTTATGATATTATTTTCACTGGTAATATCACTATATAGAGGTCATATTACCTTCATCCGGAATTTGTACAGTTGACGAATATTTCGAGAATTATCTCAAGTCAAAAAAATCAACAAAATAGTGGTATAGATGGATCGAATTTCAATATTGAACAGCAGATAAAATTTCATTAGATCAAATATTAAAAGACTTATTAACATTAAAAGACCTTACAAGGTGTAGAACTAAACAAATGAATAGATACAACACGATACAACATATCATTTTCATACCTAACTCAGGATACAAAAAACATATAAGCACTTAACCTGCTATAGTATAGTATACAAAAAAAATGACTGAACAAGTACATATTTAAATGTATACATAGTTAAACACGGTTAAATAGTGAAAACAGCAATATAGTAAGAAATGCGCTGCTGCCTATAAATCGAAACAGTTTTCAAACTCGTCCAAACTATTCTTGAAGTTATTATTTAAATTTGTGATCTATTTACGTGTCACCAATAGGTACTGTCATACAAATATCTGTGAAAAAAACAATGCTTTTGTCTACATTGTGTGTAATATATCAGGGTATACCATTATCATTACAGACTATGAATGCCTATATTTCTTTCATTAGCACATGCCGCTACACTGTTCACTTATGTGTCATGATATTCATTCGCGAATCAACCTATGAATGTGGTAAAAATTAATATATCCCTGTCCCAAATGTGATGTGACACCAACACACACAATAATCATTACAAAGTTCGTGTGACTGAAAGTGAAATTAGCGTCCAACTCAACGGGCACACGAGCGGATCCTTGTGGCACTCCGACTGGATCGCGCTCGATTGGCGTTCTCTTCCCGTAGGGCACGTGATACCGAGCGTTGCGGGCCGAATGGGCGTGACGACAGCTTAAAATTTCGAAATACCAACAAGGGGCGAGACGCCGTGTAATTTGGCGGATCGCTACCACTCTACCGTATCCCCGATCACTGTACGTGTACCTGAGAGTGACGATTTTTTAATTATGCATGTTTACCTTTTATTGTTTCATGTAATGATTTCACTACTCATTCCCATCCAAATATACGAGTTTGATCAATGACATGTTCGTTTCTTGAATTTCATACAGAGTTTCCGTTGATCCGAGGATTAAACACAAGATTTTCCCATGCTGGAGTCAATGCTCATTTGGGCACATAATTAACATCTCGATTTACATAATTAATAATCATTTTCTGAGAGTTGATGTCTCAGTCTGATCTTTGATTTTGCTTGTTTGGTTTATTCTCGGATTTATTGTTTATTATCCCAAGAACATTGATTGTTGTGTACTTTAACAGGGATATGTGAAATAAATACATTGGTAAATACCTACAAATGCATATCAATTCATGAAATATTTGTGAAATATACGATATCGATATCTGCTAATCAGTGTTCTGAGCGAAAAGTTTTTGAAATTGATTTGTTTCTACGACTAGGTATTTTCAATTCATTGGGCAGCGCATAGTATAAAATGACAAGTAAAGTGATTCCACTGTGAACAATTCATTGTTTGCCAATATTTGATTTATAAGTATTTCTGATCTTCAATAACCCTAATCGTCTTGTTTCATGAGAGGAATTATTAAAATCAATTAAAGTCATTAAAATCCAAGTTTGATATTTTCAATTTCTTCAATGACGCAAGAAATTTTGAGTTTATATATAATGAGAACAAATTCAATAAATATTCAGTGTGTACTCGGGTTTGTATGAATTCACAGTTGATTCTAGGAAATTAATATTGCAATTGACTTTTTTTATCTTTTGACAACACGAAAGGAAATTCCTCGGGAAATCCTATAGGTATGGTTTCACTTTGTAATTTGATAATTAATTAACTATAAACTTGAAATATCTGTACTACCCTAGATATATATTAAATATTGTAAATTTGAATAAATATAAAAAAAACTTTATATTTTCAAGATCTGATATGTATGCATGTAGGACCATTTAATATATTTTGGACGAATAATTGAATACATACTTATTGAGATGATAATCATATTTTCTATTTCGATGTTATGATTCATTCCAACTACCTATAGGTAATTAAGTAGGTAGGTAGGTACCTAGGTTCAAATTTGAAATGCTCTCACGACTACCAGAACGAAACAGTGTGCAGAGATATAAATTATTAGATCTACTCAGATTTCTAACACCTCTTCATATCTCAAGACACGTTCCTTTAAGATTTTGCTTCGACAGATTGTTGGCAAAGTTCTCTCTAATTATATCATCAAAGAGCCAAGAAACTCTGGAATATTTCGAGATGAAAACGAAAAGATTTCTCTATGCTCAACAACAGACTGCTAAGCTGAATGTTTTATCACTCGATTTGATTCGTCAGTTCGAGTTCAAGCTCAATTAGTAAGTATATAACACATAAAGACGAGACTAATTAAGTTGCTCGTGCTATATTTGAGTTTCTATTTAGCAAGTATTCGATAACCTAGAAGGTGAATTATATCAGGATTATATTCCGCAAGGAATATACTCAATCTCGCAATGCCCACTTTAGATAAATGAAACAAGAATTCGCGGTTACTACGATGAAAAAATAATTACGAAATTCAATATGTGCTTCACCAAGTAATAACAGTCATCTTACCTTATGAAGAATCAGAACAGAAAATCCAATTAATCCATGTTGTATATGGCACAACACACTGTAAACGTCTTAAATTAGAATTTGATTCAGCACTTAATAAATCCATAGGAACCTATCTAAATACACCATAAACTTCGTAAACTGTTGCACGAAAAGTTCCAGTCACAAACGAACACACAACCACCATGAAGTCTCGCTCCAAACTGATAATCGAAAAACAGCGATGTAGTTTTCATACTGCACTCGTTCTAATCGAAGACGATCGGACACGAATGCAAGCGGAACAACACGAAAGCGAAAGCATGGCGACTAAACTGGCTCCCCCAGCATACGACATGCCAACACCGTCTTACCACAAAATGCAAGACTCTCGAAGGCTCCTTCGTGCTTAGACTGTGAGAAGATGTCATGTTATTAGTGGAATTGATGGCGGACAAGCAGGTATAGGGAGAAAACAGAAATCTGGAGTATATATGCACTAAAACTGGCCTTTACTTTATCTATTTTGGGTCTTGTGTACTTCTGTCACAACGTTTTAAAGGTTATTTATGGGACCAATTATAATGGGGTGGTCGAAATGGCTAGTGAATTTGGGAGCAATTTCGAAGGCATAAATCACAACCAGCTGTTTCACTTTCGATACTGAGCAAATCAATCAAATACTTATCTCCGGACTGCTTGATATCTTATCTTGGGATGTCTTGGGTCGATATATCTATCAGACTAGAATGGGAGATCAGTAAGAGTAAAATTGTGTACAGGATGGCCAATGATTATAGTAAGGTGTATATTTATATCATAGAGTTATTGTAATAAGTCTATGACTTTCTCTGTTGTTATTGAATTCAGAAGAAAATTTTGGAATATGTGCAGAAATATAGGAACTGAAACGAATCAAATATAGGTATATTTCAATGGAATACCCTGTATTATTTTCAATAAATGATTTCATCTTCAATTTCTCGTACTTGCCGTAGTATAGGGTTATATGGGTCTATAAGGGGTGTTTCGGCAGATATGACCAATTTTATTTGAAATTCGTAATGAATTTAACACCAGGTCATTCGTACCAAAAATATGAGACAAAGAAGATCATTACACGACAGCAATTCAGTATACTCGTAATCAACGAATCCTTATCGATTTCAGTTCTCCTACATTATTTGTATACAGGGTGAACCTAGAATCGGACTAGAGGTTTATTGAATTTTCTCAAATGGAACACCTTGTTCATTTTATGCTGAACACACCACACATCGCCATTCATCAATACTTCAAATGTATGAAGGAGCATTCGCTATGCCTGCTGAAATCATCCGTTTTCAAGATATTGCTGATTATATTGTGAAAGATGAATGAAAATAATGATTGATTGCATTGTCCGAATAGAATTGAAAACCATGTCTACCATTTCATGTTTCGCTAATAACTCTTTTTACTGTAATAACCAAAACTTGAAAACCCCATTTACCTGGCCATTTGATGAATCTTTAAAAATGTCACTGTGATTTTGTTGAAATCAACACTGAGAAATTATTTCATGACAAACTTGATGAACAACATTGATCACAATTTTATTTTTCTACGCTGTAATATTACAATTATCCATTCAATATTTGATAATGATCGTTAAATCTACGATCTGAGTCAGAGTGGTAGGTACGGAAACATAAGAAAATATTAGAGAAAGTAACACAAAAATATCATCATTTAGATCCCCAAATGACGAATTCTTTCAATTGCGAGAGCTACACTTTCTACAGTTGTCTATACTGTGTGTTAACTATAGATAATGCGCAAACTATATCAACAGCATATTTATAATTTCATCATCAGTAAAAAGTGTACCGAAAAAATCACACCATTTCTTTATGACAAATGCAAATACAAAATACGACACATTTTTCAACTCAACTGAGAAATATAACTGATGTATTTGTGATGGAAACAGTATGAGAAATATTTTTCTGTTTATCAAATAAATAAATGAATTCATGAATAGTTATAGATTATCGTCAACTTGAATCTATCCTCCTGTATAAGTATTTAGGTATCGTATCGTGTATTAGTATTCAAGATTTTGAAACACCCTGTACACATGTCTCTATGCATCTTCCGTATTTCCTTGTATACTCATATAGAAGCATAACTGAACAATGCATGTCTGTTTTCAATAGAGCCAAAATTCATACACAACAGACGTTTCGGACAGCTCAGGTAAAAGCTCACCCTTTCATTCCTGAAATATTCGAGTAGTGAGAAAATGTCAGATCTTAAAAGGATTAACTACTTAGTTGAGCTCCAAAAACCAAAAACCCCCAACTCACAAGTTAAGCTGTGGAGGTTTCTATATGGAAGATTAACTTTCAATATGTACTTAAAATCAGGAAATAATCTAGTCTCCATATCAACTTCTCAACGAAGGAATAATGAATTTATCATACTTCTGCCACTGTTGTACATGCATAATGAGGATCTTGGTGGTTATTAAATATATATATATTATATATATATATATATATATTATATATATATATATATATATATATATATAATAATTATATTGATTGAATTTTCAAGATAATCGGGAAAGTAATTTCAAAGTCTTCAATCAGTATATCTATATCAATCAGGGTATATCTGGTCCATGGCTCGAGATCTTAATTGGAACCATCGGTCATCATTCAATCGTTAAAGATGTTAGAATTCCCTCAATTTCTATTGAACTTCGATCTATCCAGCCACATTTTCATATATTGTATTGATAAGTATGTTCAATGAGTCACTTTCTCTAGTAGTTGCACCACGGACAAATGAAATATGGAGATCATATTTCATATTGTAAAGAAATTATCCCTACTTGGCATGGCTGCAATAGACTCTTCAGATCATTTCTATCCCACATTTCTCTTCACTTTCAATAATAATCTGCAAAACATTGTTATTGAAACTCATTCCTAAAATTACAAACTTAGTAAATGGTTATTCAACTCCATCCTAAGAAACCTCGATGAGTTGGAAAGGAAGTGAACCTGATGAAAACTAGTCAGAAATCTCCGACATTTTCTCTATTGCAAGTATATTAATACAGTAGTGTTCTCACAATATGTCATTCACCACATCAAAGATAATTTACTTACTTTTCGCAATTAACATTAATTCATTAGTGAAAGCTTAGCACTTATTTATAATAATCGTTAAACCAGAAAAACAGCTTATCGTTACGAACATTCAGATGACTTGTCCGTTTTTCATCCCAATAAAATTGACGTGAGGATTTTGCATACATAGAGAGTGGACCAATAACCATTTTTTCTAAAGAAACTGATACGATTTCTGAATTTTGAATTGAATTGATGATTTCTCTTTCCTGAGTATTCTTGAAAAAAAAACATGAAAGCACGAATCGAATAGGTTTTTTTTACCAATATATTTGTTATAGAATGAATTGAAACTGAAGTTCCTCTGAATCAAACCCAGTGAGCATTTATGAAACATTCTCAGGTCTGAAAATATGAATTTCATATATGGAAGGCACATATCGATAATATTTTATGAAGATACTGGAAATGTACCAATCGTTACAATAAATGAAGAATATCTTGGAATTGGAAAAACTGAAACAATGATAATATTACTAACGGGGCGTTAAAGCCAGCACGAAATTTAGACAGAATCCAGAGAAAATTCCACTTTTTCATTTCAGAAGTATGTGGAAATATACAAGGTGTTCCATTGAAAACAATGACAATGACACCCTGTATGATTGAAAATTATTTTGAAATTTGGTCCATATTTTTGTAATTTGGATTTTTTTCATGGATCAATAGGACTCAGCGGTAATGATTATGGTTCACTGACAATTTGGTTCATCCACTTCAGAAATATTTCAAGTGTCGAGATGCTGATCTTTTGGTTATAGCTGATGAAATGATGTCGTTAACAACATGATGTTGTCAACAATATGATTTCGTTAACAATATAATCTCGTTAACATGTGATGTCGCTAATGATATGATCTCGCTAACAATATGATTCCCCTCATGAAATAATGTCACCAATGAAATGATCTCGATGACGATAATAATCTCGTTAATAACATGAACTCGCTAACAATTCTATTCTGGTATACCTAATCATATGGTTGATGTGTGGCAATCCAATGATAGAATTTAAAAACCGAAATATTTTGAAAACAACTGAACCAAATGTCAATAAACGTTCAATTCCAGCTGATAGTATACAGAGTGGTGCATTTTCAACAATACAATTCATAAGCTTTTCGAAACCGATTTTTTTCTTGCGTTATATTCAAGACACATTTGATAAAATAAACCCTTAAGTTTTTAATTCCGAAGATTTTTCCATCAGCTATTCCATAACGTTTGCAGCTGTGTGTCAAAATATAATGAATAACCCTGTACTCAAGAATATATTCCTGTTGCCATCGCCAGAGCGATATCAGTTATTATATTGGCCTCGTTATAACGCCGTATAATCAGTTTATGGATAAGTATCTAATATTTCTGTGCTCGAAATGGTTTTCTAGCATCTCCGGTCCTAATTACCCTCCTTCTTCAATTAGCGGCGTACCCAGCCGTGAAAATACCGTCTTGAGAATAGAATTTCCGCGACTCTCAACCGTGATGAGCCTATCATGAATATGGATAAGATGACAAACAGGCGGATCCCTCAGTATATCATATTTACATATATTATATCAAACATATTATACATGCACGAGTTTGAAATTAATTTCACAAATAAACAGGTGCATCTTTACGGGGTGTTCTATACATAACCCAACGAGCAATATCTCCGATATTTCAGAAGATGTAAAAAGAAACTGAAATAGTAACATAACTAGCGTGCAAAGTCACATATTTCGCGCGAGCAGATACTGATCCACTGTATATTGTCATTCATTGATATTTCACGAAATCCTTCTACTTGAATTCGAAAGTTATTCAGAGTTTCGCCCATTGTCGACCCTTTCTATGGTTCGAAAAACAATACCTATGTCGATTTCATGATAATGAATGTGCACGCATATGAATTGTTACAAGCTCGGTAACCTTCGGATATTTCAGCTATCATATTTAGTAACCAACTTCACTCGACTGAGTTAACGTCAACTGTGTTGTCACTGTTATAAGTACTTCTATCTAAGGTTGATCGAAAAGATAGTGTATTCATTTTTCTAGATTTTTCTGGGATTTTCTCTCCTCCTTTTAAAAAAATAAAAATAGAAGTTATAATAATTATTTCAATATATTTGTAGTAGAGACAGTATTGTGATCTGCCTCAAAATCTCACTGCACTTGAAATTTAACCTCCAGATACCTGAAAGAGAAATTCTCGTCAGTGATACCTTGTTGTTCGAAAATTTTGGAAAAACAAATATACTTTTGATGAAAACAAAACTTCTACTCATCTTAGTGGACGTTTCGGGAATGATTCTGCTCCCGATTTCAACACAATTTGTATTTTTTTCCTTCGTCAAATTTTCAATGTTTTGTTGTTTTTAAACTGAATTGAATTGTTGTGTGTATATTATACTCGAGGTGTACATATAATTTTGTCCACTTATAATACTGAAATATGAAAAAATTTTCAATAATTCAGGTTTTCATTTCCGCCTCAGATGCTGAAGATACGTGTTGATTGAGCAGATTTCTCTATAAAATCAGATTTCTCAGAAATCTCTGAACCTCTTGAACTTCTCAGATTCTAACTTCCGAACTGTTCCCAATAATTATCGAATCAATCTTCAATTGTGATATTCTGCCTATCGATGCCTATAATATTGCCCATCTCAAATCTTACCTTACCTCTATTCCATAATCAATTATTCACAAATCCAAATAATAATTCCTTATTGCCTTGATAACTAATCACTTTTACTGTAGTCAATTTTGCAGTTTCACCTACATTTGGTTTGAAACTAGATGGAATGGTTTAATTAATCGAGTCGTGGTAATTTTTGAAGAAAGAATGAATAAATTTCTTAGGGACGAAAACATTACGATATTGCTTTCTGAAGGTAGAAGTGGAAATTCCGAATTCTCTCGACGTCTAATCACTCTCGAAACTTCAGATCCCAACGTAAAACGTGTTGAGATATGAATAGGATAAAAAATAACGAGGCGACACTCGAGCCCCGGATCAGATAAAGACTTCTTCAGATATGAAATATCGCCGGTTCTAGATACGTGGGACTGTTTTGACTGTCCCCGTAGAGGAAGATTGACGTTTCGACCATTGTTATCTCGTCTCAAAGATCTCGAGATGATTCAGTTAGTTACTGAAGACACCTACCTGCTCGCCATGCCATCAAGCCTTGAGGTTTATTTTTATTCACTGAGGATATTCAATATGCCGGGTGGAATATTAATTTTTGATTCAAGCATCTTCCCTTGTGGAGGAAATATCGGATATCACGCGGTATATGAATCCAAGGCAGTTCGGAGAGAATTCGAAAACATGATGTTATGATGTGAAAAATAAAAATGAATATCATATCGCACCTCTAGAAGAACAATGACGGAAGGGCAAATCTCAGAAATGATGATTCAATTTTTTTCCACTACTAAACTGAGGAATCACCATTATTCAAGAAATTCTTCTGATAAGAAGAAACACGTTTTCTACCAAGGTAAATAATGATCCCAATAATGATATTGAAATTTTACGTAGGTAAATAATGAACTGTCAATAGCGTCGATGATATATAGTGAAAATGTCACAGATTTTCATTTTACAGCTCATTGCATATAGCTCAGCCGTGGGAGGTTTCATCTTTGCAAAAAAAGTTACAAATTGTAACAAAAACCAGACTTTTCAGAATTTTTCACCATTTTGGGAAATTTTGACAATTTCTTAAGCTCTCTATTTTTGTACCTATGATCTGAAATGATGAGTTGGAGGAATGGAACTTGTAGAAAATTCGATGTTAAAAAAAAGAAAGTTGATGAAAAAATGAGATAAAAGGAATTATAAGAAAAAACTTGTGATAGAGGAACTACGAAAAGTGCGAAAAAATCTTTTCTTCTACTCCCTCAGCTCAGCCTATGGAATTTTTGTTGAAAAAATGGAGTGGAGTTGTTGACGACACAAAAGGGAAACCTATAATGTTCAGGAAAATCGTGTTAGCCAGCGGTGGAATTCTGAGAGACAAGGAAGGTGTTGGAATTTTTCTTGAAAGTTTGGAGGTTGTAAGCATCAGGAATGACTTCACTAGGCAAATAATTTCACAATTTTGCCGTTCTATTGATGAATGATGCTTGGAATAGCGATGTTCGACAGATATCGAGCCTGTCAGTGTAGGGGCGACCAGCCTGAGCTCGCCTGGTTTGTCTACTAGGAATCGCACGTGGTGGCATAATAGATGATATTTCCGTTGAGCATCGACCGTGGGAGTATCTATAAAAAAGGCAGAGATCGCCGACCTTTCTACGAAGTTCTGGAGAGTTGGTGAGTGTATCATCGACTAGGCGCATAGCTCTCTTCTGAATTGAATCTAAGAGCTTTAGTGCATGTGTGGGGCCAGAGCTCCAAACATGTGAACAGTACTCCAGGACAGGAGGAATTTGTGCTTTGTAGATCATAAGCAGTTGCTGCGATGTGAAGTACCTCTTCGCACGGAAAAGAAAACCTAGTTTTTATGAAGCAGTTTTCACAATAGACCTCACATGATCGTCCCATGAGAGAGCGCTGTTGGTGATGACAACCAACAGTGAGGTACCCGACATCATCAAATTGGGCTTTGTGTGATCTGCCTTCCTGGTGAACATACAAGCTTGAGTTTTTGTTGCATTGAACTGTACTAGATTTTCCGACCCCCATTTCAGAATTCTTGTTAGATCCTCATTCAAAGCATCGACCTGTCTTCGTCTTGCACCTCTGGCCTCGTTGGATAATATAGGGGTTCTAGAGGAAAAGGCGGAATGAAGTGTACTATCACCCGCAAAGCTATGAACTGGGCTGGAGGTCATATCCAACAAATCAATGATGTGGAGCAAGAACAAAGTTGGTGCCGAGACAGAGCCTTGTGGAACAACAGCATTGATCGTCATTGTATCAGACGAGACTCCGTCTACCACCACGTAGAGTGATCTATCTGCAAGAAAACTCGATAGTAAAAGACACAGTTGGGGTGGCAAACCATATGACCGAAGTTTAGCTAGGAGGCCTTGGTGCCAAACTCGGTCAAATGCTTCGGAGATATCCAAGGCTACAACAGCCAGAGACTTCTCATGTTTCTCGATTGACACCTGTCACTCATGTGTCACATAGGCAAGCAGGTCGCCAGTTGATCTCTGGTGACGAAAGCCATAGTGCCGGTCGTTCACGATTCTAGAGCTCTCTAGACTGGGTACCAACGAACAAATGATCAAAGTTTCATATCGTTTGGATTTTTTGCAAAGAGAGGGTTCTTTCATCTATCACGACTGGGCTAATATGAATGCAGTGCTCAATTGGACAGAATTCAACTACTTCCGAGATGATTTTCCTTCTTTTTGAGTTCTTCAGTTCACATGCAGAAGGTATGGAAATATTCACACATTCAAATATCATCGGAAAATCTATTTTCTTTCGAACTTTTCACACAGAAATAAGGAGTGCATTTCAAGTGCATTTTGAAGACAAACTAGACGAACTCAGGCTGGTCATCCACACATTCTGAGGCTCCAGAACTGCTGAAATTCATCAATAGAACGGCAAACCTATGCTGAAATCCTCTGCGTAGTGAAACGAATATTTCCTTCCGTTTTCAATATCAAATTGCACAGCAAATGATATTGCTCAATCTCAGTCTTGTATCAATCGAGATGGTTACAATTCACACCATTTACTCTCATTTACTCACACATATATCGACATTTCTACTCATCTCTGTTTCGAAATTATGATTGGCCGGCAATCCGATTTCAGCGAAAGTTAATTTATTGCCATTCCAAATATCACTGAATATTGATGAACATTTATTCATGTTAAATTCAGTTCAACGTCTCCTAAGATTAACTGAGTTCACGAAGTGCGAAATCCTAATATACCGAATCCTTTCTTTTCCATCAGCCACTTCATCTTAATTAAGTCTCTTAATTACCGAGTGATATATTTTTTGCGATCATGGCTACTTTGACTTCGCTGCACGCCATTTCAGTTTTAGTGAAAGGAGTTTTTCATACTTTTATAAAGTCAACGAAGCTACTCCGCTCGTTATGTTGAAGTAAAGAGACTAATAAAAAGACCAGCTGGCTATAGTCTGTGGAATATTTAATTATAACGCAAAAAATATGGTAATAGGCATGGGCGTAAGTATGTAAAACGGCTCTGATCCTCAACATATTTTTTCTAAAAAATTTTTGATTTATTAGTGCAATCGCTGCTTCTTGTTTGAGGTTGAAGGAACCTCATTTTCTATGAATTATGAGCAGAGTTTTCAGCGAAACATGTGTGGTTACACTAAATACGAACTGTCCATACAAATTTTCAATCGCTTGTAGTCACAACCTTGAAATAGTATATTACATAGAGTCTAACTAGAGTAGAAAACCAACAGTACAACCCAAAATACAGCAGTCTTGAATTCCTGTTAGACTATGTAGGTTCAAAATATGTTACCCCAGTTTCCAAAGAGGTAATAGCAATAACTTATTAGGGTGTTCTCGAATGAAAGGTATTAACTTCACTCGCATCAATTCTTTCTCGCGTAGAGGGATGGTGAGTAAAAAGAAAGTAATCAGGTTTCAACCTTCGACCATTTATAGTCGAAGGTTTTAACTAGGGTAATATTCTCTGAGTATCCACACGGATTCAAATTAACGGTACATACAAAAATATGATTTCATGATGCTTACTTACTATAAAACCAAAACACATATATATGTTCGGAAAGTAGTGGAAAGCAGTGTCAGGGTCACTATAAAGATTGTATTCTCAAGGAAATATCACCCTTGAGGTATATATACCTTAAGTTCACAAGAGTAAGTAGTGAAATTTGGCAGCCATAACTACTGGAAAATTCAGTGATGCATGCATGCAATACAAAAGAAAACTAAAGCATCAGGATTCAGTCAGCATACAGGTGGCAAGGCAATAATAAAGCATTCATCAGATGTCCAGCTAAGATAGCACGATATATTGGATAGATCTTACTTGAGGTTTTGCAGTTCGGAGGTTGTATAAGAGAAACTTTTCACGACCTAGGTTCTTGGTTCACCTAAGGTTTCTAATTAATGAGCGGCATGCTCTGCGTGAGTAAAGTCTCTATGGGTTTGGGGTGCCTTGGTGATATGTGGAGTTGGCAGGTAATATGCCCTAGGCATGCACTAAAAGGCCTACAATATATATGAAGATGAAGATGCAAGTAGATGAGGAAGATGCAATCGTACACTAAAAATAATGGGAAAGCCTGAGAAGACCTACCTTTGATGTCGTGTGGCCTCGTGTGATAGGGATATCTCAACAGGTTGAAAATGAATCCACCACTCGGTGAGTACTGAATAATAAATCACTCAAATGATATAATTATTATGAGTTGTTGATTCTAACCAGAACTCTATTATAATACAAAACAAATCCGCACAGTTTGCGAAAATCAGAAATACCCGTCTCCGATCAGAATGAGTCTCGAGAGTCACAATGAGATATGTCTATTATGAATTGGCGGGTGCCTATCAGATGACAGGAAATCATTCAAAGTTTGAGGTTTTCCTCTTCTCGAACATACTGGTCTCAACACTGACTTCACATCAGACTTATCGAAAAAGAGCGCAAAACATGCAGCGGGACAGCAATGGATATGTCCGGTAGGGGAACGAAGGCGTATGATCTATGAGATCGATAGGAAGAATATAGAATTATGACATTATATTTAGTTTGGTTGAGGATGAGTTCAGACGTAGGTAAAGAAACGATATAGATATGACTAATATTATACCTCCTCTGATGAATTGCACGTATAGCTGATTGAAAAGTCCATCCTTGGAGTTCAAAATAGTTCAAGAAATCACTATATACTTGGTAGGTGCGGAATCATTAGTGCTAGAGATAGTAACAAAGTTGTATCGAAATGTTCAAGTACACGGTTCACAAATGAAACTGTAATAAATATTACAATACGTGCGCTTTTTATTTACTTTCCACTTTCCTGTTGCCATGTTTCAATCCTTTTTGTTGAATTATTTTTTCCGTTCGATTCTTGTCATACAATAGAAGAGTATGGTTTTCTACTAGCGCCATGATGACTAACATGCTCTTGGATGATGAGAAATTCGCCTGCGGATCGTTGAAGATTATATTGTTCCCTCTATACGTCTACGACATATGAAAACATCAGTATAATATGACGTATCCCATAAATTTCTTGTACCCCGATGTCCGTCTGGTTTATTGAACGCTGTAACAGATCTGCTAATAAAAACGATTCTAAGAAAAGCCGTTTAATTACAATAACATAAACATATTCGAATAGCTACACATTCAATAATCGTAAATGTCATCGACAAGTGTGACGTTTAATGTGCTCGGATATCGCTCGAGCAAGAATATGGTTGGTTGTGTACTCGTTTCGATCATTTACTTGGCACTCAATGAAAATGGATATTCTCAGAATGCAATTTTCTGCGGTCGGTAGTGCTGTTGTGTTTGTACATCGATGACAGATCCAGATGAACTCCACATTCATTGATTTTTAGGTTCGAACCCTCTCACCAAACAATCTGATCGACATTGAAGCAGTCTATTTTTCACTTTCATTTCATATCTTTCGTTGTCTGATATTAACTGACGATAATATTGTATATCTCATCCTCGTTGTTCTACTTTAAGATCAAGTTTGAGTTTAAGATTCAACTTGGTTCAACAGGATCAAAAAACGAAAATAACTAATGATAATTATGTAATAATCAATCTAGCGAGTCAATAAAGTGAAATCTCATGTAAATCATTCACGCATCAGCTTACTCAACTAGGAAGAACGCACATCGTGTGACAACTATTTACCAGGCCAAAGGCCCTCTGGTTATCATCCCTTCAACGCACTTATCGTGCATGATTAACAACTAGATACTAAAATTTTCTGTCAAACGGGAAATAAAAATTACATCTCAATATGACTCACGTCATATATGTCATATACCATGTATGACACATTCTAGCTCTGAGCATTGACTGCGTATTCGTCATATAGTCAATGCTATAAGTCTTGTACCAAGTCAAGTATTATTGGGATAGAGCTCACCAAACTGTTCAGGACTCCACAAACGTAAATCCATATCCAATCAAAATTGGTACAGTCCTAGAAATTCACCAAGTCGGAGGGAAATTTGCTAGAAAACAACGTCGGAACTTGATTCATTCACTTCGATCATTGAATTTTCACTAAGCGATCAGATCACTCAATGACCAATCTTAAACCTCAATTGATTATTTGGAAAACACGATGATTTCTGTCGAGTTCATTAGAAAGAATGTAAGCACAATAGTCGAAGCCTTCATCCCAGAGAGAATTGTCGAATAGAAAATTCATCAACAAACTCAGACGCGTATGCAGCAATAGTTTCCAAAAAGAAGCCAAATGAAAAAAAGCTAAGGCAAATCCCACAGTTTTACAGGCTTCACGAAGAAATTTTCCCAGCTACAATATTGTTCCAGCATACATCTAATAAAAAGTTGAACATAGGAATATGGAAATGAAACGAAATTTTCTTAAGAAAACAAAAAATGGAATGATATACCAGGTATTCCTTTTGAAATGAGGAAGTTGCTGGCAACATTCGGTATGAGCGGAAATGGTATGACCTCGAGAATATATTTGCATGATAGAGAAAGCTGAATAACCTTGAAGTTCAAAAATTAAGAATTCTAAGTTTTTCAAACCACAAAACCTCCTAAGGAACGTCTACCATGAGAAACCCTGTATATATTCTCCAAATCAATCAAAATATTTGTTGATGCAATTGTTTGTTGTTGATGTCAGCAATTTACTCCACCAACTCAAAAACACCTTGTATAAGTGAAAAACAAATATTATTTTGTTTCCTTTTACCGAAGTGAATGGTTGTGGTGCGAATCGCTCCCGATTACTGGGACCTCTAGTCGATAACCCTCAATGAAACAAATGATGTTCCAACGGAAAAATGAGATTATTATGACATCAATCAACAATGAGTTCGCAGAAACACGAATAATCAATTAACGACTCATTAAAAACAAGTTCTATGACTTTCTGATGGGCTCATTAGTGATAACTTATCTTCTTCGTATTAGCAAAGAGTAGGAAGTGGCAGAATAATTTCATTCTGCTATGCTGGTTAACAGGAATACCAGGATACAATTTTGGACCACCGTACCGTCCACTACTATCATATTGTCCAAATTGTTTCAGCAGGATGAAATATTTGTTGTTTTCATGGATATTTTATAGAACATACCTATGAAAACCACATATTATAGGAAAATATCATCGTATCATCTGTATTATGAACCACTAAATATTTCTAGGAATTGCCAAGCTCGTAGAAACCCTTCTGTCGAAATATTGTGTGAGAATTTTGAGATGATGAAAGTACCCATAACTAAATATCCCCCCTCCAAAAATATGCCTGTTTCAAATAGAACACAATTATTTATCATATAAATGAATAATTGCACATCCTTTTAGGATTTGAACCATTCAAAAATATGATATAGTTCAAATAAACTTTTTTCGATGACTATTGTAGTAATCGAAAAAAAAAGATCATTATTAAACCTAGAAATTTTCCAAGAATCTCGAAGGAGAGCACTATTCTTGTTCGAAAAGTTCGGTTTTTACCATCTTTTGACGACACGAAAGAAAGTTCGTGGAACATCATGTGAGCCAACAGTGAAATTTTGGGAGAGATATTGAATTGAGAATTGAATTGAAGATATGAATTGTTTGGAGTTCGCAAGCATCGGAAAAGAAGAAAAGGCACATAAATCCCCAATTTCAAGAAGTTAAATGTGTGGGCTGGTATTCTTGGAAATGCCATTGTAGGACCTTTTTTCCTTCCTGGAGATTCAACAGGCGATATGTTCTTGGATTTACTACAAAATGCCATCAACCCAGCTCCAAAAAATATCATTGAGAACGATCCCACATACGATGAACAGGAACTGATTTATCAACAAGACGGAGCTCCTCTTCATAATTCCCACAATGTGCGCAATTATTTACATGACACATTTCCAGGACGATGGATAAAACGACGGGGCCCAAGAGAATGGCCACCTCGTTCACCCGACTTGTGTCCTTTAGATTTTTTTTTGTGGGGACACATCAAAAGCGTTGTTAACAAAACACCACCAGACACATAAGAACAGTTGCAACGAAGAATCATAGACGTATGTCGCGAAGTGACACCCCAAACGCTCCAGAATGTATGACAACGGTTTGAAAATAACTTATACCACTGTATGCAGCTTGACGGACAACAATTCGAACATTCACTTGACTAATAAATGAGTTTTGAAGTACAATTGAATCAATTTTCGCAGTTTTCGTCACACATTCTCGTTGGAGTTTCAACGCTCCATATTTTCTGGACGAGTGGATCGATTTAGAAAATGTAAGCAGCACTGTGTATAGGGAATGACCAGCCCCTTTTGAAGAGGTATCGCTCGAGCCCCCTTCCCCTTTGAAAAAAATGTTGGGATGACAGCCCTACTTAGGAGGTTGAAGTTTTTTCTATGCTTGTTACGTCAAAATGTGTTCCCCTGACAAACAAACTTGACATGTTTTCGAATTTTATCGAAAAGTTTGTCCCAGCCTGTAATGCCTTGCTGTACGTTTTCGATGGGCCACCCTGTATGATACAGGCCGAATTTGATGAGAGTCATATTAACGGTAACGGTCATTCATGATTTTTTCAACTCTACCGGATGCTCACTTCAAAACAATATTCTTCTATCAGCGTAAAGGTACTTGGTATTGCAAGATTGATTTGCTCCTTCGTTAGAATTAGTCGAACATTCTCTGCCGACAGAATGTTTCTCTACTGTCTGTAAGTTTTTCGAGGAGGTGGTACATTCATTTTTCAGCTTTTGATGGGATTTTCTCTCCTCGTTTCTAAAAAATAGAGTAGAAGTTATTAAAAATTATTGCAATATATTTGTAGTAAGGACAGATTTAGGATCTGTCCCAAAATGTCACTGCGCTTGAAATTAAACCTTTAGATACCTAAAAGAGAAATTCTCTATTGGTCAGTGACACCTTGTTTTTGAAAAAATTTGGAAATACAAATATATTTAATAATAATAAAACCTCTACTTATCTTGGTGGACGTTTCGGGAACGAATCTGCTCCCGTTCTCAACACAATTGAAATATTTTTCTTCGTAAACTTTTTTCGATGTTTCCGATTTTGACACTGAAAAGTGACAATTTGGCAGACGAAGGAATTCTGGTTACAAGGTGTCAATAACATGAAATAACACCAAACATCACAAGAGAAGAGAAAAACACACTTGATAATCTTAAACATGATGATACAATCAAAATACTTCCAGCTGATAAAGGCAACGCTACAGTCATTATGAACAAAAATGAATATAATGATGAAATAATACAAATCATAAATGAAGGCAATTACACAAAATTGAATAGAGATCCAACAGCAAACATAGAGAGAAAGATACGAAACATAATGAAAAAACACGAAAATGAACTTACACTAACAGATAGGAAACATATATCCAGATACCATAGCAAACCCCCACATTTTTATGGACTTCCAAAAATACATAAACCAAACAATCCATTAAGACCAATCATGAGTTCGATAGGATCTCCTTGTCAAAGTTTATCACGATTTCTTTTAGATATAATAAAACCTTTATCAGGAAATAGTGAAAGTTTCATTAGAAATACTGCTCATTTCTTAGAGAAACTAAATAACATCCATCTCGATACAGATGATATTTTAGTAAGTTTCGATGTAGTGAGTTTATTTACTAATGTTCCTATAGAAAAAACTTTACAAATAGTTAAAAAGGAACTGGAAGATGATGAAAAACTCATTGAAAGAACTAAGCTGAGTGTAGAAGGCATTTTAGAATTTTTGGAACTATCTCTCAAAACAACTTACTTTCAATTAGATCATGATTTTTATCAACAAAATTTTGGTATGGCCATGGGTTCACCATTATCTCCTATTCTAAGTAATATATTCATGGAAGATTTTGAAGAGAATATTGTGAAAAAATTCAGTAAACAACTAAAGACTTGGTGGAGATATGTGGATGATATTTTCATTATTTGGCCACATAACAGTATGGAACTAGATAATTTTCTAAATTATATAAACAATATCGAACCAACAATCAAATTCACTTTAGAAATCGAATGTAATAATCAATTACCATTCTTAGATGTCCTCATTAAAAAATCAGATAACAATTTGATAACGAGTGTATATCGTAAAAATACACACACCGACAGATACCTCAATTTTCAATCGAATCATCATACAAGTATAAAGAAAGGAATAATCAAATCACTTCATGATAGAGCCAAATCCATATCATCGAACCACCAAATTTTCAATGCCGAAATGAACCATATAAAAGATGTTCTACAACTCAACACTTATCCGAAACATTTCATTGACAAAACAATACACCAAATTGAGAACAGACAGAATTTACAACAAACACAAAGACAACCAACACTGATAACAAATGTAATCCCATACATTCCCGGAATATCTGAAAAAATTAAACGTGTTGGTGACAAGTTTCGAGTGAAAACAGTGTTCAAGACAGAAAATACAATGAGATCGATTTTGACTCATACAAAACCGAGAAATGAAGAACAGTCATCAAAAAATTATATACATATTATTATTATATTATATATTATTATATTATTATATATATATATATATTATTATATATATATTATACCGGTGAAACCAGCTGGCCTCTATCAGTAAGGATGAAAGAGCATAAGAACAATATAAAGAGAAGATATACTGACAAGTCAAAATTAGCTGAGCATATCCTTACTGAGAATGGACAACATATGGCCGATTGGAGTAATATTAAGATCATAGGAAAAGAAGACAACAACCAAAAACGGAAAATCAAAGAGTCTGCCTGCATTCTCCTTAACGGAGACAATAATATTGCTTCTTGTTCAGTTGCTATAGATAGAACTTGGCATCCACTTCTGAAACTTGAATATGAAAATGGAAAATTCGATATCAATCACTTTTCAGTGTCAAAATCGGAAACATCGAAAAAAGTTTACGAAGAAAAATATTTCAATTGTGTTGAGAACGGGAGCAGATTCGTTCCCGAAACGTCCATCACCAAGATAAGTAGAGGTTTTATTATTATTAAATATATTTGTATTTCCAAATATTTTCAATAACAAGGTGTCACTGACCAATAGAGAATTTCTCTTTTAGGTATCTAAAGGTTTAATTTCAAGCGCAGTGACATTTTGGGACAGATCCTAAATCTGTCCTTACTACAAATATATTGCAATAATTTTTAATAACTTCTACTCTATTTTTTAGAAACGAGGAGAGAAAATCCCATCAAAAGCTGAAAAAAGAATGTTTCTCTGTTTGTTATCGTTCTAATTCCAGATGAATATCTAACAAGTGATAATTTACATTTGGAAAGGTGAAAGCTGGAATTCTCTTTTCCGACTTGACATTTTTGGATCTCTCCTTAACTGAAATATAAATAAATCACATAAATTTCCAGCATGACTATTCGAGAATTAATGCATGGCATTCCGATGCAAAACACATCGGGAAATGATATAATCGTAAAAGCAGTGATAAAATTCGAGACATTTCGGTTATAATCAGCTAATTAGATGAAATATTTCAGAGTGGTGATATCGAATATTTTACACTCGACCTCATTTGATTACTGACGAATAAAACTCTTGTCGAAATATCACAGGAATCTTCAACTTGCTCACAACAGTATATCATTCATAGAGCATATAATATTATTTTGCACTTCCTGTAAGTAAAGTGAATACTTTGGCTCTCCAAACGGACTGAAGTGTTCTATTTGACAAGAAAATGTCAGTTGACTACAGCTTTCTGGAATTTTTATATAGTCTTGATTGATTTCATTTTTGATATCCAATGGTTATCTGGAGGAGTACCAGCATTAAATTATTCGTACAGCACTCTTAGCACACCCGTAGTGGTTAGGAGAATTTGGAACTCCAATACCTTAGGAGCTTGAGGGACCAGACACGCATTTTACTTGGCCTCGAGCCAAGAAACCCATGATGCCAGACTAATAAATGTTGCCTAAAGGTTACCGTTTCATACAAATATTGGAGTGTCCTCCTAACTGGGAGGTAGCTAGAGTCAAACCGATTCCAAAAAAGACCAAGAAAACCCTCCCTTGCAACTATAGACTGATTGTACTACTATAGGATCTCCGTAATAATGGAAAAAAAAAACAACCAACATCGAGATCATCCGATATAAAGACTAAAGCTCAAAAATCGAGTATTTGTAGGATTCGCTGAGAAAGTTGACACCACTCTCAGAAAAAACGAACTAGATATTAACGTGGCAGTAGCCACAATCTGTCCTTTATTTTTCATGTACACATATGGATTTTTATTTGTAACATTCAGGCCTTCAGGCCAGGCTCTCAATTCACAATGATATTCTATAGAATTGAAGAGTCGGAAACGAATTTATCTATTATTTTATTTTATTTACCCCGCCTATGTTTCACTTTCAACAGTATACCTAGCCAAAATATCCGACAGTGGAGACATGCCACGTCACGATAAATCAACACCAAATGTTTGTTTATTCATTTCAATAGCCTTATGACAGATAGAATTGTCATGATTATTCTTTCAAAGATAAATCATCATGTGAACCATCTCCGAGAGTTACAATATGTTGATAATGAGAATAATACGTTTCATAATATGCACTAGCAAAAATTAAATCTCTACTTCTACTACATGCGATCGACATCTATGTTTTCTTTCTATTGCTATTATCTCTTTCTTCCTCTTTCTTCGTTGTTCACAGTTCCATACCAATATTGTGTTGCCTTCTAACTGGAAGATAGCAGGAGTTCAACCGATTCTCAAAGAAGGAAGAAAACCCTCCTCAATAGCTATAGACCGATTTCACTAATATCTGTGATCTCTGAAGTAATGGAAAAATCAATAAACAGCTGATCCAATTTATAGAGAGCTCAAAAATCGTTAGTGAACACCAGAGATTAATAGAATCAATATCAATAGAGAATGGGGGGGTCTCTGGCTGAAGCATTGGATATTGGTAGCATTTGATCGATTTTAGCACCAAAGCCTTCTAGCAATCCTTCCGTCATATGGTTGCTGCCCACAACTATGTCGTTTAATATCGAGTTTCCTCACACTCTATGGGGGTAGATGGAGTCTCATCTGATACAATGGCTATCAATGCTCGTGTTCGAAAAGGGACCTGTCCTGGCACCAACTTTGTATTTGTTCTACATCATCAACGATATGTTATGATCTCCAGCCCAGTCCATAGTTTTGCAGATGATCGAACACTTTATGCCGTCTTCTCCTCTAAAACCCCTATATAGCCCAATGAGGCTAAAGGTGCAAGACGGAGACAGGTCGATTACTAAGAATGCTGCTCTGGCAAGAATATGGAAATGGAGATCTGAAAATCTAGAAGAGTAGGAAAAACTCAATTCTGTATCTTCACCAGCTATAGGCAGATCACACTATGACCAATATGATGATATCAATTACCACTAATCATACGAAGTCGTCAATATCCTTGATCGATATCAGCATCGATAGCGCTCTCTCATTGCGACAACTGCTTCAAAAAACTTGGCTTCCTGTTCCATGCAAAGGAGTACTCGAGAAATACTAGCAGCTCCTCATGATCAAGAAACCGCAAATTTGACCTGTCATGGAGAACTTTTCATATGTTTATAGTTCAGCTCCCAAACATGTGCTAATGCATTCAGAGTTTTTCAGTTTCACTTTATGAATATCTATGTTGATTTATATCACTTACCTCATTTCACTAACTATTTCTATCACTATTATTACCATTATTGAAATTTGTGGTACAAGCGATTCCAACGAAATATTGACGTTTCAAATACTATTCACTAGTGATTCATGGATATAATTATACATGCATTCTGAATATCAGTCGTGGACCGAACTATTTCGAGTTATATATATGTATTCTAAAATAATGGAAATGTACAAATCGCAATCGAATTTGTAAAAATGTGAACGTTATCATTCCAGGAAAATATCATTTCACGAATCATTACTTGTCATACCTATTCACATCCTACTATTCTGAATCCATCCAATATCCCTGTTACTGCATTTGAATAACACCGATCGACAAGATTGAAATTCGAACGTATTGATAAGTATAGACATTTGACGCGGTTTCACTCCATAAATGCACCAGAACACAACAAACAACATTTCCATATGCCAGTGGCATACTCGGGTATCTCGACTATTATTTGAGTGTAGATGATTCCAAAGTGCTGATGTCCTACAGGAGGTATTCTTTTGAGATAATGTTCTGAATAGACAGCACAGCTGAATGAATTCAAAAAAAAAGTAAACAGCAAACAATTTCAGTGCAGATTGGTCGTATTTTGATAAAATTTCCGGAATTCAAACATCTTTTTGAAATAGTTGTTATGTTTCTCTCACTTATCTTCGTTAAGTAGTACTCGGTACACGAATTGATAAATTACAAGATACACGAAAAAATCATTGTTATATGAATGAATAATTGGTCTGCATTTCAATACTCAAAGTCCAAGAGAACTCCACGTTGAAAATAAATCAATCTTAGTTGCAATCTCGAACCCAGAGTATCGATATGCAGAGAGAATGTATGGCTTCAGAAGAAAAATACAGCTTGATCGGTAGTAATTTAGCAAAATTGTCCTGCGGAATGTGCGATTGTGCTTTTGGAAAGATTTTAAAAATATTATAAATTTGTATTCACGTGAAATAAACATGTAATATAGCAATTTATTATTGTTCTCTATATGAGGGGTCGTGTGATAGCTCATAAGAACCGTCTTTCAGTTCTCTATGCGATCTCAGAATATCAGACGAAAAGATTCTGCTATGAGATATCAATTTCTTGTATCTCCTGAAGTACCATGGGAGCAAAAAAATCTAAAATTCTGAGTTAACCTGAGTGGGAGGGGTTTCTATGGACACAGTATACCTACATCACCATGCTATTTATTCATAAAAATCCAAAAAAAATCTCATGATATAAATAAAAGAAAATATAAGAAGTATTTTTCAACCGTGCATCGATGAAATTCGACTACTTCAAAAGTTACAAGGGAAGGGAAGAGCGAGACTTCATGGACACAGTGTATTATAAAAATAATTATAAGTTAGTTACAATTAGAATACATATACAGTCAGAATCAGAATGATAAGTAGAATCGATAATTACTTAGTTTGAGAAAAACTTCTGAACATCGATCATTATTACATATATTGTGAAACGTATTTGAGAAGAGACCAAGTTGACAGTTTCCTCGAAATGGATAACCTGTAGTTTACCATCTTTTATAGCAATGTTTGTTTGTACGCAATATAGTGGGTACTGCACATGGAACGTACAGAACTTTGACCACTCACAGTCTACGCCACAGATTTCTATGGCATCGCTTTTGGCTAAACTCTCACCCACACTCTAAATACCTACCGAGAATCTATTCAAAACATTCTGTACACTTTCTAGATCTCTACAAATGGTCAGTATTAGTTTTAATGTATGGCTTACAGCTATAAATCATGAATATAACAAAATTCTCCGAACTTTCATGCACATATGATTATTATACTTATCTGAATTCTCGACTGTTCATATGATTATCAAGAATTTATTAATGAGAAAGGGAAATATCAATCATTTCATTAGTCGGGAGGTATCAGAAAAATCAACTGAACATAAATGTATAGCAGAGTATTGAAACTGTTTGACTCAATTTTTTTTACCAACAGTAGTAAACCGTGCTTATATGATTGAATATTCCTATAGAAAACGTGTCAAAGAACATCTTGACACATATGTATACAAGGAACGGCAGATTTCGAAAACTACTAACTGTAATAACAATCGTGACATTTTTGGAAGGGTGTTACTTTTCAAGGAATCTGAGAGCTTTAGAGCTTTTGTTTACACGAAAGACCCCCTTTAATTTTCGACAAGGAATATCCTGCTTAGAACTTTTGTTATTTGGCAACACCCTGTATGAACAGGTGTCATTGCATTCATTACACGAGCCATTCTTTTTGGAATAAGAAATTAATTAACATTCTTCCCATATGAAGTTCCATGATTTGGGAGACTGAAGATTTCCGGGTTGAATTTCAATTGAAGTGCCTATTTTTCATTCATCTCCAAACGAAGTGATTAGAAATTGAAAACGAAGTAGGAGTTTTTCGTTTTTACCTGTATGTCTTCGGAACAATCTGATTTCTTGTTGACATTATGTTGGGTACCTGATTACGCAATTTCGCCTCCATTTGAACTTTGCTGAATGTTTCCGATATGCAAAAATATGATGAAATTTATATGTTTAACATCCTGGTATATTACATTCACGCTAAGAATGAAGCGAATGAGATGATAGGGACTTGATGATAGTGGTTTGTCCTAGTATATTCACAGTTTCGAATGCTTCTTCAAAAATCCCATAAATCACCATAAACCCACCGTATAATGTGACTCCGTAGAGAATAAAAGAGACAAGTCACTGTGCCTTTCTTGGGCCGTTCTGGTACGGTCTACGGTTTCCAAAGTTTGCAAACAATGATTTAGTTTAGATGTTCCAAAAGAGACTGCTGACCCGGATATAGGGTATGTACCGGGGCTTTTCGAGGAAAGTTATTTATTGGAAAAGTTGTCGGGCGGTATAGTATAGGCCGATGCACTCAGTGGATTAAAAAGGAATTACTTAGCTGCGATATGAGAGAAAAGTTGGCTGCCAAAGAGATGCTTCATCAAAATGAGTTGCCGACACTTATTGTATAAATCCTAAGTTTGCGGATCCGTGCGGATTATCTAGGATTCCCATGCCGCTCGTCTCAGGATAATGTTACACTTCCTTTTTTTGCTGCAGTTTTAGAAATTGGTGATTGGAATTCAGGAAATTATCAGGAATTCAGGAATATTTTTTCCATTTTCGGTTTCACAATTTTTGAGTACTGATTAAGATACCCTGTATAATATTCCATGATTGGGTATACGAATCATCATTACAGAACCAACGATACCGGGTTTTCATAGTATTTTTCATATATATGAGTCTGAAATGTGCCCGGTGTGGAGTAATTTATCATATCGTAGTATATATAGGGTGATTCACCTAAGAATGCAAGTCAAAGAATAGTATTATTCTATTGCATCTGAGAAAGTGCCTGCAATAATATATTACACGATAGGTGTGGAAGGTGACTTATTTCGAGTTTATAGTGAAATACACTTTCCAATTAGTTATGTACACTATTTTTGATGCGACCATGAATATTTGAATCATTGTTATTCCAAGTTTCACCCATTTTCATTGTCATTGAAATTTCACGAAATGAGCCTACTCGAATTGCAAAATCATTCGAAGTTTCGCTCATCGTCGACAGATACCATGCAATCCATGATACAGTAGTCACGAAAAAGTGAACCCGATCGGAGTCTTTCGATAGTTGTCGATGCCGATTTTATAAAAATAAATGTGTACACCTATGAATTCCGGATATTCTAGCTACAAATCTTTGTACTCAACCCAGTCAACGACAACGTTTTTTTATTGTTTGTCATTGTTATGGATGAAGTTTCCTGAGCATTTTGACCTTGGTTCTTGCACAATATAGTGGATTCATGATATTCACAGAGATCAAAATCAAAAAAAGGGAGGAGATGATGCTCACATTTTCTGAAAGGTTAGGATGCAAAATCAATCTCAAATGATGTGATGATACCGGCAGGAAAATTTCCAGGTGAAATGTCAGTACGTTCATCAATCACTGCAAGCGTGATTTTTCCCAATATTTCTACACATGTGAGTTTTACTTTCCTGTGGCCATAGTGAAATCGGCTACATTCTAAATAGGAAAACAATGCTGAAAGCGCTATTTTGTTGGGTGGTCGTAAAGAAAAATGTATTTAAATGTTCATTGAATTTGTTCGAAGTGAAAACCAAAAGATGAGCCACGGAGTAGCGAAGTACTTGCCCTTTCAAAACTGGTGCACTCTACTTTGGTTCCGCCCACTACATCATAATTACTACATCAATTACTTCCTCCAATGCCTTATGATTTTTCTAATCTTGATGCTCGAAAGGTGATGACAGAGATGACCTCCAGTTCTTTTTGAGATGTTGGGACGCTCGATGTTATAACTTGATTTGAGAAGAATTATTTCCGTGATCAATTTGCAATCAATAATAAATAATAATAATAATAATAATAATAATAATGATGATGATAATAATAATAATAATAATGATAATAATAATAATATTAATAATCAAATATGATATTGAATAAGTCGAAAAAATACAATACAGTAGACCAACAATGGTAATTGCATATCAGTAATAGAAAAGGAACATAATGTATACATATATTTTATATAGTATCACAAATTATCATTGAGATATTCACTAAGCGTATTATACGATTTATCCAAGAGCAACTCCTTGATTCTTTGCTCATAGTGTTTAACAGGCAAATTCTTGATATCATTCAGTAATTTGTTGTAGACTTTTATGGACTCCTGCAATAGTTTCTGTATATAATTATTAGCGTGCATTGCCTTATGATTATAATGGATTTTTTAGTTCCCACTGAAAGCTGGTGAGTCTTTACCCAAACCTCCGTTTCCACCACTATGCATACTCAATTTTGATAATCAACACCGTCTGGTATTGTGTTGAATCTGCAAGTTGTTAAAATAACACTGCCCAAATCCATTTGGCACCATCTTGAAGTGTATCTTCTTGTTCTCGTTGTTTCTCCGTCAGATTATCAATCACATATTTTTCAGCCTTCATCAGCTCTAACTTACTATTCATATAAATACAATATCACGATATTTATCAGTGGATGCTGATAAAAATGAATGAGTCCTATAAGCAGTTTACTTTGAAGGAAAACTTCCGTAGATTCCTTGAGTTTCGAAAAAGGTTTTTCATGATTTGTCAGTCTGTCCATAGAATTGTTGATTATCATCAGGGACAAATTGATAAACAATGAAAAATTCAATATTGATAAAAGTATGTTCAATTCTCAGTATAATTGACACTGCAGGAATGTCAATTTTCACACTGCTTCTGCGGTGTCGACTCAACATCAAAATGGTGTGAATCGATATAGACACCGCGTGCTTTCAATTTGGTGTTGAATTGTTCCACTGATGTGTATCTCCATAGTGTTTTGAGAAAATATATTCCTTGAAATGTCACCATTAAACCCAGTATCGTTGGATTCCTAATAATGATTATCAACTGATCATATAACAATACATGGGTTGTCTTATTTTAATTTAAAAGTTGTCATCCCAGCCACGTTTCTTTTGAAAACAAGTTTTCTTTGGAACCGTGTAATCCGGATCTTTGATTGGAGAAAATATCTGTATAAATTATAACACACAGAGTAGGCTTTGTTTCCGATGCTCCAGATGTTAGTGACAGTTGACAAAAATGCCCATACAGGAGGGTCCATCAACTTGGGCAACCACACAACACGACACTTTCGATCGTCTGACGATGATCAGAACAAAACGGCCGATATTTTTTTCAATCTAGGTGGCCATGGCTGTTTTGAAGCTCCCGGGGTGACAAATGGTGACGTTTCAATAATATACAGCTTCTTTTCGTACCGAGTGACACATCATAAAGTACCACCACCCTCTATAATTCTGTTTTGACTGTGGGAGAGGCGAAACACTCATTGAAAAATCTGCTTTGTTGCTGAGTTGAATATAAAATTTTTTCAGCGAGTTGATTTCGTCCATCCTGTTGTGACAAATCAAAAAATCTCTATAGAAAATGGAGTTGTTGATTCGGCGTGGAAATAGTTTTTTCTCACATTGCTGATCGAAATATTTCTGCAAAATTATGGGGAATATAAAAATACCATGAACAACACGAAAGATACAAATTCGTTTGAATCAAATGAAATCAAAGTTTTGAGTCATATCGAAAATTTTCTAGATTTCATAGTGAACATTTCTCAACAAGTGAGATATGTTGATTTTCTTCTTGTTGATATTGATGATCAAGTTAGAAACTTCGTCTAATTTACAATGAATAGAGCTCGTCACTTGATGCTCTCACTTGGTCACTTCATGATAAAACATCGATCCATGGATGGAGAATTGGAAGCCATATATCAAAAGATTCTTCAAACTAGTTCCACTGCAATGCAATGATATTTAAAACCATTGTTGTTGCTGATTTTTTCTGATGGAACCTGATTGAGTCATCATAAGTCATGCCTGCACGGCGTTTTTCAAATTGGCATTACAGGAAAATTTTGAAAATGAAGTCGAAAATTTACTTCTGATATGTTTCTAGAACTATTCGTGAAGAAAGGAAAGTGTCAATGACAGACTTTCATAATTTATCAGTTCCCATGAAGTGATTTTTTTCTCACCCTCATCTATTCTCAATATCCGGAATATTATCGAGGTTTTTCCTATTTTTTTTTTCATTACGGATCTTGTATTTTTATCGTGTATTTTGAAAGATGACAGCTCCCAGGAGGGTACAAACGACATTTCTAACAGAGAGAATGTTTAATGTTTCGCTTGTATTCAAGTTGAAAATTGAGCTAATTGGAGAGATGATGAGCCAGCTCTTCTTATGAGGGCAAATTTTTGAGATCTACGATACGCAGGGGCGGAGTTATAGGAGTGTAAATTTGGGCCCGTTTTTAGCAATTTCGAATTTTTCTAAAAACGTGGACAAAAACGTATAAATGCGTTTTTGGTGGTATATAGATGAATTTTTGGGTTTTAAGAACTACTTGGCTAAGTTAAATTTGGTGGATCAAAGGGGGAAAAAGATGTTATTGTCGTTGGAAGTCTATATTCGTGCGGGATTTGAAATTTTAGCAATGGGTTCTTAGAATTTTTCCACCAACTATTGAGGCCATTCCAGTGGTAAACTTTTTTCAGGAAAGGAATCAGGAAAATTGGAACTTCTTAAAAATAGCAGAATCGAAAAGAGAATTGAAATAGCTGAAACTATCTGAATTTACGAATTGAGAACATCAACTCAAATTGGTAGGGAATAGACGATGAAGGGGCTAAAATGAAGAATGTACTTCATGTGTAATGATATACAACCAAAATCACCATCTCAGAATTGAAGATTCCTAAGAACTTCAGTACCTTTAGTTATTACTGAATTTGTTCGTTATGTTTCGATAGAAACTGCGAATCGTGAGTTCAAGGGCGTACTCGAAATTATTTCAGAGGGGTCGGAAAAGATAGAAGTTTATGATACCGAAATTAGGTGCTCAACTTAATGAAATCCGAATAATGTAGAATGTAGAAGTTCAAAAGATAGGAATACTTCCGAACATATACAAAGGAGCCAATATTCTGCAATGATAGCACAATTCTCTCTCCCAATATTGTACCGCCGGTTAATAAAGATAAAAAAAGGTGCAGCTCTGTGATTGTGAATTTTTCAAATAGCCTCGTATATTTTCAATACCTCGAAGGTCATTGAGTGCAACGAAAGTAAACAGTGCAGCTTTGAAATAATTAATGAATAAATTAGAATTATGATTGATGATTATATTGGAATGATAGTTTATTTGACTTTTAAATGTACTAACATATAATTGTATTGTATTGCACTTGTATCTTATGTATATTCGACTGGATGTTTCTTTCAATTTCAATTTTACCATCTACTATAGACAAACTGACTTGTCCAACACCATATAATCATGTTTTTCATGGATCAATGAAGTTCTATTCTATTCTATTTTATTTTCGTTACATCATTGAATTGTGTATTTTCCAGATTTCTTAAAATATTTGAATGTTGAGATCGTTCATTTCAAACGAATAAATGTAATTGTCATTTTTCTTCTGAGTGATTTCAGCTGTAATTGTTGGAACTCATTAACTAATTTTTTTTTTGTTTCGGTTGATAAAGACACCTCATCGCCAGAAAAATCCAGTAATTATTGATACCCGTCCAAACGGGACTCGAACGATTTCAAACAAACAGAAACTAAAGTCGATACTAGCGAACCGGTTTATGGCGTCGAAATCAAATAAATATCAGGATTTATCGCCCCCCGAAAAAATAAACGAACATCTAATTGATAGTGTGCCAAAACAAAATTCGAGCAATTATCCGGATTAAGAAAACAAACATGCTGAAGGTATATCCCGGCGTAAATCAAGCACATCTTATTCCACGAGACAAAACACCAATTAAACGGGTTCTCGATCATAAAACACAGAAATTATAGTACAAGCTGAGGAAGAGCGACTCAAGTCCGGAATACATAATCCATCAGGAAATTATTGGAACTTAGAGCCCCCAAAAAACCTCAACTAACCTAATCCTCCATTTTCCAGCTTTTTGTGGGATTTTCTCTCTCTCATTTTTAGATGTCCTCATTGAAAACAAGTGTATATTTGATAACAAGTGTAAATTGTAAAAATACACACCAACAGATACCTCAATTTTCAATCAAATCATCAAACAAGTATAAAGAAAGGAATAATCAAATCACTTCATGATAGAGCCAATTCAATATCATCGAACCACCAAATTTTCAATACCGAAATGAACCATATAAAAGATATTCTACAACTCAACACTTATCCGGAATATTTCATTGATAGAACAATACACCAAATTGAGAACAGACAGAATATACAACAAACACAAAAACAACCAACACTGATAACAAATGTAATCCCATACATTCCCGGAATATCAGAAAAAATCAAACGTGTTGGTGACAAGCTCCGAGTGAAAACAGTGTTCAAGACAGAAAATACAATGAGATCGATTTTCACTCATACAAAACCGAAAAATGAAGAACAATCATCAAAAAATTGTATTTACAGTATACCACGTGTTTGTGGAAAATATTATACCGGTGAAACTAGCAGGCCTCTAGGATGAAAGAGCATAAGAACAATATAAAGAAAAGATATACTGACAAATCAAAATTACATATCCTTACTGAAAATGGACAACATATTGCCGATTGGAGTAATATTAAGATCATAGGAAAAGAAGACAACAACCAAAAACGGAAAATCGAAGAGTCTGCTTGCATTCTCCTGAACGGAGACAATAATATTGCTTCTTGTTCAGTTGATATAGATAGAACTCGGCACCCAATTCTGAAAATTGAATATAAATAGAAAATTCAATATCAATTGATGAAAACACCATGTTATCAGAATTCCTCCGTCTGCCAAATTGTCACCTTTCATTGTCAAAACCGACAGCATATTGAAAGAAAAATTGCAAAGAGGAATATATTTTGATTGTGTTGAGAACGGGAGCAGATTCGTTTCCGAAAAGTCCACAAGTAGAGGTTTTATAATCATTAAATATATTTGTGCCTCCAAATTTTTCAAGAACAAGATATCACCAACAAATAGAGAATTTCTCTTTCGATATCTAAAGGTTTAATTTCAAGGGCAGTGACATTTTGGGGCAGATCACAAGATCTGTCCTTATTATATATAATTTTCAATAACTTCTACTTCATTTTTTAGAAACAAGCAGAGAAAATCCCACTACCTCCTCGAAAAACTTACAGACAGTATTTAACCTAATCCTTTTTTCGACTTCTAAAAATGAACTCTCTTTTGTAATTTTTGTGCATGAAGTGTGTGATTTATAAATATTCAAATAATTGGAATGATATATTTCATTCTCATTGTTCTTCCTGGCTTCTGTTCAACATATTTCGAACTGATACCATTTAGATAATATATTCTTATTCGTATATCACGTGAAACGATTGCTTTTTAGTAGCATTTTGAGGAAATATATACAGAACGTGCAGAAATCCTTACGCGCATAATATTCAGGAAATGATTCATTTTGAACAAATATTGCCGAAAGTTCCTTCAACATCTTCACGAAATCTCACTAATAAGAATGTTGTTTTTGGAATCAACATTATTTTCTAATGTACGGATTTTCTCTAAACTCACGACACACTTAGTATACTGATGCTATATGCTCCTTTGTATTTCTGGTCCAAATAAGACTTGAATTCCTCGAAAACAAAAGTCTTGATTGCCCTTCACCTTCAATAATAGTCGATAATTTTTCTCTTGATATTTTTTTTCTGAATTTTGAAGATATGCACTTGAAGAACATCAACAACAACAAAAAAATATTCGATGAAGATCATCTTGCCCTATCACGATAAATTGAGCTTATTATTAAAATGCACTAAATTTGACCACCGTAAATTTGGATTATTTCGAACAATAAAAAAGCATGCCTTGAGAACAACTACGTATCGGTTGTCTAGCAAAGAATACTTTCAGATAATAATAGATAATAGTGATTTGATATAATCACCTTTGAATGTCTATAACTCTATTATTAGATTGAGTGAGATTCAGGAAAAATATTATGGAACTCCTGGCGATATTTTTCCGAATAGAATCACGATATCATTCTCCACAATGTCCGGATACCCTGTATGATCCCATGAAACCTATTTTCTAGCTCTCATAAAAATAAACAGGAGGGAGTGATCGAAATAAATAATTCAAAAATTGAATTTTATGGTTTGGCAACTTCAACGTCTATATTTCTGGTAGAAACAAAAAAACCTTATCACCTAAGCCAACAGTAGTCAAATGATTGGCTGCAGTGTTTTCCTACTGGAACCACGATTCATCAATCTGACAGAAATGAATCAATGAAAGAAGGTTTCGGTTGTCAGTTGAGAATTCGATCATTGGGTACCGCCCTCGTCCTATTCAATAGTGGCAAATGACGTGGAAAAAACCGATTGACCGCTGACGTGGAAATCTCGGAGAAATAATCCTTCACACCATCGTCGGTAACAGGATACATTTTGCTCCGACCGTACTCCAATTATTTCATCAAGCGAATCCCCACAACAGCATGCAGGCATTGAGTTCTTCTTTTTGCTTTCAATCCCGATCCAACCTTAACAATTTCGTATTTCCACGCTAACACCTGAACAAAGCATACGATACGACACGAAATGTGCAATATTCAAAAGTTTATTTAGTTTACAGCGGCCGCATTGTTGCATTACCAAGAAAAAACAGGGCCGTATCAGATTTTGAGTAACTCTGAACGTTGCTAAGGCTTCATTTGTTAACTCTACAAATTGCAAATGGAAGAATCACAGAATGTGTAATAATGTCAATTCTTTAGAGTTAGAGTGATGAAGGCATTGATACTTTATGGAGAACCGCCAGGGTCATATTAGATATTGAGCAACTTGAACGTTCCTTAAGGGTTCACCCAAAGAATAAGAAATTTAGGAAATATGTATCATTTCCAATTCCTAACTTTTTTGAGCGGAGGTATTGTTACAGCAAACAGAACAAATTCATACACATTTGTTGAAACGAATGACAGTTTCGTCTGAACTCATGACACAACTGAGTGGAACAAAATGAATGAGCTCTTGTTGAATCGAAAATGGACATTTTCTGCGAACTATACATTCAACTATTGAATCTGATGTTGCTACGATTCTTTTGATGGCCGCATTGAACACTTCAAATATGAAACACATGTGTGGCAAACATCAATCAAGAAACATCGGTAGTCTCTGGCTGTAGCATTTGATACCACAGGAGCAGTTGTCAGAATTGTCAGTTTTAGAGAGTCATATGGTTTACCAACCAAACTATGTCGTTCTAGTTTCCTGGAAGAAAGATGTGGTGGTTGACGGAGTTTGGTCAGATATAATATCATCGATGCTACTGTGGTACAAAGATCTGTCTTGACACCAACTTTGTGTTTGCTTCACATCAAGTCCATAGCTTTGCGGAGGATGATAGTACCTACTTACCTATATCAACCAATCCGGCTAGAGGTACAAGTCGAAGATGAAACAATAGTATAAATGGAGATTTTGACATAGGGATTTGAAAATCTAATCAAGCTAATATCTTCACCAGGGCTGTATCACACAATGCTCAATATGATAATGTCAGATATCATATGTTCCTATGAAATCGCCGATATCCAGCGCTCTCTCATGGGACGATCATATGAGGTCTATTGCGATAAATGCTCCACAAGAACTTGGATCACTATTCTATGCATACTGTTTTCATTTTTGTAGTTGGACACTCAAACATTAGCTGCAGCTCTTGAATTCTATTCGTCTAGTCGTTGATATTACACATACGAATTCATAAACCTCTCTAGAACATCGTAGTGAGGTGGAAGATCTCCCTTTAAATAGATAATTCCATGGTCGGTGTTCATTCGAAATCTCGTCTATTATTCCACTACAGGGAAACAGACAAAACGTTGGAAAACTAGACGATTTCAAGCTGCTCACCCCTACATTGTAGGATTTTGCTATATCAAGCATCATTCATCAATAGAACGGTAAAGATGTCGAATTAACTGGCTAGTGAAGACTTTCTTGATTCCATTACTTTCTCACTTAAATTTTATTTTCGACCTTTGATCGACTGTGAGATTCTGGTACAGATTCTCATGTCATTTTCTGTAGTTGTTGTTATTTGTGGTATGATAGACTGGTGCTTTACCCAGATGATGTTGAAGTCACTAGATTTCCTGAAGAGGGCACTATTATTCGACTAAATTCAGTTCGGTTGAAATGAAAACAGTGAGAACTGCAGCTCTACCAATCTTGTAATAAGACAAAATTGAGACATAAATAGACTTTTTTACATTCACAAGAATTCGATTGTTGTATTATTGATGAACACCATGGAATTTGAAACGCGAAATAGCTGTGAAATAGTGGCTTCATCAGGAAAACTTGCGACTCTTACATCAGCTGGGGTGAAGCGGATTGGTTGAAATAAAAATGCATCAATGTCACTATCCTCATTTCATTTTGGCTATTTCATATATTTCATTTCCTATTGTACCAGGATAATTCTCTAATAAGCTTTTTTATATTCATTTGTGTCATTCCATAATTGATTCTTTCCTCCACTAACCTGAGAAATCACCATTATTCAAGGAATTCCACTAATGAGAAGAAACACTTTTTTGACCTAGGTGAATAATGAACTGTCAATAGCGTCGTAGATACCGATGCCAATGCAACCAATATGCAACATTCATTAATAACCGAAACGTAAAAGAAATATTGATAAGACTGCGAAATTCACTACAGCCCATAGTGATTTTTGCAATCATAAAAATGTCTTGAATTATGAATAATTATCAATTCTGAATATGTCACAAACCGTACGTGAGCTGAGCTGTCACTGTCATGTGCTGATTAGACATGGGCATCAACTGAGAGAATACTTCATATACCTATCTAATATTAGATAATACAGATAATAGAGAATCATTTCAATGGACACTGTATTTTTGAAATATTTTTGTGTTATTCATCAGTAATCGATATTCTGATTTCGATCCCTCATGTTTATGTTTCAGTAATATGCTGAATGGTATTCCTCCTCCAGGAAGAATGAAAATTGGAATTAATAAAACAAGATGATATTTGTGTGAGTAGAAGAAAAAATATTATATACACCTCGGGTTAAAATGCTATTAAATAGCTCGTACATTATATAAAATGCTTGCTATATAATAGGTCACTCCTCACCCTAGGTATATAATATACTATTGCGATTATTGAATTTACCTCCCATTCACTCATACTCAAATAGAATTATTTTTTATTATAATAATCTACAACTATCTATTGAATTTCGTTAGAAAGAATGGCTTACAGTGGTGACATATCTTAATCCGGTCCTGGTAAGTGTACCGGTCGCATTGTTACATTACGCAGAAAAGCGATGGTTCCTTTTTCTATTGAGATTTCTAAATGTCCACAAAATGTTGTGACTCGGCACCATTCATTCGGATACCACCGTGTAACTTGAGTGACAGGGGGTGAAAAGAACCATTATCTGACGACCCTTGCATCTACGCCTATTCTTGAAAATTCATCGACAGTGTTTGCTTACTCAACCAGTGGTGTACAAGCATTTGATTCGTTAGAAAGTTTAGGAACAAAATGAATGAAAAACAGTGAGGTGTTCGTATCACGAACTCCACTTTACACTGTGATACAGGAGCGTAAAGCAGCCTGTAATTGTTTCATTGGAAGTGACCTGATATACTGATGTATATTATAAACACCTGTTTTACCAGTTTTATCATCCTGTGAAATTTTTCGGCTCATATTGATTGCTTCTTAGGGATTTTTTTTTAAACTAAAACATGTCACACCACTGCTAGCTAACAGAGAAGTATCAATAATTCTGTTTTTTTATGCTCATTTATAGTCAGGACTTTTTCGAAAACAGCCTTCAGTTGTTTCAATTCACGAAAGAATTATAGAAAATCTTTAACCTGCGAGAGAGCTGAATGGACATATCAACAAAAAACTTCCGGCATTTTCATATGATTGCAAGATAAATCTGTCAGTTGAGCTCTAATTGCAATATGAATATGTCATTTGAGCCTCAATTGCAAGTTGTGTCAATGAAGTTTACTGGTTGATTGATAGATTTATATTGCAGTCGAACTAATTGCACGGTAATTCTGTGAAATAATCTGTTTGCAATATTTATCTTGCAGTTAGCCCAAATGCTAGGACATATTTCAAGATGTTTCTTATAATTAGAGCTCAATGGAGAGATTGATTTTGTATTGAAAATAAATGAAAGATCATTCGGTCAATCGAGCTTATTTCAAGATTCTTCTTGCAATGAGAGCTGAATTTGAGCTAATTGCTAGATTCATCTTACAATTGAGCCTATTGTAAGATTCATCATGCATCCAAGCTGATTGCAAGATTTATCTTGAAATTATGGATTGATTGACAGTTTTATCTCAATGCAAGAGTATTCTGTTCGCCAATTGTAAAATGAATGTTATAATTATTTTCACAGATTCATCTTGCAATTACCTCGAATACAAGATGGAATTTGCAGTTAGCTCAATAAACACTTGAAAAATCATTGATGTGTTAGTATATAGGAAACACATTATAGAAATGATGTCAATATTTCTCTTCCGATCATAGGCAGAATTTTCCCCGCCTATGTTTCCGTTTTTCGACTATACCTATCCACAACATCCGACAGTCGAGACAAGCCACATCAAAATCAATCAACGTTCACACCAAATGTTTGTTTATTCATTTCATAGGCCTTATCAACAGACAAGAAATGTCATAATCATTCTTACAAAAATAAATCGGTCACGTGAAGCATCTCTGGAGTTGAAGAATGTGCATAATAGTTTTCCTAATATCCACAGATACAAGCGAATATATATATGTATATATCATTTTCTTAGTTTGACAGATTTTTCCATGTCTTCAAATCATTAGATCGAAGCCACGAAATTGCAACTTCTTGGGTTGAAGTTTTTTCTGTATCTTGCTTCGTTTCAACAGAAAACATATCCAGTTCCAAACATTTGATGGTCTCTGAATCTTTTGAAACAAATACTGAACTGCTACACATGTCCGAAAAATTTTCTGAAATGTAATGTCAGGGATAACAAGAGAGCTGAATTATCCTTTTCTTTTGAAATGCATTCTTAATCGTTTTTAGGGGGTACCAATCGTGCCCTATACCAACTACTGTTGTCATTTCTTTTTAGACTCTATGGGACTTTCTCTTCTCGCTTCTTTGTCATTCAGCGACACCTTTTTTTTTCCAGAATCTTGAAATAAGATATTATATGTGAATAAATCAACTTCTACTTGTAATTGTGGATTTAGGAACGAATATCCTGTATATAGATCTTGATGTGACTTGGTATGAAACCGCTCGCGATGAGAAGAAATCCTCGAATTAATGGAAGTAGTAATGATTTCGTGACAGACCATCCGAAGACCCGTATAGATATTTGTCAGTGGCGCCATAAGGTCACACTGTAATATCCAGCTCATTTGAATGTACAATAAAGTTCATGCCTAAAGTGGCAGCTCCATTGTCTGAAATCTGAAACAGACATCTGAACCCATTTTTTTCTCCGACTCATACATATTTGGGAGAATGAAATAAGGAAATTCCATAATAAAATATTTCACTCAACGTTTTTGAATATAACATGAGTACTATGTTGGGATGTGGTGGATAATCTAGGTTATCACCTAATTATAACCTAAATTTCAGTGTCCCAGTATTGTGTTGAAATAATATCAGCATTTTGAGGAACTGCTATTTTCCGCAAAAAAAATTGAAAATATGCTGGATCTCGAAAACTTTCAGAGATGAGTGCAGATAGATATGTCAAGAACTCGATGGGGATTCTGAGAATGACATCACACACAGGGTGAACCGTTTGAAATTTCAAAGATACTACTACCTTTTAATTGAAGCTTCAACACAGCATTGTCAAAAATATTTTAAATGAATAGAGCATCATCTTTGTTAAGAGCATATATATATTTATGAAATTCGTTTGACTGATTCTCCATATACAGGTAGTGTGAGCATGTCGTGTATACACCTGTGTATACAGGGTGTAAATTTGAAATTTTCGATGCGAATATCTCGCGAAATGAAGAAAAACGCCGTTTGACAAAAATTCGACATTTTTTGAGTTTGCTCTTCAGAGGCACGCAAATGAATATCATGTAGTACATAATGAGGCAAATTCAATATATGCCACTTCTGATTATTCAATGTTTCAAAACCTATTTCTGCTATAAAATGCATAATAAACAATACTAGGAATGAAAACTCACCTTTTCTATTTCCGGACAAGCTGTAGAAAAATCTGAAAACAAAGAAAATTATCGTATCAATTTCCACTAACATCAATGAGTATATAGAAGAATATTGAGATCTCTATAATTTTGATAATAATTCATGATGATATTTGTATGTGAAGATTAGATTATGGAATATATAAATCTAATACATTAGATAATGATTATATGGAAGGTATTCGATATTTTCTGTGGAGGTCGCAAGCAATAGGAAAGACTTCACTTCGGAAAGAATTGCACAACTTCGTCGTTCTATAGATGAATTATGATGAATGATGCTTGGTAGAGCGAATTTCGGTAGGCCTCGAGCCTGACAATGTGGGGGTGAGATCGTTTAGTTTGTCCACCCAGAATCGCTGGTGGTGGCATAATCAGCGTGGCAATATTCAGAGATGTCAATGAAGACGTGAATATAGCATCAATGAAAAGGCGAATAGCTCTCTTCTGAATAAAATCTAAGAACTTCAGCGTGTGTTTGTCGATCAACACATCTGCCACATTTGTGCCACGTAGGCACGTTTTTCTCAGATAACGACAGCCAAATTGCTGATGGTTCACGATTCTTGAGCTGTCCAGATACCAAACTAGGGCGATTTTAATTGCTCCTTCCATTACTTTAGAGATAACAGGAAGTACTGCATTCGGTATATAGTTCTTAGGGAGGATGTCTTTGGCCTCTTTTGGAATCGGTGGTATTAGAGCTATCTTCCAGTTAGAAGGAATAAGCACATACTAATTTTTAATGGAACACACTGGGGTACATTTTTTCGAAGAAAAAAGTAGGCGGAATCCAATCTGGCCACAAAGCTTTCTTAGCTTTGGTAGCGATATGAGGAAGGTCTTGGCCTTATAGATCCAGTGGAATTTACTACAAACATATTGGCAAAAGTGTGGACTTATTCTTGTGGTTCTATCATCTTTGGCGAGGAAAGGAAATGAGCTTGAAGTGAAACTTCTCACAATCGCCTTGGCGATGGCCCAAAACAGATGGAAATCATTTGGGAACTCGATGAGCCTCAATCTCATCTTGGTGTTGCATGCCTCTTTATTAGAAGCATGTATCGTTGGATTATTCGTTTTGTTATCTTCGATATGTTCTGCTCTAGTTTCCGAGCAAATATTCTTGCTGATTGCTTCGTAGCGACAATCCTTTAGGAAGTTTTTTGAACCATGGTTCACTAGTGTTTGGTGATTTGTTGCTATGTGGTATAGTATGGAATTTTCAATTATGCTCTCCAAAATATCTTTAGCAGATCTAGTAGGAACTACTGATTCCTTTCAAACACACTTTTCTCCAAGTAAACTCAGAAAAGACCGTCCCAGTCGGCTGAATTGTAATGAACAGTGCATTGGGGTATTGGAATGGTTTGCGGATTGGTATAATGACAAATTGTGGAGATAAGTGTGTGAGATGACTTTGCTAGTGGTGCACGGACTTTCACTCCACACGGTTCCGGATTGTTATTGAGGAATAGGTCGAGCGTATGGGCATGATGATTGTTGGTGTCAGGAATCCGCGTGGGTTCATTTATTAGTTACTCAAGATCATGGGTAATAGCGTGGTCCTCAGCCTGTCGTCATGCGTCATCCGTTTTGTTTGAGAATTTGAGCCAGGTGGAGTTTCGGACATTGAAATCCCCCATAACGATTGTCTTAGTTGTTTGATGGTTCTGTTGGATCAAGTCGAATTTCAGACGAAGGAAATCGAAGACTTCACTTGGAGCTAGTTCGTTTGGTGATAGTTTGAGCAAGATATATCATTATTCGGATTGTAGTTCCTTCTCTCGATATCAATCAAATGAATATCAAATGAATGTGGACCTCAAAAACTTGTGAAACGTCGACAACCATTTATGATGATTCTCAACGACTACCCGAATCATCTGAACATAATAAAATGATCATTATGACACTATTCGTCATAGGATAATTTTCAGTTGTCGGAAGTCCATAATAATTCTGAAGGAATATGCATGCATCCGTTCAAACGTTCCCTACATTGCTCTCACGTGTTTCAAAGGACCACCTCGAGATGGATGATAATTAAAAGCGTTGTTACAGAGGCGTGAACACCTAGCAGAGCTGTCAAGGTGAACTCGAAATCCAGAGCCACCCTGCTAGTGCTATTGTCGCTACTTGTTTAATTTTGGGGGTTCGTCGCTATTGTCGACGTCGTTTTTCCCCAGACGGCATTTTCTTCCTTCTGAAAGCCGTTATTTTCGGTATTGTGTGCGAGCAATGGTTCTAATAAGGTTTACTCCGGAATCCCGCTGATTCCCTTCAAATCACGGACACGCGATGATTACGAGTTAACATTTTTTTTCAATTAAATCAGGAACAACAGATCATACTAGCCCAAAAAAACTGGATTCTCCAGACGGCATGCCTAGATTAGTAGGTTTCCTATGACTATCTATGAAATACACCATATAGTGCATTGTTCTGTTTTGTAGAAAGTAGCTCCTACCATATGGCAATAGGGAAGCATCTACATCGTGTGCGAAAGTAAACACGCATGGAAAATATCTATGCTTGCAAATGTACATATGGTGTATGAATATTTACAATCTTGGTTCCTCCATTCATGAGATTCGCATCGTGTATAATAATTTTCCAGTTTCGTTCACATCTACGGCAACGTGTATAAAGAATTTTTATAAATATGGACTTTCTGCTGGAACCGTTAATATCTTGCTGAGGGATACCAAGATTCGATGAAATATACCTACTAGAACAGAAACGATAATGAAAAAACTGAAGTTGGCTAGTTCTATTACTTTTTTTATCATTATTTATATCACTTCGAAGTTGAGTTGAAGTTCAATTTTCAATAATCCATGCGAGAACGTCTCAGAAGAAAGTTGTTCATTTTTGTCAGCTCGTCAATGATGAGTCAAGAAAAATGTAGTTTTTGTATCGAAGAAAAGAGTTGAACCTGCAATGACCTAAAAAAAACTCTGAGGTCAAAAAATGAGGTAACTATTCCACCTCGCTTTTAAACTGAAACAAATTTGACTTTTTTCTGAAATGCTTGGTTTACAAGATATGTAGCTGTTCAAAATTAAAACGACGACCCTGTTATAACGGGTGTAATATCAATTCATTTCGAATTATAAAACGAAACCAATGCAAATACCCGAAAATCAAGAATCAAGAATTCAATTTGGAATCAAGAATTTGATTTCAACATCGTAGTTATCTTCGGGACATTAAGTTGGCATCATTTATTCGTTCATGATGTCAAAAATGAACAAAAATTCATCAATGTGCTCCTAAATACTGTTTGTGAAACAGTACAAAAAATATAATGTGTAATGGATGATTTTAATCAAATGAAAGATATACTTTCTGAAAATTACTATACTGAAGCATGAAAGAAATACAACTTATGGGAGAACTGACAGTTCTCGAGATGCAGGTAGAAATGGAAATTAACAGACATCCCCTTCTTGATTTACAACCCCACGATTGTCACTTGACATCTTCATAAAGTGGTTGCCAAAATAAATGGCTTTACGATAGTCAAACGATTTTATGAGTACTTTCTCTAGATGAAAGATGCCTGATATTAGAAAATAATTTAATGACCTCAAAGGTAGAGGCAATGAAATAATTCGAGGAATATGCAGTTATGTTTGAAAAAGGTTCCCCGCATGGGATACTCATGGCAAAGCAACCAGTGACGAATGGGATTCAAATTTCAAAAAAAAACCTGATATCCCAACTGTCGTTAAATTTTCAACAGAAAAAAATCAGGCCATCGTGTAATGCATGGTTGTCTCCAAAGACTAAGGACGTACAGCCTATTCATTGTTCCATATACCGTTTGAGTATTGATTTTTTTTCGTCTGAATAAGTACATATGTTTGAAAAATAGGATATATCTCCGAAGTTTTCAGAGATAATACCATCGAACCCGATATCGTCGTATTCCTCATGATGACCCCTGAACGATCCTGGTATAGGGTAATCTACTTGAAAAATCAAGCGCAATGAGATAACTCATAATAATATACTAATTGGGACTTTCTGAAAAATGTATCTAATATAAATAAATCTTCAAGTTGAGGCTTGTAACTTGTAGGAGAAATCATTCACCTTGGTAGAACTCTAGCGTAGTCAAAAAACTTGAATGAAAGCACAGAGCTTGGAGTATCTTCTGCAAAAGAGCAGCTTTTGATACAATGGTATTGATTTCTCAATATATCTAGGTATTCTATATATACTGAATGAGTATGGTATGAGGTATGTGAACCGACCTGTGATTAAATTTCTGTTGGATAGTGCTAAAAAATTAGGATGTTTGCAGATTTTTTCTGTCGTGTGCTTTAGTTGTTCCTGATTCATCATCAATTTATTTCAAATGTTAATCCGGTTGGATTACTGACGTATAATTTCTACCATATCTATTTTGAGATAAAAATTATCGAATATAATATCATACTTCTGATTTTCCTGTATTCCAGTCTATTGTATATTGTCACACCGTTTCTACCATCGCAGCTGAATCAAAATATAATGCCCCATTGAATTTCAGAGCGCGAGAATCACAATACGTGATCAGAACAATATACACGCAGTTGAAATTTGCAAACAACGAATAATCATTTTCAATTCTGGTTTCCTTTTGTACGAACCTACCTATGTAGAACTGAATTCAGACATCGGAAAGTGTCGGGTTCGGTCATGGAGTTGGTAATATTCGGAAAAACATATATATACAGGGTGGTCCAGGTTATGACAGCAATAGTTCAGCATTTGTATGATAAATCGACATGCTTGATGAAAGTTTTTTCCCGAAACGCTTTCTGAGAGAAGTACAGCCATTCAACGATACGAATAACTGAATAAATCATAATTACATTCCAATAACAATTTCCAAGTTAACAAACATTCACAAGATTCACGAATAAATTCAATAATTAACTGTTCAAAATGAGAACTTCTCTGCTATCTATTTTAGTATAGGTACTGATTTAGTATTCTCAAGTACATATTTCAAGTATCCTGAATTTGCAACTACAGTTATCTCGTCAATGAAGCCTGAGATCAAAATTTCACAGTAGTGACTTTTTCGAAAAAGAAAAAGGAAATTCGACTCGAAAAAATATCTAGAGACCGACTCAATATGGATGTGTCTACTGCACCAGGCGGGCAAAATAATGTTCATTTTTCTCACAATGGAACCTCAGAACAAAACTAAAAGGGGGTACTAAACCACTATATATAACTAGGCAGCTAAGTGCGCAGTTATTATAATTATTCAGATCATATTCAGTTTATTGCTCTCAGTCTATTGAAATTATAGTATTATTGAAAGCAATCTGTGGTTGTATTTGGAGATTTTCTTATATTTTTGTGCTTTTCTAGGCCGTCAATTGATACTAAGCAGACATGGACTACCCAAACAAACAAATCGAAATAACTCAATATCTGTAACAATATCATTCACGAAAAGCATTACTAAAGTTAGTAGTTGTTGAAGATTATATGAAATATATAGGGTGTGCCATTGAAAGAACAATTCATCTATTTCGAGATAATTTCAAAATGTCAAGCTCAAATCTATCTATAGCGTTCGAGTTTTCTTCTACACTACGAAGAACTTCATATTCGACAATTTCGTCAAACTGACATTTCTTACATTTAGGTTTTTCGAATCACCGTAGCATCTCTTCCATGCAAATTCACGACCATTTGGGACTGCTGGGAAAGCGATCATCCATTCCATTTGAAGTAAGCTTGAATCATGTCGGTCAGTTCATCATCATTCATATTTAGTTTGATTCATAAGATTGAATATCACGAGTTATTCGAAGATATGGAACAAATTGTACACCAACATGTCATGAACATTTAGTTGAATCATTTACTGACACGTTTACTGACACTAATTTTGAACGAAAGTCAACATAACTGAATTCAGGAACTATCCAAAATATGCTACCATTTTCTGAAAAAAAAATTACAGTCGCTGTCGTTAGAGTTGAATATGAGAAACAAAAAACAGTCAGAGATTATACAGTGACATCAAAGTATCAATGAAACTTGTGAATATTTCACAACAAACCGTAAATAGTCGTGATCGTTGTACTAAAACCATTCCCAATTATCTCGATCCCAGCTCATTCCCGATCCCACAATTCGTAAATTCATCATGTCGAAGCTGAAACAATGAAGCTGGCAGCGGAAACAAAACAATTTGCTAAATCCCACAGCACTCTAGGCGCGCTCGTAAACAACGGAGCATCAGTAAAGCACACACACCCAGGAACACACGATCAGTGTTGCCAACATGAGAACCGCCAGTATCAGACAAAAAATTTCCCACCATTTCGCATACAATATTATTCAGATATTATTCAGATTTTAATGAAATTGTCAACATAATATTTTCTGAGAAAAATTCACATTATTTCTTCGTACAGTTCAGTGGGTACATGGTGTCATAGTTAAGAAAATTATATCACAAGAAATGACTGCTACTCTAGTTCAACCTACATGAAAACAACAGTAGTACCTCATGTGGTATATCTTCGGTGTTCAAGAAAACCTTCGGATCACCAATATCCGATTTACTTATTTGGATTCAGCTCAATTTTTTTTTATTTTTCTATTTGAAGATTTCAAAGATTTGGCTCTAGATTCGCAAATTCATTTCAGAATCACAACCGCCGATTATTCAACAAAAAATTGAGTACCCATTGTTGGACTCACTGGATGTGATTGGACGATTTTATTTATTAATTTTCAGTCATTGATGGCCAAGGTATTTCTCTCGGTGTATTGAAAATCGGAATGTCCAGTTAGTGAAGACCATGTATTTCCGCCCTTTGTTATGGGTTAAAAAAAATTGTCAGGCTGGAAACATTATTTCCACAGAACTACACCTTTTCCAGTTAAATTTCGGAAAGCATCCATTTGTATTCAAGAATAAAGAGTTGGATTCCAGAAACTATCAGAAACAATTACAGAAAAGTCAGTTCGATTTCAGAAAGCATCACTTGTATTTTAGAATAATTAATTTGAATTCAGGATTCATCAGACTTTCAGAAAACATAAATAGTCGTCCAGAAATGGTCAGTTGAATTTCAGATAACGTTGAAAGAATTTCAAGAAACATCATTTATATTTAGAAAACAATGTCTATAGGGTACTTTTAGGGTGAGTACTGGAGGAGGTGATGATGCTAAGAACACTATCGTAGAGAAGAATATTGGATTATCACCAAACACCAAACACGATTTTCCATGAATATGTATGATATCCCTGATATTTTCCGCGAAATGACTCACTCCTCATAAAATCCTGCAGGTGTCGAAAGGTGTTCCCGCAATGCGAGAAATTTGACGACGATTGGCAACACCGCATACGATGTTGAGGTAAAGGTGTGAAGCGAGTGCTATCGAGGCACTGTCATAAATAATAAATCACAGTTTTAATTGGGACGAAGTGCGCGACGGAGCGCAGTCTCTTGTTTTATCTCCGAGCACCTGCGATGTTTCGGAGAGAGGATGGATGATGGGAACGGAATCGGGAAAGGATTTCCTGTATCACGACTTGGTTTTTATTTGTAGACAACACGAAAGGAAAACAGGATGTTCGATGGACATCGTGTTAGCCAGCGGTGAAATGTTGGGAGATAAGGGATATATTGGAATTTTCGAACAGTTTGGAGGTCGTAAGCATCAGGAGAGACTTCACTAGGAAAATATTTTTTTAACTTGGTGTTTCTGTCGATAATGATGCTTAGTAGGGACCAGCCTGAGCTCGTCTAGTTTGTCTACCTAGAACCGCTCGTGGTGGCATAATAGTCGAGATTTCAGTACTGTCGCTCGGAAATTTCCCAGCGTACTGAACTTTTCGAAGAAATGGTACTGAAACGCACTGAAAGATGGCAACAAGAATCTTAATCAATAGAACTGCAAAGTTGTGGAATTCTTTGCCTAGTGAAGTCCTGATGCTTACAACCTCCAAACTTGCAAGAAAAATTCCAAAACCTTCCTTCTCTCCCGAAATTCCACCGCTGGCCACCACGATGTTCCACGAACATTATAGGTTTCCCTTGTTGTCAACAGATGAAAGAAATATAATTATTTATGATAGATAGCACATCTCTTCATGTGTGGTTTTGATGTTTGTATTGTCTCACAGGTTCCACATCTTCTCCCGATACTTCTCAATATGCATGCGACAGCATATGTTTATATAAACTACATTATAGTATCGCGATTGGTCAACCTTCGCGACTGAATAGTTGCGTGACCTTCACAGACAGACGTAGAATATTACGCCAAACTCATTTTGTGTTCAGTATTTGAGCCAATCCAATAACCATGGTGAAAATATACTTGTGTCCAACTTATACTATTCCCAACCACTAGAAAACGTTGCCTACTGGATTATGTAGGATTCCAATACCATACTGAGGCTCCCCAAAATCAAAAGTAGATGGCGTCACCTCTGTCGATCTCGAAACTTTGAAAAACGCGATTTGAATTTGAAATCTAACACGAATTCAAAAATTCAACTGTTAGCAGTTCATCACTGTCAGATATCCGTCATTATCTTGACGAATATCTTGAGTTTGAGTTTACCAGATCGACGATCGTGTCGCCATCTATACTCAAGTAGTGCAGCGTTAGTAAGGATGTTCGATATTGACAGATTGAATCTCCACAGCAACCGCACTACTATGACGAAGTCATCACTTTCAATAATTCTCAATTTCAGCTTTTCCATTTTTATACGTCTGGCACTCAGTGTGATGATTCGATGCATGACATGACACACTCAACCCATGGACATGGACACACCACAGAAAACAAAAGTCACAGAACGTGCAGTCAATACGTCAAATGAGGAATAATGTTGTAGTTTCATTTTTTCATAACATATGAAGTGAAGAAATTAATATGATCAATCAATCAACCGAGGAATCAATTCAGCTTATTTCTCATAAGTAAGAAGCTAGAAATTGAATTCCGAGAAGTACTGAGTAACAAGGGTTTCATGAATAGTCATACTGCCGTATGAAAATATTCAAAAAGTACTGAACTCAGTACAAGAGTACAAAAGTACTGATTTCAGTAAAAAAGTACAAATACAATGTTCTAGAGAGGTCAATGAATTCGTGAGTGTATTGGTATCACAGGCTAGGCGAATGACACTCTTCTGAATAGAATCTGAAAGCTTCAGCGCATGATTGGGAGATGAACTTCTACACCAGGACACGTCGAATTTATGCTTCATGTATATTGTGAGCAGCTATAGGGATGTAAAGTAGCTCTTTGAACGGAACATGAAGCCAACTTCTTGTAGAGCATTTTTCGCAATGGACCTCACATGGTAGTCACATGAGAGAGCGCTAATGGTGGTGATACCGATCATGGATATTGATGACTTCATGGGAACAATGATGGTACCTGACATCATCTTAATGGGCATTGTGTGATCTGCTTTCCTGGTGAAGATAGAAACTTGAGCTTTTAGCACATTGAACTATACTAGATTTTCAGATACCCATTTCACAATTCTTACCAGATCATCATTTATAGTACCGACTTGTATCCGTCTTGAAGCTTTGTATATAGAGGTACGGTATATAGAGGTGGTATGGGGTGTAATAACTATCATCCACAAAGATTTGTACTGAGCAGGAGGTCACATCCAACAATTTGTTAATGTTGTGTGAAAACAAAGTACATGCCAAGACAGATCCGTGTGGACCACCAGATAGCCGTATCAGGTGAGAATCTATCTACCTCCTCGAAGAGTGATCTATCTGCAAACCATATAACGGAAGTTTCGATAGGACCCCTAGGTGCCAAACTTGGTCGATACTCTGGAGATACAGCTACAGCCAGAGACTCCCAATGTTTCTCGATTGACACTTGCCACATATGTGTCTCGTATTCGAACAGGTATCCAGTTGACCTCTGGTGACAGAGGACATATTGCCGGTCGTTCCATTCTTTGGTGTCATTCTTTCTTCACTTTTCCATTACTTCAGAGATCACAGATAGTGATGAAATCAGTGTATATAGTTTTCAGGGAGTTTTTTCGCCCTCTATCGACTCTGGCTAGCTATTTCCAAGTTTGAAGGAAATATTCCAAGTTTGTGTGAATGGATATGAAAGAAGAAGGGATAAAGCACCCAACTACACCTTAGTTCAAATTCCAGATCCATCTCCTCTCTCTGTTTCACAGCCATCTGTATATCAGTCGAGATCGGCAGGTAGCACGACTTCACAATGGCGTGATCTATCTGAAGGTTTGCAAATCCAGTCAAAAGATTATTTATTTCGAGAAGACCATCGAATTTAAGGACCTGCAGTTTTACTGCTGCAAAATGCCGTGTCTCATGACAAATAACAGATAAGCATTGTCGCCCCACCTATCAAATTTACATATTTACATCATAAAAAACAACATGTGAGTGTGTAAAATATGATTGCTGTTTTATTATCATTTTTCTCTGGCCATACAATACTGACCATACTGGACAAGTTGGGAATAAATCAAGCAAAACCGAATACAATGGTGTTTGGGGTCACTACATTCCACAAACTCTAATCTATTTCGATTATTGTAGGTGTAGAACACGCCGAGTTATCAGGAAAACGAAAAATTAAAAGTATCGTGGTTGTAAACGTATCCTAGAGTCTCATCTGATACAATGACTGTAATTCACCAATTTTGTCTTTGCTCCAAATCAATGAGCTGTTTGATGAGATCTCCTACATCCAGTCCATAGCTTTGCAGATGATAGTACACATCATACCAGTTTCTCGTATATACCCCTGTATCATCTGATGAGGACAGAGGTGTGAGACGTAGACAGGTCGATACTAGGTCGGTGATACTACACTCATGAATTCATTGACCTCTCTCAGACTATCGTAGAAAGGTGGGCGATCTCTCACTCTTTAATATATATTTTTATGGTCATGCTCATCGGAAATCTCGTCTATGATATCACCACGAGCCGTTCCAGGTAAACAAAATAGATGTGCTGGTCAACCCTACATTGTCAGACTCCAGACCTAGCGATTTTTGCTCTAACAAGCAAGTTGTGGAATTCTCTGAGAAGTAGAGACTTTTCTGATGATCCAAATCAAATCAATTTCCAGACAATCTTTCATTGTTCCCAAATCAATACGACCTCACAACTTTCAAGAAAAATCCCAAAACCCTCCTTTCAAAAAATTCCATCGCTGACTCACACGATGTTCCAAAAAATCATAGATTTTCATAGATATCGTGTTGCCGAGGTCAAAACATAGTAAAACAACTTTATTGTACGGAGTAAGAGTTATTGATTTAAAATTACTTTGGTGATTCATAATCAACCCTCATCAATGATGTATCTGATGATTGTCCGTATTCATATGACTGAGAGACTGACTGGACGTTATTCTTATTTCGATCAACTGTGGAAAAAGTACAGTATTCTACTAGCGTTTAATGGCTATTAGAAATGAGCACAGTATTGGTGAGTCCCATGTTGAGCGGAATACAAGTCCACCAAAACTTTTTTCCCGTATTCCGAACTCAATAAAGAATATCTCGCTATGTTTATGTTTTTTGCAGCACGATTATTGTAAAATTTGCTTGGATTATTCCTGTCGTTCTTCAGGACTCGGTTTCGGTGCAAATAATTTTTATTGCTCTGTGGGAGGTCGCAGAGATAGAACGGTCAGAACAGTGGTTATTTCAGATATGGAGAAAATTATGACTGGTCCCATGGAATATTAGCTTTGTCGACCTGCGACGAGTTGTGGCCGGTAAAGAAAATAACTTTGATAACGTTATCAGTTACAACCGTCTACTGATATATCACTCATGTGTCCAATTTCATAAAATCATCTCGAAGCAGAGACCTAGCTGCTAACATGAGGAAACTAAATATAGGACTGATATCCATTATCTGAATTGACGATTCAGAAATCAGCTCACTGCACCAACTCACAGGACTTTTGTTTTTCGTGGCTCATTTTCATACAACGTCGTATGGCTTTTCAACCGTTTCCCGATAACCTTGAATCTTCTTTTTTATCAGGTATGAAATGATACTTTCAACTATGTCTGTGTTATCTCACCACAATCACTTTTAATCTTCTCAGCAGTTAGTATAATATATTTTCATTGTATGAATCACTGAAAGGTTGAATGGAAGAGCAAGCTCTGAATATAAGTCTCTGACGATGCATTTAGAAACTGAATTCTGCCTTTTGAGAGTCACAAGTGCATTTTGCAGACTGGCTTACTTCATCTGTGAATATTCTATCTTTATCTCCTGTACTTGTTACCTATCAATAAAATTATTATTATTATTATACATCGAGCATTACTGATGAATCGAATGATGATGACATTTCTATTGAATAATATCTGCCAAATCAAAGAAAAAAACTATTGCAGGACCTTTCTTGACTAATTGGGATTTACAATTACACTCAGCGAGTAGATTCAGGTAGGTAAATAAGTATGATATATCCTCGTATTTTTTGTATCTCTTGATATATATCCTTATTGCACAGGTACCAAAGCTATGATTAAGACTCACCATACTATGTTTCCACCACATTCCTACTGTAGGTATGCACTATATATCAACAGACCATTAACAGCACAATCTATACTACAGTTCACCTCAACGTCGAAAACATTGGAAGCAAACAAATTGGGAGATAGAGGTTAGTTGTGACTTTGTCATAAATCTGAAATCAGTTAGCGACCATCGCAGGAGATGCACAAAATGAAAAACAATCAGAAGGGAACTGAAAGTCAGCTCTCTCGATGAATCAGGATGGAATTAATTAATTAATTTCTAATGAAACGTAATATTTGCCTGCAAAATTTCAGAGCAATTCGAGAGAATTTATGGATTTTTTCAAAGTGAAAGCCCACAGATAAGCATCTGAATATGGAAGCACTTTCCTTTTCGAAACAAAGGCCGATGCCCTCTACATAACGAATGACCTCACTGTGTTCCCAACTGCATCATCAACGACAAGGTTTTCTAAGCATAAAAATACAAGGAAATCTGACAGCTTGATCGACAACGAGAACAAATTCGCTCAAAAACGCTCGTTGGACCTATTACCCAACATTATCATCATGAACATTTTGAACAATTTCTACGACCTATAAAACACTAGCGGGTATTCTATCATTTGAACTCACTAGCGGATATTATATCCCATGAAACATATTCATAACTTACTTCTTCCTTCCAATGTTTCGACCGATTCTTCGTAGATTTTATATAATTATAAGATTATTCTGTCAAATGAGCTATTGACAGATTCATCTTGCATTCAAGCTAATTGTGAGATTATTCTTATAATTAGAGCTCACTTGACAGATCAGCTGAGCCCTTATTGCAAGATGAATCTTGCAATTAGCTCATATGCAAGATGAATCTATCAATTGAGCCCTAATTGCCAGATGATTCGGTCAATTCAGACCTTATCACAAGATACATCTTGAAATTAGCATGTATGCAAGATAAATTTGTCAAGTAAGCCCTCATCGAATCTTATTATCAATAAGTATATCGAAACGACGAAAAAATAAATACATTTTTGTTGGTACATACATATATCCGTTCCGCGTCTTCGTGCATATCAGATTGAATTCCAATAATTCCAATAAATTATTTTTAGTTTTGGTTGAATTCTTCCAATGATTCACATACTTGAAAAACTAATGGCAGTAATTCAAGCACTTGGCAGATAATAAGCGGCAACTTCCAGAATCCTGCCGAAACTCATAAACTAACCAGCCAGTATCGATTTCTTTCGCTCTTCGTGTTCTCGTTAGGATCCCCGAGAGGTGAACTCCAAGCAAACATTTATTCAGGGGAAAACTCTTATTAAGGTAGTTTGCCACCTCCGACTACTGACTAGAGACGGGCTATCACGAAATCAATACGCAAAACTCGAAGGAATAAGACCTCAACTCCGCCAAAGCCAGATCTTTTATAAGCGGCACAGTTCCGAAAATCCTGTTTTCCGGCCTAGTTTCAGGCTAGAAAGTACTAATTTACCATACAATGGGGGTGTACCAAAGATTTGATATTATAAATTCTCTACTAGATGCAGTCTTGCCCAATCGACATATGAAGAGCATTGGAACGAATATACGAAAAAGAAAGAGCTATCGATTCGTCTGGATGTGCAACAAAGAAAGGTGCAATTTTGCCAACACTCAGCTGATCACTGCTGGTTGCCTTCCTCTCGTTTGATGTTTTCATTGGTTGGATTCCTCCGCCATTCTCTAGGCGCGAACTAGGGTCTATTTGAAATTTGTTATTTGTTAACATTATTCTATAACTCAGCTCTGATCTTTTCTGAATTCATTAGTGAAGCCATAGAGGCTGAACAGGACCATTCCGAACAAAACTTAGAAATTCTTCCTTGACTTGATGGGCTGAACTGGCTGAATCAACTAGGATTATAGACCAATTTTTAATTTTCAAACAAGTAAAACTAAGTCTCTTTGTTCCAACACACTTCGAAAAACTCCACTAAAAAATAAATTTGAGTGAACAATCTTGCACTATTGACTCGATTCGAAAGAAAATAACTGATGATGTCTTATTTTTCAACACGCAATTTTTGATCGCTGCGTCTCTTTCTTATATTCGTTTCAATTCCACCCTCTGTTAGGTCGATCTAGAAAATTATAGTATTATATCTTAGGGGTGCACCCATCTATCAAATTTCCAAGTGAAACCTCTTTTTAATGATATAAAAACATCCTGTAACGACATCATTCGTTCTGAAAGTTAACTAACATGCTTTATTTTCGAATTCGAATCACAGCACTATCCAAAAACCCATTAAAACTGGTAATCATCCTGCCTAGGTATTTGTCAGGTAAAAGGTGAAGTGAATTTTCTAGAGGTTATGATGCAGAATCAATATGAAATATAAGTACCATATGTGATGATACCAGCAGTAAAATTCCCAGGTAATACAGGGTGTTACAGAACTATGGGATCAAACTTCTAGGGGTTATTCAGTGCAACAATAGAAATCACCCTGAGACGCGTTAAAATTCAGAAAGACGATGAATTGCCTATTAACAATGATAACAATTATTTGTGAATATGAGCAGAAGATATCTGTTTTTCAGCCACCAAGAAATCAAAATTGAAAATATTACCAAAAATCAATAACGATGACCCAAGAAATTGAATATTCTCGTTATATTTCGTATCTAATGCCATCTTTCAACGAATAAAAAGTCAAAGAACACATAATACATTTGAAATATCTTCTGAAAATTATTGAGTGAGGTAAAGTTTTTTTATGAAGAGTAAATAGATAGGGCGTTCTATTGAAACTTCATCGAAAAATTTTACTTCCTCTATATTCTCTCGGATACTGAAAATATTCGATTCTAGAAGAAGAACGAATGAACTGATCAAATTCACTTCTTTGCTGGAAAACGGTATCTCAGTAACCTGATTTCCTGAGAAATAGCTCGTCCAAAATTCTTTTCATTCGACAATCAGAACTAGCTGACGTCATTTCGATATTGAGGAGATTATAATTTGCGGAGCGAATATCGTTCATTTGGGATCAGAGGACGAATCGGTGGGATTAATTAAATCCCTTGATACGCTACGTTTGTCTCCAGTAGACGCAAAGGTCATATTAGCGTAGGACAATGGAACTTTAATTTCCTGTTCCATGTCATTTTCTTGGCGATGTATTAGGCTATACCTAGATATGTCATTTGCCTAAAATCGTTATTTGGCCTTGTAGGGTCAATTTCATTTCTGTTGTACACCAATGATGGCGATGGTCTAGACAATTTCCATTAAGTTTCGAAAAATGTTGCATGCTTTTTCAACATCTACCATTTTTTTCCACTTCACAGCATAAAAAACCAGATTGACGAAGAAATAATAGAATTTAATTCGAAACATTTTGATGCCCTTAGTCACCGAACATATAAGATATATATGTTCGGTGCCTTAGTGTACTTTTTCCAATGGAAAATAACTTGAAACTACGAAATCTACGAACTTTTTTTTTTGGAAACTCGTCAATGAGATCATTAAAATTCAAAATTCACTAAAATTCCCAACCTTTCCTGGGTCAATGATGATCGAAGAAAATTTTGATTTCGATTTTGAAATTCCTCGATATCGTCAAGCGATACCTCTTTAGAAGGGACTAATCATTCCCTACATATTGCTGCTTACATTTTCGAAACCGATCGACTCGCTCAGAAAATATGGAGCGTTGAAACTCCAACGATAATGTGTGACGAAAAATGCAGAAATTGATTCAATTGTATAATTGTATATGTTCGAATTGCTGTCCGTCAATCTGGATACAGTGGTTCAAGTTATTTTCAAACGGTTGTCGTACATTCTGGAGCGTTTGGGGTGTCACTTCGCGACATACGTCTATGATTCTTCGTTGCAACTGTTCTAATGTGTCTGGTGGTGTTTTGTTAACAACGCTTTTGATGTGTCCCCACCAAAAATAATCTAAAGGACACAAGTCGGGTGACGGAGGTGGCCATTCTATTGGGCCCCGTCGTTTTATCCATCGTCCTGGAAATATGGCATGTAAATAATTGTGCACATTGTAGGAATAATGAAGAGGAGCTCCGTCTTGTTGGTAAATCAGTTCCTGTTCATCGTATGCGGGATCGTTCTCAATGATATTTGTAAGAGCTGAGTCGATACCATTTTGTAGTGAATCCAAGTTCATATCGCCTGCTAAATTTCCAGGAAGGAAAAAAGGTCCTACGATGGCATTTCCAAAAACACCAGCTTGTTGTTGCGTGTGTGTCTCGTTGAAAATCCTTGGATTGGTGTCAGCCCAGTACCGGCAACTGTGGCGATTCAGTGAACCATTGAGGAAGGAGGAACATTCGTCCGGAAAACACACATTGAATAGAAAATTACCATTGTTTAACGCTCGCTCACTCATAATTTCGCTAAATTGCAAGCGACGATCAAAGTCGTCTTCATTCAGTTCGTGCACTAAGCGTATTTTGTAAAGATTGAATTTGTATTTTTTCGATACCCGTTGGACACTGGTACGAGACACACCCGTCGCAATGGCCAATTGTCTTGTACTTAGCGTATACTATCAACTGCAACTTGCCCCAAAACTGCTATCTCCGTAGGTTCATTTAGTACTGGATTTCCAAGCTCTCTCTATATTCTTTTCGAAATCGATAACTTGTCGACTCTGAAGTAGACGGCTTCTAGCGATTTTCCATTTCTGAATTCGGTGGTATGCCTGATGGTAGGTTCTGTATTGCATTTGCAATTTCATTGACTATGTCGATTCATCAATATATCCCTCAGCGACTGTAGTAGACTTCCAGCCACCGTGACGTTTTAACGTGGTTATGTCACCTCCAGCATCAACAAGAATTGTTGGGGATGATCGGCGAATGCAGTGCCCATTATATAATTCGTAATTTGACAACTTTAAGAGGGCGAAGATTTGCGTATTTTTTATAAATTTCGTGGAATTCGCCAGTTACAGTGAAATTCCGTACTATGTTTGTTTTACTGTCTGGTATTGTTACTAAAACAGCTGAACCAAGATCATTGAAATGCGTTATTTTTATTTGATGTAATTCATGTCCATGCACCCATCGCTCCATAACTCCATACTCTATTACTACATAAACATAGTTTTCACCAAATGGAAATATGAAACTTACTTTTGATGCCAAATATATTCCATCTGGAGCCTGTTCAATGAAATCATCGATGTCATTTGCTGCAAAGATCTTTGACTTTATGGGTTTGTAGGCGTTAGACTGGCGCTTGAGGAATGCTTCCAGTTCCGAATATTCGACAATATCTACATTATTATAGATACTAAGAGTCGTTCTCAGCATTGAGAAGTGTGACCACAAAGTGGAACTTCAATTTTTTTGGCTAAGTCGCCAAAATGAGACATCAAAACGTTCTCGAAAAACGATTTTGTTTTTTGATCTACCGTTCATTCCGAAAAAAGGTTATAGGCGCGTTGATCAATACTCTTGGACGTTTTCGGTAATAAATTCGGTGTTGTTACCTTCGCTGCTTCTATTATGTCCGGAGGTGTCACATATAAGTCAATATCACTATCAAATTCCATTTTTATTATTAGTTTTGATATGAAACAACTATAAAATTACTCGTTACCTGCTGAAACTTTGACAGAAACGATCTGCTGACATTTCATCAATATGTCGCTGAACGTGACAAGCCGTAGTCTTCGTGAGTTTAGAGTGAACAAGACCTAACACGAAATATTCCATTTCGCATTTGTTGCTTAGCAACTTAGCAACAAAATGTGCTCGTTTATGATTGAAGTTACGGTTATAAAATAAACATTCATCGAGGTTGTCGTAGAAAGAGGCATTGTTGTACTTACTAGCGATATATTTCATTAACCAAGTGATAGTTTTCTCTTATCTCAAGCATAGATTGTGGACGTTAAATGAAATGAAGATGCTCAAGTCGAATAACCTTTCTTCCAGAATTTTTTTTTGCTACTTCAAGTCAATATAATGGTAGCTGGAGAATGAGTCTGGACATTTTCAGATAATTGGTTTGATTTTATATAATTTTAACTCCGGGATTGAAATGCAAGATTCTGAAATCTGTGAAATATAGGTACAATTTCATTTATTATTGCGTATCCGCGACCCAATTTCATCGTATTTGAAAAAAAGCTCAATGATTTCCACTCTGTCTGCAATTTAATACACCATAATGATAAATTTTAGAGTCAACAGTTCGTAAACACTTCAACCACTAAAATGAGCCTAAAAAAATATGTGCATCGGCAAAAACAGCGACTCGGCAAAAATAGCGAATTCATTCGAAGGAACTTAGTGCGATAAAGTACAATTAAACCGATCTTTGTATTTTTCGTCCCCCATGATGGTTGGAGTTTTAACGCTCCATAATTTCTGAAAGGGGAGATCGATTCGAAAAATCTAAGCAGCACGGTATAGGGAATGACAAGCCCCTTCTAAAGACGTATCGCTTGACCCCTCTTTCCATTTGAGAAAATGTTACGTCAAAATGTGTCCCCCTGACAAACAAACTTGACCTGTTCTCGGATTTTATCGAAAAGTTCTCTTCCAGCCTATAATGCCTTGCGGTACGTTTTCGATGAGCCACCCTGTATGTAAGTCTGAACGCATTACTCCGTTGCCAGTATCGAGGACTATATGAGATGTTCTATGATTATACATTACATACATATAAATTATTATATAATTCTCTCAAAATGCACCCCTCTCGATATTGTACTGAATCGGCCGATTTATCGATTCATGCTAGATCTGACAATGTTTACCTAATTCCAGCAAAAATCACTCTTACAGCTCGATTGAGCTCAAAATCGCACTGTTTCACTTCAATTTCATAATTACGAATATTATGAGAAACACTCATCATCATCATTATCTGTCATGACAGTTGTGTCAATATATTTTGGTATCATTTCCATTCAGGAAAGAAATTGTCAATAATATGTGGGAAAACTGTAGAGTAGATTACAGAGGAGTAGATATTCAGCATGAGCCGCGTATCGGCAAGTGCGGAAATGTAACGATTTATGTACACTATTTTTCCTGCGACCGTAAATATTCAAATTATGTGCATTATAAGACCTGTTTCTAGTCAGTTCCGCTCATTATCGACAGCTACCATGCAACTCACAATAGCAGTCGTGAATCATAATACCCAAGCGGTGACACGTTAGATGGTTTGGTAAATAATACCATGTCGATTTCATAATAAATATGCGTACGTAAATGAATTGATTCAAGATGGGGAATATTCGGGTATTTTGGCGACCGACCCAACTGTGTTATGTCCGCAATATTTTTTTGAGCTGGACATATAAAGTGTAGTGGATTCATTGATTTTGTAGAAAATTATGATACGAAATCAATCCAAATATATAATAAGTACCATATGTGATGATACCAGTTATAAAATTTCTAGGTAGAATATTACATATTCTTACAAAACGTGGGCGTTTGGGATGAGGACGTAATCAAAACATAACCGAAAGTGAAGTTAAAAGTGAACAAATTTTGAACTCTATATACGTTGTCAGTTTCAAAACTCTGGATTGGCCAAAGCTCTAGGGGTTGTCATTTGAAATTGTGCAGCTGGGGTAGCTATCCAGCTGTGGAGAAAAATACTTAACTATTTTTTCTAACCCTTTCCCTTCCATTCTGCTGAAACATTTTCCCATTTACTGAAACAAAATTCAGTCTCCAGAGCGTCAATTGAAATTGACGCACTGTGTGCCTCAAAACTGAACACTATCTATCCTCTGGAAGCCTGATATGCCAGCTCATGACTGAACAGAGTATTAAAATACGATATGATTCATGTAAAATATTGATAATTCTTCAGATATTGTCAGATTCATGAATTTCGAGAAAATCGACACATTCGATCAATTTTTTGAGCGACACAGTCACAACTCTCATTATGGTAATATAGAAGGCTTTCCTGCTGGTGATGCTAAGATGTAAGGTATGAATCATTTTCAAAAGATCGGATTTCACGCCGAACGATTTTTCGTTGAGATTTTTAAGAACAAACTGTATGTACTAGCCCGTGCGAGTCAAGTACTAACAACCTCGCTATAATTTGTGGTCTCTCCGTTTTGATTACCAATAACTCGAAATAATCACCTCGCAGCTGTCGCCCGCAATACGATCTCAAAAACGAAAAGCGAAAACGAAAGCGTAAAGCGTGGGCCATCTACCACACACACACACACACACACACACACACACGTTCAGAAACCTGCAGAAAACCTCTCGATTTCGGCACAGAATATCCAGAGATCCAAAGGAAATGCAGGGCATTTCAAACTCCACTCGAGATGATTGGGCACTTTAAAAATCAAAAGGCATTAGTGCGAAGTTCATTATCATATGGTATTTTAAGCTAGGGGAATTTACCGACAATCATTTAGAAAGAGAACACGTCATTCAAAAATGGATTTTGAGAATCATATTTTACAAATATCCCAGTGATGCACTATATGAAGATATTCGGAAATATGACTCAAGGCAGTTACTTGCATATGAAATTTTGATGAATATTCATAAAGGTAGAATCCCAATACAATCCATCAACCATGAGTATGATACTAGGAATAAGGATTTCGAAACAGCCTTGAACAGATGTGATAGAGCTATAGTTCAGCACAGCTGCCAGTACATAAGTTCCAAACTGTATAATTATTTTCCTTGAGAATGGAAAACTATAAGAAATTTTCCTCAATATAAGGAAGTTGAAGAATGGCTGTTGTCAGAAGACCTTAAAGTGTTCCGTATAATATGATGAAAAAATACATACTCAATCATCCAATTCCATGTATTTCGTTTTCCAACCCAATATATGTGTTTTATTCCCAATATAATGTATGTAATTCAATATTGTTATCTATGGGAGCTCAATAATCAGTTCATGGTATTTACCCCAAATGTGTCTATCCAATATGCGATTATAAGTGAGAGAAAGGTTTTTTATTGTATGTATGTATTTTTAGTTACTGTTTTTCCTACTTTTGAATAAGTTTTTAACATGTTCAAACTCGATTAGGTGTACCACGTACAAGCTGACTATTGTGATACCTATCTTAATTGTTGAGGTGTTGAAGAAAGTCTTTTCAAGTCAAGTTAATTTTTGCTGAATAAAGATTGTACCAGAACTTTGTATGTTTTAATTCATAAAAAGTAGTTTTTATTTATAAAAAGTCATTTTGATCGAAAAACGGTTCACTTCAGAGCATTGAATCAAGAGAGCCTTTTTCGTATGAAAGATATTAGCGCTCCATGATGTGCATCAAAAATTACAATTTTTCCAATGGCATAAGAGTTTGGGGGGTTCAACTCTCACATTACGTGGAACTCTCCGCCACAAGTGTGTACAAAGGCTCAGCTCTGTAGCTCAATCGGTTCCTGAGATAACAGCAAAAAACTGAAAATTCTCATTTTCACCCTGTGAACGAAAGCCCAGAGAAAAATTACGAAAAGCAAAGAGATGTTTCTTATTCATGAGGAATCTACAGTTTTCCGTTGCGGCACTTATTTGATTTCACTCTGTATACCGATATGTAATTAAAATTTATTTCTATCATCATGTGTTTTGTTTTGTTCTCATAACTATTCCAGAACACAATAGTACCTAGTTGGTACCAATAATCTCAGAATTGGTGAAACAAATTAACATAAAGAAATGATGGAATGATGGGTCATAAAAATTTTCTTTATGTTCTACTTCAAATTGAAACATTTTTTCTTTGCAAATACCTTCGTGCTCTTCTTATGAAATAATCTACTTGCTTAGTGTGAAAAAATACTTCAATTTCATTTTTGGTCAATATTATTGGTTAAGGTCAATGGGTCATCAAGGACTTATGAGGACCATTGAAATGAACATAATGAAAAGAAAGAGCTATCGATTCGTCTGGATGTGCAACAAAGAAAGGTGCAATTTTGCCAACAGTCAGCTGATCACTGCTGGTTGCCTCTCTCTCGTTTGATGTTTTCATTAGTTAAACTGCTCTGCCTTTCTCTATTAGGCGCGAACTAGGGTCTATTTGAAATTTGGTCGACTTTATTCAATAACTCACGTATGAAATGATATACTGTGATCTCTGTTGAATCTATTAGTACAGCCATAGGCTGAACAGGCCAGCACCATTTCGAAAATAGTTTTGAAAATCCTCCCTAGACTTGAAAGACTGAACCGGCTGGAGAAGCTAGGATAATTTACCAATTTTCAATTCCCAAACAACAAGTAAAACTGAGTTTGAACACACTCATGGATCAATAAACTTCGCTAAACAATTAATTTGAGTGAATAATCTTGCTGTATTACCTCCATTCGAATGAAATAAACTGAAAATGTCGTATTTCTCAATACAATGACATGCCGCATCAAAATGTTTTGTCAACAGTCAGCTCGATCTAGTAGAGCATATATAATATGCCTTTGGTGTGCCTTCCAGGAGGCCACTGAATTCAATATTTTCACTCTAATTCAGGATGAATTACCTGCTTTCTACCCTTCGATGAGACTGCCAACTTTCAACTGAAATCGGCTACAGGATTATCAAGATATTCACGAAACACATTTTTCTTCAAAGTTCCATACCCTGTGTCTTGAAAACCTATGTATTCATAGCTTTCTCGTTCTTGAATGATCCCTTGTAGTTTGGGTTCTAACATAACACCCTGCATATTCCTAGAATCAGAAAGTATAGCCGATCTCAAATTGGAAACCTTCATTCTTGCGATCTTCTCCAGGCAAAAGATATTCTGTGCAGAAATACTTATTCGAGTTCAGTCTCAGTAGGCGCTCCTCACGAGTGAAAAACAGTCGACGTTCGAGTATTAGTTGGTAGCAGGTATTATCGCGCCTTGATAATATGAGTAACGACTGCAACACGCCATGCGACGCGATAAATCACGTGTCTGACACCTAAATCACCCCGACTATGGTGGACAAAAGAAAAGCGGGGGTTATTCATTACCTTTGTCTCAGGCGAATATCCGCATTTTTCAGTTTATTGAATTCCTCGATTGAATTCACTTTCCGACTATAATGGAATTGAATCTGGCACGAAAAGATAAGATGGATGTCGAAATTTTACTCCATGAAACAGGGAGAAACTCAATTTTTCAAAGTTTTACTCTTTTCTTTTTCAGACGGGTTTCCTCTTCCCGTTGCGAAAAATGGAAATAGAGAATATAATAATTATTTCAATTCATTTAGGATCATCTTTAGCGAATTGAAACAAAAATTCTTCGAATAAGTGTGCACCATGATATTCTAAATAATCGAGTATTTTTCTAGATATTCTCCAGACATCAACATCGGTATTAATATTTGAAATATGTGTATTTACGTAGAAATCCTTGATATTTTTCAAGATATTCTCTATAAAGTACTCTCGTGTTAAACATTCATACAAGCAATCATACTGTTGAAGGTAATTACGTCCTATCAGTAGGTGGGCGTATTTTCTATTAGACAGTGATCTTATTTTACAATATTAGGAATCTCATTCTTTTGAACTATTATAGATCTCGAGGGAGGGGGGGGGAGAGGCTGCAGCCCCATACCCCACTGGGTGCGCCTCTGTGTCTCATTGAATACTTTATTGATGAGTTTCCGAAGAAACGTACATGATGATATGTTTTTTTTTATAATTGCCAGTTCAAACTGGCACTAATGGCTAATTGCCACTTCAAATTGGCATTTATCACTAATTGCCAGTTCAAACTGGCATTTATCCCTAGTTGCCAGTTCAAACTGGCATTTATCCCTAGTTGCCAGTTTAAACTGGCATTTATCCCTAATTGCCAGTTCAAACTGGCATTTATCTCTAGTTGCCAGTTTAAACTGGCATTTATCCCTAATTGCCAGTTCACACTGGCATGTTCGTTCAGCGCTGAACGGACATTTTGATATTTTGTTTATAATTGCCAGTTTGAACTGGCAATTATGACTAATTGCCAGTTTAAACTAAGTTTAAACTAAGTTTAAACTGGCAATTGAGGCAAATTGTCAGTTTGAACTGGCAATCAGGGCTAATTGCCAGTTTGAACTGGCATTTATGGCTAATTGCTAGTTTAAACTGACAATTAGTGCTAATTGCCAGTTCAAACTGGCAATTATAAAAAAGTCATGTCCGTTCAGCGCTTCCGTAGAATCCAATAGCGTGCACGTTTTTTTTTTGAATTTCTAAAATGCAATCCATACATTTAACTCCTGGAAAAAGTAGTAGTACAGTAGGCCTTGAATTTCGTTAGAATGGAAATGGGTCTCACTGTTTATCTATCTTGATGACCACCTTCCGGAGAAAGCCGCATTCTGGGTTTTCATTTCAGTTAGCTACCCGAGCATAAAGAAAGTGAGAAAACCTGAACGAAAAACCTAAATGGAAGGCGACCCGAAAGAGCGTTCAGGACATTTAACGCGAAGAATAGACAGACGACAGACACAGCTCTCGAGAGGTGTCGCGAGTCGAGCAGATGGCAACTTTTATCCGCTAATGCACTCTGTAATTTTTCTCGCCTCTCCACTGTGATCACGGAGACGCGACCTCGTCTTTTCCGACGAGAAACAATCACGGGGTGATTTCTTGAAAAGCCTATCCAGTGAGTCCAGTGTTGCCAACTCACTCACTAAATGGAAATGAAAACTGGATGTTTCAGACCACCCGTAACCGCCGAATATCTCGTAACAACGAAACGGATTAAGAAATCAAAAACCACTGAAGCAGATTCGGATTCAGTGATGTAAAAAAACAAGCTTTTATCCTGAAAACTTTTTCGGCCCGAGAAAAATGACGTTGCCATTTAAATTCTCCAAGTAACCCCCTTCCCCTTGCGGATGAGGGAAAAGAACTCTCATTTGGTGTCATTAAATAGAACATTCAAAAATATTTTCGACACATTTTTTTGTTTCTCAATCCGTTTAGTCGTTCGCGAGATATTCGGGGGGTACGTGTGGTCTGAAACACCCACTATACGGGCTTTCTCACGATCTATGGTACTCAAAAATATAATATTGTATCTATCTCAACTAGATGCACCTTTGCCCCATATCGAATTATGAGGAGCATCGAAACGAACATGAGAGAAAGGAAGAAATATCGATTCGTCTGGAAGTGCAATTCTGCCAACAGATAGCTGATCACTGCTGGTTGCTTCTCTCTTCTTTTCATTGGTTGGATTCACCTGCCTTCAAACTAGGCGCGAACTAGGGTCATGAAATGAATAGTTCGAACTCCCTATACCCTATATAGACTGCTACCTACTTGATTATATCGAATTATAATACCTGACTAAGGCTGCCAAGATCGACACTAAATGGCATCACGCCTGTCGTCTTGAAGATTCTCTTGGAAACTTTGAAAGACATGATTTGATTTTGAAATTGAACATGAATGCAAATGTTGAACCGTTAGCTATCTATCGCTAACAGATATCCGTCATTATCAGTAAAAGCGGATTTGACTTCACGCTGGGTCGAAAATCATATCGCCATCTATACTCAAGCGGTGCGGCCATAGTAAGGTTGTTTGACAGGTCTACATGTTTTGGAAAAAATTGGATAGTTTTTTCACCATCCTATATACACCATGGTACAGTCACAGACTGAACAGGACAACACCATATCAAACAAAGTTTCAAAATCCTCCCTTGACTTGATGGGCTAAACCGGCTGAACCAACTATAGGATTATTGAAGAAGTGGACAGGAATTATGTGACTCGATCTGCCACACTGTCATGAAAATTCAAACATTTCATAAACAAAGGATCTGAACTAAATCGGATGGACAACCTCGAAAACCTATCTGAAGTTTAATACGCGATATGATGTTCGAATTCACCCCATACACGAATACTGCCTGCCAATCATGAATTCCGTCGATAATATTCATACGATTCAGAAATATTCATCAATCAAATTCAACTGGAAAATGGTATTATCGCTTCAGACATTTCATATTTACATGGTTTATTCACATCCAACTGATGTTCGAATAAAAAAAAAACAAAATAATCAGAATCACGTTCGGATCGTTAATAAAAGGATCGTCATGCACTCGTTGAAAATAAATGTTGGACTCAACCAGAATGCACAAAATGTTAAATTCATGGACGAACAATTCTATTCCGCCAATAGGCTGATGAGGAAAAAGAATATAATTGTTTTGTCTTTTAAAAATTCAGAAATAAATAACGATAAGAGATGTATGTTTTGGTTCAGAAGTGTTTTTTCAATTATGGTACTTTCTGATCTGCACAATGTTGTTTGTGATGAATTGAGACCAGACGTGTCCTGCGATCGTTGAATGAACATTGTTTTGTACAAGAATCATGATTGGTTACTCTTGTCGATTGTTACATCTCTGAGAGTGGTAGCTGAATGCGGGTTATTGAAGTCACTGAATCTATTAGTTTCCTGGTTATATTGAAAAAGCAAATTTCAATAATAATTCAAAGAACTCACGGAAGTACTCAGAAATATGGTTTGTGCAAGAGACCTAGTTTGGGTGAGAACTATCGAATGATGAAATATTTTTTTATAAACATGCCCATTGAAGTTATCCATGTCAGGCAACAATTCATCTTCTCGTATCACTCGTAACAAGATGAAGTTTTCTGATTGCCTTTCTGAATTTCACCCATGAAGATTATCTCTCGCGGAATTGAGTCTACATATGGAAGGATTCGACAATTGAGTAAATTACTTTTTGTGACACGATTGGATGAATTATTCAATCAATAAAGTAGCACAGGATATCAGTGTTTCATTATAAAATATCACGCAGGATGTTATGTTGTCACACATAAATTCACTATTCATGATAATTTACACTAATTTGAGGCAATAGACATGCTGATTATCACCGATTCTATTTCGAATCACCGATTCCCAAACTTCAATAAACATACATACAGAATGATACCATAACATAAACGAAATATCATACTTACAAAATGATATACACTATAATATCCACTTTTCAGTGTCAAAATCGAGAACATTGAAAAATTTACGAAGAGAAAAATATTTTAAATGTGTTGCGAACGGGAGCAGATTCGTTCCCGAAACGTCCACAAAGATAAGTAGAGGTTTTATTCTTATTAACTATATTTGTACTTCCAAATTTTTTTGCAAAAACAAGGTGTCATTGACCAATAGAGGATTTCTCTTTTAGGTATCTGAAGGTTTAATTTCAAGCGCAGTGACATTTTGGGGCAGATCCTTATACTACAAATATAATGCAATAATTTTTAATAACTTCTACTCTATTTTTTAGAAACGAGGAGAGAAAATCCCATGGAAAGCTGAGAAATGACTCTAATATCCGCTTATATTAGACAAATCAACGAATAATGGATGATGACAATATTCGAAGGAAAATGATAAAGAGATCATCATATTTATATGGGTTTAAATTGCCTCATAAAGTTATGCCAACGTACCAAATTCGTCAAATCTAATATAAGCTGTTTCGAAGTTATTAAGTGAAAACGATTTGAAAATTGAACTTCAGAGCCGAAACGAAGCAACTTTTGGTACTGGGTAAAGGTTGCTTGAATAGAAATGTTTTGGTCTCAGAAATTTGTGGTAGGATTTTGATGAAACCTTAAAGGGACACCAAGTATATGTCTGTCACATGTCTATTCAGTTTCTGAGACAACGACATTCTTTTATATGACAACGAGCTATTATTCTTATTATTATTATTATTATTATTATTATTATTATCATATAGCGTCTTGTCTGTTTATTGTACAATTTTGACTTGCTACAAACATTCAAATATGTAACGTAGTTCAATCTACTCTATTTTACATTACTTACTTTACATTGCGACTATATATGAATATGATCATTACTGAATGTGATATTGGATCCTATCATTGGATATATTAGTGTTATCATTACTAGTAAGTAATAATCATTAGTAATAGTAGTGGTTTATCAGTTATAATAATAAGATAAGATAATATAGGACATCTTCAACAATATCCATGACTTTGCAGTGTTGCCGTGTTAACACTGTTTATTCTAATTCGTGAAATTTCTTATTGTGATATTCTAATCGAATCAGCTATATTTCTCTATGAATCATTCACATGTCTCCGCCACAGCTAAATAAATAGAACTATTTGATTTTTAATGGGTCTATAATATGAACCACCCGTCATTGGATATTTTGGTATCAATTCCGAACTCGTACGAATTTTTTCATAAATAATAATAAAATTCATTCTCATTGGCCTCTCAAGGAAATTGGGGCGTGCTCATAGTTATAATAATGATAATAATAAGAATAATAATAAAAATATTGATAATAATAATAATAATAGTAATAATAATAATAATATTTTTTTCGGGCGATGACGTCACCAGTTGAATTGTTTTTTCTGATAGTGCTTCAATGTGAGTTTGGAAATGAAGAATATTAGTTACATATTTGTTATGTAACAGTTATTTGATGCACCAATTGTGCATCCTGACCGAGGGATGGATGTCCTACGACGCAAACGTTCAACATTTTCAATCTTGAAAAAAATATTGTAAGCTGATCTGATCGAATAAAGAGGCAGAATTCTTTCAGTCGTCAATGTGATGGCTCTATCACGTGCCTGACGTGCCTCTTCTATATTAATCTCTCCTGCAAGCCGCAGGCAGTATTTATTCATGACAAATGCGAGAGATGCACGACTTAACTTTAATTGAATCGTCTAAACGGTTTTCTCGCAGAAGTGCGAATAACACACAGCACACAGCCTGGCGAAAAAAAAAAGAGAATCAAGAACGCGAGGACGAAATTACGAGCAGCATGGCGGCGAACAAATGCACATCGCCTTACCACCGCCGCCTCGGAAACTGCATAAATCTCGGAAATAATTCACGCCGTTCGAAATTATATTTAGAAATGTCTCGGTGCATTTTCAGCTTCTAAATCTGAGGTATGTAGAGGCGACACAAAATGTTCCTGATTCACACAAAGACTTTTAGGGAGTATACATACATGGTTACTCTTCATAACGTAGACCCCTTTATTATTTTTGGTTCAGTATGATTTTTTAATTTTCACTTTTCCAATGACTTTGTAATATCTTTTGGAATACAACGGGGTCAACATAAAATACATTTTTGTCAATGGAAGAATCTATATATTATCATCGATCTGAATTTTGGAAGTCAATTCGAACATACGAGGTGATACTAACGAATGCAAAGAATGGAATAAAAAGGAAATAAAAATACCTATACCAATACAGATCATCTTCGCAATTTTTTTTTAATCTGTGGACAACACTAAAGGAAAACCTATAATGTTCGGGGAACATCGTGTTAGTCAGCGGTGGAATTTTGGGAGAGAAGGAAGGTGTTGGAATTTTTCTTGAAAGTTTGGAGGTTGTGAGCATCAGGAAAGACTTTACTAGGCAAAGAATTAGATGATAATAGATGATATTTCCGTTGAGCACCGACCGTGAAAGTACCTATAAAAAAGGCAGAGATCGCCGACCTTTCTACGATGATCTAGAGAGGTCAATGATTTGGTGAGTGTTGTATCATCGACTAGGCGAATAGCTCTCTTCTGAATTGGATCTGAGAGCTCTAGCGTATGTTTGGTGGCTGAGCTCCAAACATGTGAAGAATACTCCAGGACAGGTCGAATTTGTGCTCTGTAGATCATGAGCAGTTGCTATTTATTATATTGCTGCTATTTGCACTTTGATAAAGTGACTGATTTTATAAGATTTCCTCAAATGACTTTGTGTGGTGTCATTTCAACAATTCGTGGATTCAACACAACACCAGATGGTGTAGGGTAAAAAAGTTGAAGCTGCACAGAACGAACAAAGTGGGCCACATGCAATAGATTATAGTGAAGATCATATTAAGAAGAATTCTCAAACGATAGTATATATTATTCGCAAATCAATAGAATTGCCAGTAACTCATCAGTGAAATTATTCATGCATCAGTTGTTTGTTGCAAGTGCCCCACAAGGATTTTGATAAAAAAATCGAAAACACATATCTTCAGGGCAATCTGTATGGGGTTATGGATTTGTATGAGTAGAATAAATTATTTTATACTTTTGTAACCGTTTCGAAGACGTCATATATAGTTTCTTTGATTCGAATATTATCATCTGCTTTTTAGTCTATTTTTAATAATAATAATAATAATAATGTATAGATACTTGCTAATTTTGTTGGAGAAGTAAAAAATGTCTCATTTTCTTACGAAAACAATGAATCGATAGCTTTTTATAGTCCGCAGGAATAGAATTATAACATGTTACTGCATTATAAGTGAAGGACCTGGTGAAAATGGTTAGATGAAATCTTGGAATTGCTAATGTATTTCTATTTCTGATATTAACACCGTGTATATCACGTCGGTGTATCAGCTTCTGACTGAGGTAAGACGGGTGGGAGGTGGAAATGATACGAAACACGAAGACAGCTGAATGAAGCTTGAACAGATTCTCAATTTTCAGCCATTTCAATTCACTAAGACTGGCAGATACTCTATCATACATCGGAAGACCACAGACGAAACGACAACAGCTATTCTGAATTTTTTGTAGTCTGTTCTGAGTGACTTTGTCAAGACAAGGAAAGTATAATATTAGGCCATAATTTAGGATAGGTAAATCTAATGCCTCGCAGAATTTTTTCGAAGTTCAAAATTGAGAATGAGATAATTATTGTACAATAATTTCAGAGAAAGGTAAGCTCTTTTAATAAGTAAAGATACGTGCTCTTGGAAGCATGGAAGCTCTTGGAAGAATGTTGATGAGATTATAAAACATGAGACATGGGGAATGACGCATTTCATTAGAAATATACTCATTCAAGTGAAAGCAAAGTTGACAATTTTTTTTAATGAAAACCACAGTAGTTCATTCCATATTTCCATTACGTGTTTAACGATACTAGATCAGACCAGGTTGTGTCCAACTATGGAGGTACTGAGCTTGCATTCAACGTGGGGAAAAGCCCTCTTCATATACTGTTCTAACTGTGTTTTCCTCATACTGATTTCTTGAAGTGAGTCTCCCATCCATAAATATAAACGGTCATGATGATAATTCATCATCTTATTCATTCTCAATGTCGGCTGATGCCACTAAGAGTATAATATAAGATAGCCCGCTGTTGGGAGAGGCTTCATTGAAGATAAATTTAAGTTGTTGCCCAAGAGATGTCACAAGAAAAAAATTTCACAAGATGCGCATGATTAATAGTCGGATTTTTGGTCAAGACTTTCGCTGGGATCTACGTTCGAATCTTTGAGCGGAATCGCAAACGGAGTTTTTTTTCCTAAAACGGAAGGATACAAACAGAAAATTAATGCAAGTAGTACCTTGCACTTTTTCAGTAATGTCCGCTCATGGCGGCAACCATTACGATTATTCACCCATGTTTCTCGATTTTTCGATATATATATCGGATGAGCTCGATGCTGATTGCTGTTTCCATTACAGTGGAGATCATGAATAGTAGGCAATCGGTCTAGAACATCAAGTTACAAGATGTCCCCATGAATTAGAATTAGGATTACCTGTTGGATGTCTTGGAATCACTGAGAAATAACTAAGAAACGACGCATCACGCATCAAAAACTAATATTTACCCAACATCATTTGAATTCCACAATGTGGGAGGGTTCGAGCTCTTGTTTTGATTGTATGGAAATAAAAAGCGACATTGAATTGGCGCCCCATTTCTTGTAGACGTTTCGTCGTAGGAAGGTAAGGTACAAGAGGAGAGGATGACTTGTTGAAATGTTAAACCACTTCTACTCATCTAAGTGTAAGTGTAGGATGGGATCAGAATGACTCGTTTTTCGAACGCCACAATTGGACGGCCTCGTTGAACATCAACAGGAAAGTGGGTAGAGAATCACTTGAATTTTTTTCTTTTTGGTATTTGCTTCGAACTCTATCTGTTAAGAAAGAACATAGGACGCAATTATGGCTGGAACTTTCATCCGTGTATTGAATGTGTACAGGGTTCTACGAAGGTGTAAATCGATAATTCATGATATATTATGTAGGATATTTTATCTATTTATTATTATTTAGGCATTTTCCAAGGGGTTTTCTAAATCCTATCAGTTCTTTGATGCTGCTAATTGGGTGGAGTATTTGAAGAAACATTCATTTCATTTCATTTCATTTCAATGAAAGTTTCGTGTTGAATATTTGAAGAAAATACAGAAACTTTCAATTTTTGTCATTACAACGTTAGAAATTTGTGATGGGCCATAGCTCTCCGGCGACGAAAAACGAAATGAAAAATGAGAATGGAAAAAATTTATTTCAGATGCTGGTTTTTGGTCGAAACGTCATATTTCAAATTTGGAAATGATATGTAGTGGGGAAGGAAAAGGGACCACAAGAAATGAAGTAGATTATTATTGTTATTATTATTCTTCTTATCATTATTATTATCAACATTATTATCATTATTATTCATTTTGATGAAGTTCAAATAACAGATTCAGCCTTTTTCCTTCCTTCGAAAGTGTTCGGAATTTGGTTTCCAACAAATTGACAACCTATGCCATAATTCAACAGTTCCTGTATCTCTTTACAGTTCACGTGATCCCAATGATGAAGATCGAATTTCAGTCAAGTGTAATAATAATAATAATAATAATACTGTCTGTAAGTTTTTCGAGGCGGTGTTACATTCATTTTCCAGCTTTTTGTAGGATTTTCTCTCCTCGTTTCTGAGAAATGGAGTAGAAGGTATTGGGAATTAATTCAAGATATTTGTAGTAAGGACAGATTTTGTGATCTGCCCCAAAATGTCACTGCGCTTAAAATTAAACCTCCAGATACCTAAGAGAGAAATTCTCTATTCGTCAGTGACACCTTGCTTTCGAAAAATTTGGAAATACAAATATATTTTTAATGAGAATAAAACCTCTACTTATCTTGGTGGACGTTTCGGAAACAAATCTGCTCCCGTTCTCAACACAATTAAAATATTTTTCTCTTCGTGAAATATTTCAATATGTTGTCGGTTTTGACACTGAAAAGTGACAATTTGATGTTAATGAAAAGGCGAAATGTCACTTTACAGTGTTTTTCAAGTTAACCTATGTACCTACAAAATAAAAAGATGAGAGAACTAAAATTCTATGTGACAATTATTGAACAATGACCTGACACCTGCATGCTGATGATACTCAGGAATGTTCATACATAATGGAAATGAGCTACCTATCGAGGAAAAAAAACTAAATTATATTCAATATGTGACATACATATCCAAAATCACTAATCACGGACATATGCTTTAACGTTACCTATGAAAACATGGAGTCGTGAAGAATAATTTTCAGTCTTTTTATAAAGTTGGAGAGTGAATAATCTTTGAAACTTGGTGGAAGTGAGTTATACATTTTTGCAGCACGGTATGAAAAACTACGCTCGAAAGTGGTTCTCAGAATTTTATGAACGAAAATTAAGAGATGGAGTGTGCGCAATGATGACAAATTTAGTTTTTTGGTAATTCTGAAAGCAGGAGAAATGTGATCAAACTTTTTTCTTCCGACTGCAAAATGTAGACAAGAGTTCTGATTTGTCTGTAACCTAGTTAATCTCGATTCAATAATGCCGGGCCATAAATAGGCAAGTTTCGAAAATATCGAACTATCACAAATAAGTAGTTTCATGTCGCGACTGAGAATGTTTCTATGAGAATATAGGGTTCTCAAGGATCCGTAACTGGTTTTACATAGATAATTAACATGTTTGGGATATCTCATTTCGTTGTCAATCCATAGACCAAGATTTTTGACTTCTTCTACAATAGGTGAAGTTTCACCATTGATCACAAAAATGCAACTTTGTGATATCAGTTCTCTCTCAGATTTTGGTCCAAAAATCAATACTTTGGATTTTCTAGTATTGAATTTCAGATTATGGGCCGACGATATGTCTAATGACTTTGATAAATCACTATTAATTTTATCTGTAGCTTCTGGGAACTTACTCACTGGAAAACGGAGATATATTTTTTTCCGATCCAGATAATAATTTCATAGCCATCTGAAATGGATACAAAACAGCCGTTCTTGTCAATATACAGATTATTTCGAATTTTCAAATCAAATGAGAGTTTTTTTTATAGAATGACAGGGCATATAGCTTTTCTAACATACCATATACCTGATATACGTAGTGAATTTCATATTTAGGAAATGTTATAAAAATCGAAACGAATTTTTGGAGACACAATTTTTATGTGAGAATTAATAGTTAGAGCGCCTCAATGGAGCATTCAATGCATATAGTCATAGTTCAAAATGAATGAGATAAATATATGGAAATTAATTGTTTGTCGTTTCCATGAATATTTCATATTCATGGAAATTTATGATTTATTGTAGTATTTAGTGAATATCCTAGTCGTAATCAATTCTGTATATTCTATGGCGTGAAGCATAAAGGGTGTTTCTGTTCAAAGAACATTGATTCGTTGTGACGATTTTAAACAATTCACCCTAATTATTGGAAGAAAAGCTTATTATTCAGTATTACATTCGATAATCTCCCTGTACAGTTATACCGGCATCTTATGATTTTCTTGATGAAAAATTGTCTATAGACGAATAATAATTTAGCAGCATTTGGTACCGCAATTAAAATATATCATATGGTTGTAGTTACTGTAATGCCTTGCGTGACAGCAATATATTCCAACTTTTTATTTCACCTCGATTTATAACCACATGTGTTAAGTTTTTACGATGACGTATGACAGCACCGATTTTTTTAAATTAATATCATCACTTTGTTGTGTGCGCATCATTTCTCAACGCATTTGGAAATGTGTCTAATGATGTGGGGACGGCATTTTTATTAATATAGTATCAAACGAAACGAAAAATAAATATTGAATGCATAAGATGAGTATGCATCATGTTCTATATCATCATTGAAGGACTGAGATGAAGTGGGATCGATGTATTCGTGTTAAAATATTTTTTGTCTACGACCGATATGTTAAGTTGTTGATTACGAACAGAAAAAAAAACGCAGAAATCGCTTGCCCATACTCACAGTTTGCCCAAAGTGTCATGCGAAAAGAGCGAACGTTTTCAAAAACATGTTGATTTTCTTGCCTTTTGGATGATTATCTAATGATCATCCATGAAGACGGATTTGAAGTTTCCTCCACTTGTATCGAAACTCGCGCGATAAATATGGTGTGAATCTCCGAACAACAAACCCACTATAAGGATCACAAAACAAATATTCTGATGCTAATATGAATTCCCAGAATTATCATAATATTAGTACCCAATCGTCGCCAGTGTTGTCATATCCAATCATCAAAAAGTGATAAATAGTCCATAATTTTTAAATTTGTTTATAAATTCATGTAGTTCAATGCACAAATATAATAATCAATTTGGGTCATGACGATTATGAATCAGTTCTGATCAATAGAAGACTGCTAAATTATTCTGACACTTAGCAATTTCACTTTCTTGGGGGCTCGAGGACCAGCATGGGTATTATGAATACTTTTTGCTCATCGTTGCAACACCGCAATTCGATATTGACAGTCAATGGCGATTATTGCTTTGTTTGGTATCTGTCATTATTTACGATTCGATTTATCGATATTATTCAACTTGTGTTCAGTTTTGTGTACTCAGAATTCATCAGAAACTCAGTTTATTTCCTGTTTTGGTGATTTGATATAATGGTGAGACGTTGTGAGGTGTGTTAAAGACAATTTGAACCGGCGATCAAAACATGTCATTTCATAGGTGAGTTACCATTGTCGTATCATTCGAGATTTTGAGGCAATTTCCCAAATGGAATGGATAAAAATGAATTTGAATTAAATTGATTAGATTATATTGATTATACCCATAGGTCAGCTGCGACAGTGTCTTGTGGTGAAATATGGAGCACTGATAAATGCTTCCTTATTTGTGGTCAAAATATGCGAAGCTGCTGAAAAATCACTGAGAATAATGAACTCAATTAATATTTTTGATAAAAAATATTAGGAAATTTCTATACTACTTGTACACACAACAATGAGAAATTCACCGTTGACTGTTTTTGGAACTAGTCAAACTAATTTTAAGAAATATTTCACTGTAAGACTCCATCATGAGGCAAATAAATTGAAAGATTCAACGGAAGTTAGAGTAAGAAGTAAGTTAACAAAAACAATCCTATTCAATAATCAATAAATTATTTGTGTGATTATCCATGGTTGTTTTTCATTTCAGTCCTGTTTTAAATAAGAAACACTGCTATTTGCTACATCTTCACATGAGTCATGATTTCATTGTTGATATAACATTTCGTCATAATACTTTTCAACATCACATATTCATTATTGATTTTCATCTATCTACATGAAATGAAATAATCAGACATAAATTTTTTTCGTCAAAATATATGAATTCTGCTCAAGATAAAACCTCCTTCATTTTTGACGATATCGTGAAATGATATAAGAAAGTTTCATCTTCAGATTTGAAAATTACATTCAAATATGCAATCATATCTATTTGCCTTGAAAACGAGTTTTTCACTTTTTTGACAATTATTTCCACTAAGAGGTACTGAACTTTGAAATCGTAAATATACTTACATGCACTGTCACTGATCGCCAAAGCTATAAATGTTCATTATCGAATTTGAACATTATTTATGATGAAGAATAAGTAGACAACTGTATACTGAATAGTAAGTATATTGTTTCATATGGCGTTGAGAATTGAACTTTTCTTGTGACGTGGTCATAATAAGTCTATTGATCACAAGCAAGTTACAAAAATTACTATAGGATTGTATGTATTCGAATTTTTCGTACTATGTGAAGGAAGTATAAGGATGTTCATTTTCCCACCAAGAAATGCTGAAAAGTACCACTGAATTTGTTACGGATTTTCAATTTGGTTTCATCATGAATTAATAATAAATTCGACCCCCTCTGACAACACGGCACTGGTGCTGGGAGAATCAGGTTCTACTATCCTTGTTTAGACAAAGATAGATACTATAGATGTTGCTTCCAAACGAACTGTATTGCCAGGGGTGTGGATTACTTATCTAGTCTGTTCAATGATCGAAGGTGTGAATCGCTTGTGTTAGTATGATCGTTCTAATTCCTGCTCGCATCCTTTCGCGTTTTCTTGTCAATCATATCTTCTAGGAGAAAATCTTGAATGGGTACCTTTTGCGATATGACACATCGAGGTTAAACTCGGTGAAACTATCATCAGCTATACATATCACAGCTCATCACGTTCATACCATATCGTCCTGTAATAGTTGGCATTAGAGTTTCTTTTCTGTTTTTCAATCGTATGATGATATACGATGTGTCATTTTGGTAACCACTCTCCTCTAGGTTCATTTTTGAACGGTTCGGAATTTCTGCACCCCTAAAAAAATAGAATCTAATTTTTTTTCAAATGGAATATTTCAAATGGACTGGGGGTGGAGTTATAGATCATTTGTAACATCTTCAGATTCTGTATACGACACCACAATTTCAGACGAACATATTCATTCAAAACAAAATGGCTGTTGATAATGTTAGATATTACATAGCAGAATCCCTCTTACTAGATTGCTATTTACAAGCTCTAGGGAACTCTCCAACTAGTTTTTGGCATCCACGAAAGTTCTCCAACAGTCAAAATGACAGATCTTGAAAAAAATAAAATGACATAGTAGTTGAAGATGTATTTTTTTCTCAAGATGGCGTTCATCTGCCATTTCGACTGTTCGAGAACTTTCGTGGGTGTCGAAAAATAGTTGGAGAGTTCACATCTTAGTCGATGAAGTCTGCGTCTCGGATTCTGCTATTAAGTACCTGAAATTATCAACCACCATTTCATTTTCGAATGAGTATTTTCGTCTGACATTCTGGTGTCATATAGATAATCGAAAGACGCTTCAATTAATCTATAGCTTGATCCCCCATTCCATGTGAAACAATATCTCAAAAAGGTGCCCAGACGCCTCTCTTGGTATTCGTTTTTTTTTGGTGGTAGAAAAAATTTAGCTTCTTGTAAGTTCCAAGTAGTAGATATCGGTATAAATTTAACTTGGCAGATAATTCCACAACTTTACCTTTCAATTGATGAATGATGCTTAGTAGATCGAAGTTCGACAGATCTTGAGCCTGACAATGTAGTAGTGACGAGCCCTCTACTCGTCTAGTTTGTCTACTAGGAATCGCTCGTGGTAAATTAATCCCTTTTTACCATGTTCTAGGGTGGTCGATGAGTTCGTGAGTGCAACCGAACTCCAAACATGTAAACTGGACAGGTCGAATTTGAACTTTTCAGATTATGGGGTGCTGCTGGAACGTGAAGTAGGAACCTCTTTGCACGTAACAGAAAAAGTTTTTGCGAAACTAACTACTTCGCAATTGACTTCAGATAGTCGATCCATGAAATGGAGCTGTTGGCGTTGATACCGATCATATACCAGATCATATATGAGATGATTGATAGGAAAAAGCCGGTGAAATGAAGTGTACTATTATCCGCGAGAGGTAACATGTAACAGATCGTTGATGTCGAGCGGAAAGTGGCAAAGTTGGCAGAGATATTGCCAAGACAGATTCTTGTGGAACACCAGCATTGATAGTCATTGCATCAGATGAGTCTTTGTCTACCACTACATAGAGTGATCTATCTGCAAGAAAACTCGATAGTAAACGACATAGTTGAGGCGAGTAACCATTTGAGAGAAGTTCTGCTAGAAGGCTTTGATGCCAAACTCGGTCAAATGTTTTGGACATATCCAAAGCTAGAGCTTAGACTCAATATCCTGAGCACCAATTTCAAGTCACGGAGTCCAGTGTAGTGGAAAATCAAGTCAATCTGGGGTGGATATGCATAGATACATTATTGAATGATATTTAAGTGGAATATTGACATATTTTGTTTCTCAGTGCAGCAGGTACGCACATCTTCAGACCTGCCATGACTCATTCAATCTCGTGTATTCATATCGCCTAGTTCGGAATTCGAATTTCCCACCGCCATTTGCAAACCGAACACGTTCGCTTAACAACAGCAATAACGAAAAAGAGCATTGAGGATTCGTGTAGGTTCACTAGACGGCTGTTCTAGTCACCGGAGCAAAGTTATGACTACTTTCTGCCATGGGACATGTCCCGATACCGTTCATAAGTTTGTCGCGGACATTCGCGTGTTCATTTGCAAGTCGAACTGGAGAAAAACGACGGCCTGTGTCGAGGAATTAAATGCTACTTTTAGATTTCGAGGAATCCTCATTGCCAATGGACACGTACGATGTTCGACGCAATCAGGTAAATCGGTTAGCACGGAGGAAAATAAGAAGATTGGGTTGAATCAATCGAGATATGGAGGTAACGAATCAGCATGTAGAAACATGAATAGGATTAGTAGCACCTGATTTCCCAACTCATTGTGACTCACATTTCAAGGAGAATCAGCCCTTGAAGGAGTCTGATTAACGGTCATGAAATTGATCGTTAATGATGAATAATTAATGAATAATGGGTCCCATTCAGTGATTCTCGTTGATTCAGTTTCCAACAGAAAAAGTGTTTGCATAAGTTGACTGTCATGACTTTACAGATTGGGTGATTATTGCAATTGGACAACCCCGATGAATACCAAAAATGAGTTTCCTTCCGCTTATTGCAAATAGAGTCGATGGAAAAATCTTGTAACCAACTAGTATATTAAATAGTGATTAATGATTTTGAACATTAACGCCCTCGCTACGCTCGCTCGCGAAATATCTCTATCATTAATCGCCTTGATCGATATACTAGTTGGTTGAATTAATATTCCACTTGCAAATCATTTGATTATAGTACCATGAATATATATTGTGAACATATTTATAATGCTGTAGGGCTTTATGAGCTTCTACACTCGCTCATAATGCCCGCTGATATATCTATCGTTGTCTGAATATATTACCTGACAATAATTTTGTGTCTCTCACCCCATTTTGCCTTCCGCAAATATTTTGTCTGCCAACTTTTGTCACTTCACAGTGTCCACTTTTGAAAAACAGAAAATGTTTATTACCGAATGTTTCTTCATTGATTGATCTTGATTTTATCGTTTTCATACTCAGATTTGAAGAGTAAATCCCAGATTCTATCTATATCGTCGGAAAAGGAAGCGATATTATCTTGTCTACATTCATAAGGCCTTGCCCCGTTGTGTGCCAGAATAATTTTGTATTGTTTTCCAGCTACTGCTTTCGTCTATAATACTTGTTCCTCCTGTATACCGGCTGACACAAAAGACATGTGTAGCAGTCTGTATTATTTTTTTATTTGTAGTGATTGGAATTTTGAAATTCATAAGGGAATCAATAGCAATTTCTTCGAATCTACCGAACATTTTTTTTCAACCACCTGTTTGACCGACAGGAACACTAACATCATCACAAATTGAAAACACGTTTTGAATCCCTTACCTCGTTATATCTTGAGAAATCTGGTAGAGAAGAAGATCTGCACTAAGAACCTAAAACAAAACAATGAAAAGTAATGTCAAGCCTTTGAATATTTTTTCAGAAGACGGGCGACAAGTCCATGGATTCCAAATAGTATATTTTCTACTACCATCTATGGAAACACACTCTTTTGCTATTTGAAGAGTGGCACATTTTACTATGGCAGCAAGACAGTCGGAAGTAAGACGCACACGTAGGTATCGTGATATTTTAATAGAGCACGCTCGCAGTTATTGATGAATGTAATGATATTTTCTCGGATATTTCACCTAAAAATTCATATGCGTATACATTTGTGTTCATAAAATAGACATCAAACCATCTCCACTCCGGCCACCGTTCGGGTATTCTGGTTCCTGACAATGAGCGAAAAGTCTATGAGCGAAACTGACTAGAAACATAATTATGGTATGACCAGCAGGTTTCTTAAACACTCATAATGTACATGATTCGAATATGGTCGTAGCAAAAATAGTGCATAACTCGCTGGAGAGAGTATTTCATGCACTCGTGCGAAACATGTCACTTTCCACACTTGTTGTTTTATATACTATTTTTGCTAGACATGCCGATTATTGCCGTTGTTAGTTCTTATTGAAAACCATAGCGACGCATTTGTTTCTATGGTATTGCGCTTCTACGACATAGACGTCTTAGAATATACAACTGTTTGCAGGGTACTCCTAGGAAGTGAATAACCCCGCTCATTTGAGAAGATACGTATAATTGATCTTAGTGGTGGGTTTATTTATTGATTTTTTTTTCTGTGTTTTGTATATTCCAGTTGAGTAACAATAATTTTTTGTCAACTCCTAACTTAACTTGACGGAAAAATCAGTTTCTGATTCTTTGCCAATTCAGACATGACATTCAAAAATGATTGATGATGAAAATAATGAATGCATTCATGGACAGCCGTAGAACAAACTACAATAATCGAAATCTTACACAGTTCAAATGATCATACAAGTAATCATACCTACTCAAAAAATCTCTCCCATGAGCTATCCCAAAGTCAACGTCATGCACCCTATGAAGGGCTGGTAAGTCATCTCGCATGACTGATCAGAATACGTCAGCAGGATATTGATAGTTTTTGAGATACTTTCATGTATTTATGACAACTCTGATTAGTTTTCCGAGTCTCACAGTCACAGAACTCCATATTTCAATATTTTAATTTTTGGTACGCAACATCAACATCAACAGCCTCTTTTCGGTGTCGGTCCAAATTACCTTACATAAGCATCATCAGCAACAAAGCTTACCATATCATCTATTCAGCTTGGTAGCTCATGTTTCAATCAATGTTGATAGGAAGGATATTCAAGGAGTTGTATGGCTGAGGCACTCGAAAAACTAATCGAAGATGGCGATTTTCAAGGAATTAATAAAACTGTCAATTTCTACCCTCATTCTGGAGGATGCACGAGTTGTATTCAGGGTCGCTCATTCCTTCTTCATCAGCGAAATACCCCTTTAATCTTTCGTGGCACCTCTAATGGCATGTGGGATTTCCCTAGACTAATGTATGTATGTATCAAAGCCTATTATTCTAACAAGAAAACGGCATACATTATACCTGAAGCTTTTCGACTTAGTTAAGAAAATATCACGTTACGCAATTCGAAAGTTTATATAATGAATTCAAACATAACGAACTATACGAACAACAGGATAAAACCTTATCAAGAATTAAATAATGGAATCCGTGAACATCTGAGAACTACAATATAACAACACCCTCATTAGTATACGCTGTGTTCATATAAGAATGTTTTTCATGGGTACGAAATATAATATAGTTGAAGTTTTGGTTGAATATGAAGAATGTTGGGTTACTGAAGGGACATGAGAGCGAAGAAATTTTTTGATTTTCGGGGGCCTTATATATGATTTTCGTAATTGATGTAATTTTCATAACAATAAAACTTTTCCACTTTTTAATACTTTTTTAAGCCGGATTCATGCACAGCGATTTTATTAACGTATTCATCGAAATGTTGAAAACTATCTATTTTCATGTCACCATACAAACATCTTTGATCTTACAGCAAAGAACTGAAGTGAAATGTGATGTGCGCATGCGCGAATCTGTCATTGATAATTTCCTCTTCTTTTCATCAATTGTGGTTAAACAATTTTTTAACCTGATCACTTATTCATACACGTTTGAAATTCTCTTTGAAAAAATAATGGAACAGTTTGATAAGGCAATAATGTAAGACAGTAAAAACCTTGTTATTTGAATTTCAGTTCATAACTATAAACTATAAAAACACAAATAATCACATCGGGCTAAGTACCTAAGCGACTAGTACCACATGACGAAGTAGAGAGTTATAATTCATCAAAGAGTGTCCATGAAGGTGAAAAAAAAATCTTAATAGAAGTGTTATTAAATGAAAGATAATGAAAGAGAAAGAGTGAAGATAAAGCGATGTGCATAAATCCACCTTTAAATACAAATTATGTGTATAAAAAATCAAAAATATTTTCAGTTTTCCCTGTATAGTTCGAGAACAATGTTCTCCGAAATAGTTACCGTATTGTCCATTTGATCGTCTTCGTATATGTGTGTCCAAGATAAGGATGCACAGCATAGCGATCTCGGAAACGTTGGGAGATACAAACTCGGTTGAATGAGAAGAATAGGTGGATTCACCCTCGTATCGAACATAGTGGTTTGGATGGGTTTCGACCTAGATATTGGACATTTTTTTTTCAAAACTTCCAGTCCCACTCGTTCTGAAGAAAAATGAATCAGCACACCAACAATACTTCATTTGTTTGAATTGATACACTGATAGGAATGATTGTTTAGGAAAATCTAATTATAAAAAGTTCAGAATGATAAAACGAGGAATCCGAACTCTCCAATATGATTGTCTTCTGAGATATCAGTATATATGGAGAGCCTGTTCGATTCAGGCACAGCGGAAATACCCGCATAAGAAAATGAATGCAAAATAGAGTGTTAGTTATGTGATGGCAAATTTCGAAATTTTTGCTGTTTTGATTCATCCTGTACTGAAATCTCAGGAGTTCATTCAACCGGTAGAGTGGATTTCAATGAAGGATACAATACATCAATTCATAAAAGAATTAGATCAATCGAAAACTAATTAAAGTAGTAATTGAAAATATGAATATTTCTGTCCAGATTTGCGAAAAGAGCTTGTTGAATACTATTTTATGAGTTTGTTTGTTTTTGGAAATTGTTCAACGTGTTTCAATTTGAGAGTGTTAAAACCACACACACTGTATGTTGACATGATACATTTTGTGCGATGATTAATCGAAATAATGAGTAGAATGATTTGATCATTCGATATTCAGTATTATCTTAGTCGTCGATCAATATTTGACACTGAATGGACATGAATTGTTGTGTTGACTGATTTTTCCTCAAAACAGAAAACTAAACTGATTGAAAATAGGTCGCAAGACAAAATCAGGACCATATTTGAGAAAATTGGGTTGATGATGTTTCATGAATACGAAACAGGAGAGAGAGAAATGAATATCACCGCGTTCAATCATATCAAAAGTTGCTATGGAGAAGTATTTTCAGTTTTTCTGTATTTTTATCAATACCAAAAAGAAATATGAACAGATTTCCGTAAAAATTCATCTTTTTGGATACAGATGAAAAATCAAAAATAATTTGGAGAATTTTTAAAGACTGTCGGAATGGCACGCTGAATGCACAAGCTTTTTTCCCATTCAATCGAATTTCTAACTTCCACCGTTCCGAAGATCCCCATGCTGTGCATTCGTATATTGGGCACACTGTATAGCAAGCCATGAGGATCAACAATAGCCTGCAGATATATTTGCCACGGTCTTTTTTCCTTCCATCGAACATCTTGTAATTCAAGAAGAATATCGGTACCGTGATTTTTACATAAACAAATGCGAATAATTGTTAGTCAGCACAACTGCAACTAAGTATGAAACACTCTTTCTCGTTATACCTTGTAACATGATTCCAACAACCTACCGAGCGATTAGTTCGTTCGTAGTTGCTTACTCATTTCCTCAATTTTTCTTCCTTCGGACACGTTTCAGTGTGGGACGTTTCATACAATGATTGTTTGCCTTGCATGCTGGTGGTCGGAAGTTACGTGATATTGTGATGGCGAGATATTAAACGGTGGGAAGGCCTTCTCGAATAGTTTTTAAATGAGGAATATGCATGTGTGATATACACTGTGTACACTGCAAGAAAAAATGAGTGAAATTCCACTCAGTTATTACTCAATATCTGCTCCAAAATAAGTAGATTCCAACTCATATTAAAGTAAAATGATCAAAAATGAGTTAGTTGGTTGGTTTTATCGAATTTTCCTCAGTTCAACCACATAGGTAACATTTGCATTATAGATTCATCGGTGAATTTTAGATTTGATCAAAGTTGATGCATCGAGAACAACATCCATTTCGACCATTCATTCCTCAAATTTCACAACTTCACACGGAGAAGAACAAAAAAACAGAATGTTCATCAAGAGGGAAGTACCATTAATCGATTATCTGCGATTTTCTCGCCTCGTTTCTGAAAATGAAAACAGACAATATTCGATATATTTCGATATATTTGTAGTGAGGTCAGATGTATGATCTGCCCTAAAATGTCAGTGCGCTTGAAATTTAACCTTCAGATTTCTATATATAGAAATAGATATAAGAGAAAGATTTGTCCCCTTTTTTTAAATATTATTTATTCAAATATGGAAACACATACTATCTTCAATGGAAACTTCTGGAACTGTAATGAAATCGGTTCCATTTTTCAGCACAATGAGAATGATGTTTTTCTTCGCAAAATCTCTTGTTCGTTGGTTTCGACACTAAACTAACAAGTTGTCAGAAAGAATTTTGGTTTGCTACCATGTGTTCCTTCATCAATTGATCTTGAATTCACTTCTTTCATATTAAGTTTTGATATGTGAATGCTAAGTTCTATCTATAACAAGGGAACAAGAAGAAATATCATTTTCTTCGTTCAGAAAAATGCGAGCAGATTCTTTGATTTCTCTTTTTTGGTTGTTAATTTCTTTCCCTTTGATCACTTCACTCATATCTTCTTTCATATTCTTCTTATTTTCTTTAATCCTTACTGATAGAGGTCTACTAGTTTCATCTGCATAGTATATATTTTTCACAAACACATGGTTTATCGCAAATACAGTAACGAATACGAAATATTGCAAAGAGAAATATTTTTCAATGTGGTGGAAATGGAACCAGATTTGTTCCCGAAACGTCCACTAAGATAAGTAGAAGTTTTGATATTTATTGAAAATGTATTCGTTTTGCCAACCTTAAAAAAATTATTCATACTGACAAATAGAGAATTTCTCTTTGAAAGTATCTGGAGGTAGCATTTCAAGGGCAGTGACATTTTGGGGCAGATCATAATATTAGTTCTTATCACATATACAGGGTAACTCACGGTCGATGGTACGTTGGACGTTTATGGAGAACACAACGCAATGATTCAGGTATAGGGACATGCTATGTCATCTTGTAGCATTTTTATTCGTCTTTCAATTTATTGAGTGAAAAACAGTGTGTACCATTTGAAAAAAAGAATTTTTGACCACTTGTATGAACAACGGATATAATAATAATTTCAGCACGCCCTGTATGATATGGAGGCGGCTTCTCGATGTGAATTGAATACATCAAGCCTGTCCAAACCCCCACTGAAATATCAACTCTTTATGATTCGAGAGCCCTGATTAAGATAAGTTCAATTAGGGATATGTTTTGGATTATATTCAATACAAATTATTTTTTGTCTTGAAAATCGATAGAGATAGGTATAGGGATTTATCAACAAAAGAGTATTGTAATAAAATGGCAATTCTGAAAATTTGTTAATATAAGGGGTGTTCTATTTAAAAAAATGAAGTTGCTAGGACTTTTTGATAGAAACGGCATTGTCGCAATTTCGAAAAAAATCTAGATCGATAGAATAGGTGATAAAATGTAAGATGCGAAATTTTCAGAAAAATCCTGCGTTGCGTTCTCCATAAACGTCTAACGTACCATCGACCGTGAGTTACCCTGTATATTGAAATAATTATTATAGTATAGAAAATCTCAGAAAATTTAGAAAAATGAAGTTACCACCTCCTCGATCAACCTACAGACAGTAAAGTGCCCTAATTTTCATAAGTTCATTCAAGTTGCTCCTGATTGAAAACAGTACTCAGAGATGAAATCACAGCTTCCTACTGAAAATGAATTCTACCCTTTGATAAATATGGTATTAGTTTTCATTTATATTGAAAACTCATGAATATAAAACAATTTTTATTATTGTTGCTATTACTGTTATGATTTTAGCGAAACAAGAAACAATCCTCGTCTCACCAATACGAGTGTAGAAATTTCCCACTGAAAAACACATATGAGACTTCCGAGAATCCATCGGACAAAAACCACGTTCCTCCCATCATTGACAAATTAATACCGCTGCACCAGGCGGGAGGAACTGTGGTCCATCCATCTCTCGCCACTTCTTCCGCGATGGCTGCTGGCTGGCACTTTTCTTCTCCTAAACCCGTGGTAATGAAACGCCACCGGAAAGTTGAACGATAAATCACAGGGTGTCGTGGATCCGGCTTCCGGTGGTGAACGTCGCTGGTCAGTAGTCCGAGCAGGGTCAGGACGACCTCCCAGGGTTGCTAAATCAGATTTTTGAGTCGAAAAAAATTACATGAAAATATGGCATTAGCAAGCGCTATGAATATTGTGCATTCCCAAAATTTTATCACTGGCGACGACTCGAGAACAATTCTAGTTGGAGCTCTGTTGATAAGTAAGGACATGGTTTGGCATCTTGTTGTGACAATCTCATCAACCAACCATTTGAGGATAGAACAAGTCTTCTAAAATTTTCATCACCTGACTCTTCTACCCAATATGTGTAGTACCTCATCTGATATTATTCCTGTTATTTTTCCCAACGCAGTCCTTAGTCCGATAAAGGAGAGAAGGGAGGTGATTCAGTGATGAAACAGAATGCCCAATTGGTTTTTCCCTAAATTACGTTTGCTCAGGGTGAATCCTACTTATGGGGGTCGGGGTAGTTATCAAAGGTAATGCAACGAAATCGTCCAGATCATAAGATACTAGGAGAAGTTTGGTCAGTGATGACGAGCCAAAGTGTCGGAGTCGATAAAATGAACTAGTTTTCCAGTTCGTAACAGTGTTGTTGTTGATTGGATCAATTCGACATTTTAAATTGATGAATCCTGTTGATTAGTAGTAACAACCTAAGAACTGGAGTCAGAAGTGGAATGACAATCATAGACGCCCAAGTATATGACGACTTCAAGATCATTATAGGACTTTCTGAAAGTGAAACTTTCATTCCATCTTCTCGAATATTCTTTTTATTGAATTGAAGGAAAATAATAGCTCAGCTGATGGAAAATATAACATTTTGATCCAGAAATACCAGAGGTTGGCGACACAAAATACGTGCGCCCTTATGTTACTGACTAAAATTTAACGTTTGTTATCGAGGTTATAATGTTGAGTGATGATTGAAAATGGTACTCTCAGTTGATTTCTGCAGGATGATAATTCGAATATTGCATATAAGATTGATTAAGAAACTATTTGCAGCAAACTATTTGCAAAAAATATCACATCATGCAAAAAATATAAGTACAGTTCAATCCATTCAAATTTAGGTCGAGTGGTATACGGATAGACTATTTCCTGAATAGCGATTTCATAAATAGTTGACAAGAATTGTAAGACGAATAGTAAACCATCAAAGATGACACAAATTTATAACCGGGGTTAAATAGGTATTTTGATTCCATCACTTACCTGAATAGAATTTTTAAAAAAGGGAAGTGTCTGATTGGTCTATTTTTTAATAGGGGATTTAATCACTGTAATCAAATGGACGATTCTGATTGGTTTTCCATCGAAGCTAAAAGTGTTCTTTTCAATCATCGGCAAATGTCAGCTGCTTTGTCTTCACCGCGAAACCGAAACAAAAGCGCAAGCTGCATCGTACAGCATTGTTCACCAACTTCAGTATCGCATGACAAGAAAATTGAAACTTGCAACTCCCGCTATCGAGATAAAATACAATTATTGTGTATACATGTTCTGTATTGTTTTCGACGAAATAGTGTTTTATTCGGAATGCGAGCGTATACTTAACAAAATAGACGAAACAATACAATATCGTCAGGGTGAAAGATAAATTAATTTACGTACTGAATACGAGAAAGCTGATATGTCTAGAAAGCGAAGCTGTAGATGGTTTCAGCACATTTCAAGATGGTTTCAGGAACATATAAAAGGAGACTGTGGAGACTGAGTACCAATAAAGTCGGTATTTTTTGATACAATGTATAGATTGGCTTGCGATAGTAGTAGTGAACAATAGATACTAGTTGCTGTCCTTAGTAAAATGTCAATATATGTGAGCTATTAACGTTTCATGGCCATGGCGCCCGCGGTTGTAAACTCGAACTGAGAAAATTAAACTCAAGAATACGCGATTTTCTGGAACAGAGAGATGTTAATTCGCCCATTATTTCGAAAACTACAACTTTTTGGAATACAGAGTTACCCTCATTTCTCATGGTGAATGATATGAAATTTAAAAATGCGGAAGTTTCTATTTGAGAAGAATGACTTTCAATGATTTTTCCAAAGTAATTTTCAATGTTAGTTTCTGATCTGCTAGTTCATTTTTAATTAGAATATCAACACAGCACACTAAAGTAGATATCCTTCTATAAGGAAACTAACCAACTCCAATCGAATAACTGCAGGTTTCATATAGGAGAAATCGACAGTTATATATGTTCAGGCCTGCAAACGTCATTTTTGACATAAAATTCAAAATATGTCAAAAATGGCCATACTTAGGTATAGGTCTCGTAGAATTTGAATATGGAGTAATACATAGGGTGTCCTATTCAAAATTTAATATCAACTTCCGGTGAAAGAGGAACATCGTGAAAATATTTTAACCGAATTGCTCCCATCAACAAAAGTATGCCATCAAACCACTCAATAAAAAAGAATTTTTGGTATAAATTATATCGAAATAGATGTCAGCAATATAAGAAATGCTAATCTATATGCAACATATATTTCGGGTGATACTCAAGCGTTAGGATCCGAGTCACCAGGAAACGATTTGCTCTAATACAGAGTCGCTACGAAACCAATAAGTCGTGATTACAAACGAAACGAATGACAATGATATTTGCGATAGGCAAATCATGGAAGTTCGATTGGAATTTTGTTGACACTAGAGTAAAACAATCGAATAATTTGTGTGTAGTTTCAAAAATCTGTGTATCAACTGAAATGGCATGTTTGAATCAAATAACTTACAGTTTTGTGCGGTGAAATATTTCTCGCAGGATACAAAGCGAGTCTTCCCAAAGTCTTTCCACTGTTGATGCTTCGTGAGTCATTAGCAACGTCATAAACTGTAGTTTCTAAGTGAGTATTGTAATGTAACTTCCAAGCACGTGTCTAAATGATAACAAGAATAAAAAGATAAATATACAGGATTGGAAAGCGCATTCTACAGCTCTTTGCCAGATGAGTGCGAAAGTTTTCATAGGTGATTCCTTGTCGAAAATTAAAGTGTTTATTTCATGTAAGGAAAAACTCCTAGTTACAGGCTCACAAAAATGATTGAAAAAATTCTTGATATTACTGAATAGTAAAAAAAAACAGTTGAAGAATTAGCACTGACAAAATTATATATGTGTATTACAACAAGGAAAAGGCAACGAGATAAAACGCAACAGAGTTGAAGAAAGTACTCGAAAGGACCCTCTTTAGCCATTAGACATAGATTGGCGCAAACTTTGATATTCGGGGTGTGTTTCGGATTGTCTCGCAAACTGTAATGATGCGATTCCTCAAATAATTCACACATTCGATATGGGGGTCGTGTAAACCAAGGACTTCAGGTGATTTCAAATCATGAAATCTTGTTTTATCAAATAGTTCTGGTGGAAATGGAATTGGGGTTGCATGTTCCACCCCTTCAAGAGATCAAAATACACTGAAATGAAAATATTTTCTGGTATCTTTTTTGAAAACGTTCAACTTTTCAAGAAATGGCCTAGGAGCTTTTTTTACCTGAAAGTCCCACTGGAGACTTACATATTTGCAATACTTTGTTTATCATTTTCCAACATTGCTCTAACTGTTTTTCTCTCGTTCAATTAGAATGTCTAATCATCCTAACTACCTCCGTCATTTGAGAATTTCAAAAACACGATTTCTTTGAGAATTCATTTGAGAAAAATTCCTTTGGAGAAAATTCGCAAGGAAAATCTTCATGACTATTCGCAAAGTACTGAAGGTTATGGCATTCATTGAATGGAAGTCATTCATCCAGCAACCATCATATTCGATAGACGTCGCCACACGTTTCATTTAACATCAACTGAGCATCCTGAGCGAGAATACACAGCATCAGAAGATTAGAATGAAAATAAATATGATGGAAATAATGTCATAGATTCCAAAATGTAGCATATCCCTAGATAGCAAGAACTAACCTATTCTAATACCAGCGGCAACCCAGTGGTGGAATGAAATCTTCAGCGTTTGTATTTGTAACGTTTGTAACTCCAAACATATGAAGTGTACTCCAGGACTTTGTAGATAATGAGGGATGTTTCATTATGAAACATTCTATACCGACTCTTTACAACCCATTCAAGTCATCCGCATGGTTGTATCAGTAGCCACATCCGGACCATCTATATGAAGTTTCCTGTAAGACGTCGGAACGACACATCGGGCGTGTAATAGCGCTTTTACGATCTCCTCAGGTGACACAGAAGGAAACCACCCTTCATCCCCCTACATATGACATATCGAATTCCACCCTTGAAGATTAACACTGAAATTATCTTCAGTGCTTCCGATATTGCATGAATGGACAATAAAACGCTTATAGATTCTTTGATATACGAGCAGCCGCACCACTAAAAAAATGGAAAAAAAATAGGAACTCAATAATATACAGGATATGTCTATTTTTATCGGGTTTTGCGAAATTGAGGGTGAAGAACTAACATCATTGAACTGAGATCGTGTTTTGAGGAAAAAAAAGAAAACGAATGTTTTTTCTTTATCGATCGATTTGTTAACAGTAGAATTACCTTCAATAATAGTGATGACATTTCATGAATGGAAAGAAAACGCCTATAGATTCTTTGATATGCGAGCAGCCGCTACAGAAAAAAATCGAGAAGGTACTCAATATACAGAATATGCCTCCATTTATCGGGTTTCGCGATATTGAGGATGAACAACTCACATCCGTGAACCATAGATTAATCAATCCGATCGATTAATCGATTTCCAGCCCTTTGCAGGTTGTTAACCCTTTCGTATGAACTCAATAAATTATCTCAATTCTTCAACAAGTTATCTCATCATTCGGTTGATATGAATCTTCTGCATTTGCTACCAGTTGAACGAAAGATCTTGAGTTTTGTTAATGATAAAATAATAGAACTACAAATCCTAATCATTCAATCAATAGTAAGCACTATGACAATTTAATGGCGCTAATTAAATGACAAGACTTACGATGTATACTCATTATTTGCAGATGGAATTTTATAACTGATGTACCAATTTAGAGAGCCTAGCGTCACAGATAATTGGCGCAATCAACATAAAACCTTACAAGGGTTTAAAATAATTGGTTGTTTTGCTGTCATATATCGAGATTGAAAATAGTACTAATTGAAGCATCCGGTATTGTTCCTCAAACACTAATGAACTATGCTCTTCATTTGAGGTGGCATATACCAGGTGTCTCGTAATCATAATTCCCCTTTATCTCCTTTGGTTTCAACGATGAATGAATGAAATTCTCTTCAATAATAATAATACCTGTATCATTTACTCAAACACCACATGGTGCATAACACGTCAAATGAAACAAATAAAGTAGAAGTGCATATCTGGACATCAAATACAGAAAAAATCGAATCGACGGCTGATTCATCCGAAATTGAATTCTGCAACACGATAGTACGCATTGGCTATAAATGAACACATAAAGGCACACTTCCAATATGTCTTCGAAAAGATAATTGAAAATATTATGTATACTGAAAATATCTCTCTAAGTTTGCATGAGGGTATGCTGTGGTATATCAGCATATTATTTATTTCCCTTGTATTGTGAGTGGTTGTCACCTTTCCTCGCAAATAACTGAAGAAGTACCAAAATTCAGTGGTCCATGAGTCATCAAGTGCTGCTTGATCTGCCTACTAGCAAATAGCTGTTTAGCAAGTTTGGAGCATATATGGTATCAATGTGTGGATATCATGAAAAAAACTTTGAACCTGTGGCGCTGAACTGAATTGTTTGAGTTTTTTTGTAGCAACTATTTTTTTATATATAATGTTTCACGAAAATAATTCAAACTAACGACTTATGAATTTACGACGTTCAGTGTATGCAAAAGTTATCAGACAAAATCTTTAGCTAGTAGAGTTGAACAAAATTTTAAGTTTGACTATTTTAGATCTCATTATACTGTGAAGTATTTTCATAAAAAAAATCTATCAGAGAAGAAACTCATTACCTTCTCCACTTGTGGTAATGAATTTTGCATGGAACCATTTCAACCAGAAAGTGCTGTGATTCATGTGTTTTTGAGACAAACATTGGGGGACCATAAAAGCCGAAACTGCACGTTTGTTTTTTGATGCCTCAAATATTCTGTTTAATTCTGTATGAATTCGCGAATATAATCAACGATAAAGAATTCGAATATGATAAATTATACCGTTCCTATTTGTGAAAATATTTATAGCACTAGTAATAATCATGACACTTGATATAATCAATGAAAAAAGTAACACCGTAATTATGAAAATGTTTGATCAATTTTAAATTCACCTCCTGTATTTAACGAGCAATTATATATGTATTGCGAATCTGAGTGTGAATCCTCCGAGTGAGGAAAGGAAATGGATGATAATAGTAATAAAATCAATAGTAAAAAATGAATATATGAATAAATGAATGAATGATGATATTGGTCTTGAATTGGTCAATCTCAGATCTTATGTGGTTTCATATTGATATCATATCGAGAAGGTACTCGAAATAAATATATGAAAGATAGTTGTTGTTAAATACTGTCTGTAGGTTGATTTTCCTTTTATGAAAGTAATTCACTCATAGGAATAGTTGATAGCTGGTAGAATATATTTCGATGCCTAAAAATAACAGATCTATTCTCATGTATATACGAAAGTTACAACCAACAATTCGTCTCATTAAATTGTAAGGTATTTCCATTAGAATTTCTGATCTTTATGTAGCTGAAGAGACACTCAGTAGCTTCCTTCCTTTGTTTTTTTTTTCCTAGACACCTTCGAATTTGTGGCAAATAGTTTGCGTTGAAATGACCTACGACAAACATATTGCCCAATTACCGTGGCTAATAAATTGACACTGATTTCTTGAACAGTCTACAACGGGAATTTCTTTCGAATTTACGACTGTTAGTGTCTGCAAAGCTACTGCGATTGCGATCTAAATGTACGGCGTCGACCAATTACGAGGCGTGGGAGTTTAAACGGCCTTATTTATTCTTATTCGGACTTTTCGCTATCTCTGGCGCGCAAACGACGGATTTCCAACTTGAATAATTGAGACAGTCAATGGGCTACATTCGTATGCTGGATATTAAAACTTGAGATTCAACAATCATGCATTTCACGCAAGATTCTCACATGCCAATCATACTTTTTTGATTAAAAAAACTAGGCTTTCGGTTTCGTGTAAAGAGATACTCTACACCTCAGCAGGTCCTCATGATCTAGAAAGTTCAAATTTAAGCTGTCCTGGAGTACTGTTCACATATTTAGAGCTTCAGCTTCTAAACACCCCCTACATGTTCGGGCTCGAGACCTGTTGAACCAAGCATAATTTGTTAATAGAACGATAAAGTGTTGGAATTCTCTCCTTAGTAAAGTCTCTTTTGTTATATCCTGGCATTCAAACGAATAATGCTCTCAAAACCCAATATACTATTTCAAACCGATGAAACGGCACATGAAAATAAAAGAAAATATGATGTCATAGTTGTATAACAAAAAGAAACGAAAAAGTTACAAGATTTACAGAGATTTTGAGACAATTTTCTGCACACTTTCCTCTGAAGGAGTTCAATGTCATGGACAGTTTCCTGGATGACCAGGAGGATTATTGAATGAAATCAAACCAGGAATAAATAATATATCAGAACCTGAATACTTCTTTGCCAATAATCAAATTTCCTGATGCATTATTTTTTGTGTGATAGTGAATCATCATGAATTTCACCGAAGTACGACTATTGCAATTCAATATTGACCACATCACATGATTTGCAGTTTTTCTATTGTCTATTCAGATTTAGATTTCCATTACTAACATTAGTAGTGAAATGCAATAGTAATAATATTGACTCCCATACGGTATTTCATTAATGAACTCACCTGGAAGTACCATATAGATAGTGTTGAAATCGAACTCAGTAAACATTTTCGTTTCGTCAATTGGAAGTAACAGTCTCTCTTGATGTTCTCAAACTTTCACAGCTTATATCAATTTATGGTATTTTCTATGGCCTAGAACAACAGGGTTCAGCAGCTAAAGCTCATGGAGTGTTCGAAATAAAGACAATTAGAATTTTGCAACTGTATCTTCAAGTGGACATTGGATGCCATTATTCATTCATTATAGTTAGTATATTAAATCATTATATTATATTATATATTTCAATTCTGCCAACAAATTAATGAACATTACACTAGAAATAATTGTCAACCACATCAACCATATAGTAAATTGACAAGATCACACAAGACATCAATGTCTTTAAAAAGCGACTCAAATCTTTCTTCATTTCAGAAACCATATTACTTTGTTCAAGAGTTTTTCCTTGAATCCTGATTGTTATACATGGTCTTATCATTTACGAAAGGTTAGAAGTGCCAGTATTATTTTTTTACTTTTTGCTCAAATTCAGAGTTACAACTCCGTAATAGTAATATTCCAAGATGCAACTCAAAAATTAATAATATTCCGGATTGCAACTCGGATTGTATGCGAAAAATAAGAATAAATTAATTTTGGCCCTTCTACACTTCCCAAGATTGATAGACTTTAGCGTATTTAGAAATCTTGTTTTTCAGTCTATTTTAAAATTGTAAACAGTGAACTTTTTAATCCAGCTATTGGTCTATTATCACTCCCAGATATTTGATAATCTCTCAATATCGACATTATCAAGCTGAGCCATATCCAGGAAAGCCACACGGTTTCAACTGGCCATTTCCAACCACTCGCTCATGCCGCCTAGCTGGAGGAAGGTTTGAAAAATACGAGACTCGAAATTGGACATACCACAGAGAATCAAATATGAGCTTCTCTCGCTCAGCTCAACATTGTCAAGAAATATCGATAGATAGACATATCTATCGTGAAGGCAGAGTTGCCCTCGTCAATTCCTATCTTCTCCCTGGATTCAAAGGAACATTCGTATGATTGATTTAAATATCTATGATACCATTGCAACCGTTTAGAAGTTATACATGAATTATTTTTCTTCAATTCCAACTTTCGAGATCAATAACGCCGTAACGAAGCGCGATCCGATTTTTATTTAATTTTGGCTCACTCCCCTATCATTTTGAACATGACCTTTCCGGACACCCTGTATATATATTAAAAAATTTTATTCCTTGAAGTGAGGACTATATAATCCTCTTGATTCTTAGTCAGAGATTATTCGAATTATTATCTTTCGAAAATGAAAACTCTTGTTGCTGTCGGGAAATACCACCAATGATTGATATTATACAAGATGTCAAAGTGAACCATTGCATAATAAACCTGAAGAAGTTGGTCCACAGCAAAAGTATTTCTCAATTGTAGGATAGTTTAATAGGAAGGATGTAGCTTTCTTTACTTTTTTACATGGATATTCTATCCCCAATTTATTTTCCTAACAAACTCCTCCCAGAAATGTTTGCTTGATAGAAGGACGGAAGACCTCACCTTCCTTTCCTGCCAAAATTCCACCGCTACCACACACAATATTTCATGAACATTAAGTATAAGTTTTCCTTCCATGGTGTCAGAAGACAAAAAATCTTAATGATTATCATCGATAACAAAAAATCACGAACAGTGAAGTTATTCGATTTCATCCGCTCGAGTGGATTTTATCCTGTCGGCATGTCATGTTATGTCACCTTTGTCAACGGTTGACATCATCCAGAGATTCGTCTCCGATTAATGATGAAGATATAACAGGTGGTAATTAAAATTCTTTCGAAAGAGGTTTAACACCGAAAACAATAAAAACCAAACTAATGAGGATTTCGAGACATCGCTGAGAAATGTTGATGACTCATTTCAGATGACTCCCGAAGACGAATGGAAAAGACATAATAATCTCGTGGCGTTGTATCTACCTTTATGAATTATTATTGTGTACGAAAAAAATAATCTACTAGCAATAAAATTCCCAAAATAAAAACAATATTCTCCGCACCAATTCCAAAATTCTCTTCGCACGCGACAAAAATATTCAACGATCGTTCAATATGAACTAAGTATACTATTCCGATTCTATTCAGCTGGCGACAATAGAGGGTTACACTATGACGCACATAATTTGAATATTAGGAAAATTACTGTTTCATTGCTATTTTTTCTAATATCCACTGATAATTATGAGGTATACATATGAGAGTAGCCCTGCTGAATTTCGGCTGATCGATGTATTATTATCATAATCATAAGTATTATTATGGTCATTATCATTATTCTTCGTTCCAATCATTCTAGCTACTCAATCAATGATACACCCTGTTATGTAAATATTGAAAATAAATGGACTTAAATACACAATGACACTGTATATTCCTTGGAACGCGACCTCAATTGATGGAAACCATGAAGTCTGTTTATCTTTAGTCCATGAATTTCATTACAATGCTGAACAAAGTGTCGTATCGTTAACAGAGTAAAGCTGTATCAATTTGGTGCATGAGGCAAATCAATTGAACTCATTGACCAGTAAATCGTATAATTAATTTATTCTTCCTGTTCTGACAAAGCGGACCATTGTTTTTGATCAATAATGATAATAAAAGAACAATCAACATGATACATCATTTCATCCACTATATTTTTTGGAATTGATATAGCATTGTTAACGTTACATATCTTTTTGCATTTTCCATGAGATAATTCCCAAGTAATTCAGTACTTGAATTCAGACTCAATTCTTCAACTTCAGAAAAATTCTGCAGATTTGTTCCCGAAACGTCCACTAAGATAAGTGGAAGTTTTATTCCCATTTAGTGTATTTATATTTCCAAATTATTCAAAAAACAAGGTGTCACTGACAGATAGAGAAAATCCCACAAAAAGCTGGAAAATGAATGTAACAGCTCCTCGAAAAACTAACAGACATTATCGCTATACCAAGCATCATTCATCAATAGAACGGCAAAGTTGTGGAATTCTTCTCCTAGTGAAGTCTTTCCTGATGCTCACAACCTTCAAACTTCCAATAAAAATTCTTTCTCTTCCAAAATTCCACCGCTGGCTAACACGATGTTCCTCGAACATTATAGGTATCCCGTGTTGTCAACAGATAAAAAATATCGATATTAGAAAATGAAAAATCGTTTGTATTTTGTTTTTTTCGTATTATCAGTCTTAAATTATATTGGTCGAATACAATAGATGCTGGTTAACATCGGTTCTGTTTGTTTTCTGATGATATGAATATCGTGAATTTCAATGATGATTCAGAAAGAGTACTTAGAGCAAAAACGGTTCATGTCGAGAAGCTAGTTTAGGTGAAATCAAATAATTTTTTTGCCACACATGCCCATTTCTAAATTTCTCTTCAGTGCCTTGGCCCACTCAAATGACTCAATGGTACTGTTCATATATTATATATGGTCTTTGTTCCGTCAGCTTCTAATGCTCAGAAGAGCAACAGAGTTAAGCCTCAATTCCTGCATTGTAGATCTGTGATCGTCTGGTTGTGGACCCTCCTGAACACGAATCTGAAGTCTGTTTGTCGATATCGCTTACCGTTTTTGAGATATAAGTTGCGATTAGCAATGTAAAGGAGAACTTCGTCCATACATACAGGGTTAGGTAATAGGAAAATGTATAGAAACTTCTGAATGTCCGTGATTTCAATTGAATACGTAGACATATTTAGAACTAGCGAAATCAAAAATCACACCAAACAATGTTGCCAGATTTTTATGTTCCTCAGTGCATTGCACAAGTTCAGTTTTTCGAATAGAACACCCAACTTCAACCAAATTTCAACTGGATTCCATTCTCAAAACCCCATGGGTTATATGGAGGTTCTTCGAATGATTCAGAGTAATAACTGGTAGTTGATGAGTATCTACTCGTGTATATGAAAAATTATTCATTTTCCAGCTTCTTGTGGGATTTTCTCTCCTCAAAAATCTTACAGGCAGTATTCAAAAAATTATTGTCGCCACAAGAAGCAAACTAGCCACATCAAGTCATGATTATTAATTATTACGCTGCAGTAGATGGAAGTCTTAGTTAACAATAACATTTTGTGTTTATTGAATTTGGATCCGAATTGTTTGATCTAGCTTTGGCTATTTGTAGCATTACAGTGGGTTCGTCCTCGGGTTCGTCACTGGCCTACATTCAAACAATCTCTGCAAGATTTCTAAATTTGGATTAAATTCTCGGTCATTTACTTCGAGCATTTGTGAAGAGCCATTTGTATAAGTGGATTTTCATTTCCAATGTTATAAGCTAGGAACTATGATTTGGGATGAACAAGTTCTTCAAAATCGATGGTTCCAAATCATCCTTAAGAACGGTGAGAAGATTCTTAGGTTTCAGTCTCATCTAAAAGTTGTGGTATCGCCAGATTCCATAGTTCTATGAGGGCACAAAATTTTCCAGTGAACTCCTCACAATCAGTTTTTTCAGTAATTGGATTATTAAAAACTCCCATCTGTTGATCTACGCCCTTATCATCTCACGCCCTAGGCCAGGGCCTATAGGATAGCCTTGTGAGTAAACCAACTCTATGGATTATAATAACACACAACGTTAGCCTCTGGCCTTGAGAGGAGATTTCACCAAAAATCAAACCGGCAAAACGAAATCGAAAAGTTATAAATAAAATAAATATAAATCCATCGAATCTAACGTTCAATAGGTGGATCACAAAATGTTAGGAAACACATTGATTATTATTTTTCGAGATATTTGAACCCTCACATTTCGAAATAATGGAAAGATTGAATAGAACCTATGTATATATTTTTGAAATAAGAGAAAATAACTCCTGCATGTAAGATATGCGATAATACATATGGTATCCAATCGGAATAAATCGACATGTCAAAATATGACATTTCCTAAAATGATTTCGAAGAAATTCTGACGACTCAGTAGAATACACGAAACTTTTATACCCATTATATTTTTGGTAACATTTGGAATAACTCCTGTAGGTGGTGTGCAAAAGAATACGGTGAGACATTCGTCTTCTTGTATACTAGAACCAGGAGAATCCTACAAAATAGTAATTATATTGAAAATTGAACAATTTCAAAAAGGTTGTTTATATTGAAAAACATTTGAATGTTCGGTTCTCTATTTGACTGCCGTTATGTTTCTACGTCTCATAATACTTTATATCACCAACTTGAAAACAATAAAATAGTGGTTTCGAAATGAACGATATTCTGATACACATTTGCGTGTTGAAATGACTTCATAATACACGCGATACATATTACGAACCTAGTGTAGAAAGTGACTTATTTAGCACGACTAAACATTCAACACGAGCCGAGTAGCGGCGAGTGCGGAAATGTTACTAGTGCTGAAAATACACTCATGAGTGTTTATGAAATCTGAGTAGATATATAAACTATCATCATTTTTGTATAGACAGTTTCACTCTTTGTCGACAGCTATCATGCAATCCAAAGTACAGCAGTCAGGAACGAGAATATACCTTAGCGGTGAGCGAGATGATTCGATAACGATACCTATCCCAATGAACACACACACGTGTAATATACGTTTATATATAGTGGCAGCCGTTGATGTAACGTTACTCGTTGAATTTTGCAACGTCACTTTCCGAACCATAATTCAACCAAACGTTGATTCTACCTATAATTAACGTGTATGATTCAACTCGTCGCTGTAGCCACGACTTTGAAACGTGTCCTTATCGTGTTATCTCAACGTATATTCAGTTGGGATTGAAAAACATCACATCAACGTTGAATATGACATTAATCATCTCCCTAATATATGAGCTACCTATATTCTACGTTTCAATAACTTTCTTTTCTCAAAGTTCACCCAACGTTATGAAATAACGTATCCGATTCGTTGAATAAATTATCATGTAACAACTACATCATGCAGTTGACCTTCATGAACGTATATGATTCTACTCGTTTCTGTAGCTACGATTTCAAAACGTGTCCTCGTCGTGCTTTCGCAACGTATATTCAATCAGGATTTAACAACGTTACATAAACTTCGAATATGACAATCTTCAACAATCCGAATCTTTGAGCAATCTTCATTCTTCGTTTCAATAACTGCATTTTTTCAACGTTTATTGAACGTTATGAATTCACGTGTTCGATACGTTCATTGAATTATTCAATATCAATTACATGATTTATTCAACGTGTTCGTATAGTGTTTTTCTCAACGTATACTCAATAGGAAATGGAAAACATAATATTAACGTTGAATATGACCATAATCACCAACCCGAATCTGTGATGAACACATACTCTATGTTTTTATAATGTTTTTCAACGTTCATTAAATGTCATGAAATGTTCAATCCGTTGAAAGAACTATTCTATAACAACTACATCATGCACTTGACCTTCATCAACGTATATGATTACACTTGTCTCTGTAGCTACGATTTTAAAACCTTACATAAACTTCGATAATAACACTGTTCATCAGCTCGAATTTTTTAGTAACCAAAATTCTACGTTTCAATAACTGTTTTTTTCCAACTTTTATTGAACATTATGATATTACATGTCAACGCCGTTGAATGAATTATTGAATGACAACTACATACCAGACACTCTTCATGAATGTATATGATTCAACTCGTCTCTGTAGCTACCATTATGCAAGTGACACTGTTTATCAACCAAAATATTTGAGCAACCTATATTCCACCTTTGATTATATACACTATTATTTGAATACTCAAGGATTCTACGTTTCAGTAACCTTACTTTTCAACGTTCGGAAATAACGTGTTCGATCCGTTTCTGTAGCTACGAGTATGTGACATGTCCTCATTGTAGGTACTTTATCAGCGTATATTCAAGGAGGAATAAATAACATGACATTAACGTTGACTATGACACTGTTCATCAACCTGTACCTTTGACCACCCAGTGAAAGAGTTTAACCATAGGAAATGTTTTAATCAAAACTGGATATTGAAAAGAGTCTAACCAATATATAATCTTCCGTGGATTTTTCATTTGGCTGCATGTCTCCAATATATACCTACCTAGGTATTCAACCGGTTCACAGCAAAGTTCAGAATCTGTTCGACAGACCACCCCACTTCAACGTTTTCTCATAGTGGATTTCAAAAGTTGATACTCGATTATTATTAGTCTGGAGACGTGTATTTTGAGCTTTCTTCCAACAATTAGGTAAGTTTTCTACTGGATGGAAACAATCCACAGGTACCTAGGTACTTCATAATCAAACATCCAGATTTGATCTTTTTACTTTATAGGTCTTTATAGATATACCTACGTTGAATAAAAGTAGATAATTTCTGGAAATAATAGAAGTAATACGTTCCTGGAGCCTGTCGATGTAAATATAACAGTGTAATATATTGAATTCGTAGTACCTAGGTAGTTACGAAACGTTTTCGCAACCTGATTTTGAACCTGATTGCCAAGTGTATTTCGTGCCTCGAATACAATGATTTCAGAATGTCCTATATGTCTACTTTTATCTCCCGTTGATTGAGAATATTTGTCGTTGAAGATATGAGGCCTATGATTATAACTCCGAAAACAATATTTTTTGCACTCATTGAGAAACTTTCAACTCCATGAATATTCCCGGCGAATTCAATTCTGCTTGGCAACGCAGCACGGTACACGGTGAGAAGGAGGGGGGTTACGGTTAACCCGGCCACTGCATTGCACCGCCATTAACGATATCAGTCTGCTTGATGTATGTTGCTAGTTGCTACTTGCTAGGCACTTCTTCTTTTTTCAAGAGGTTATCTTGTGCATGTGTCTGATTCATCTGGGACATTCAACATAATAGGTACTCATAGAATAGTATTGGTAAGTACCTCTCTACCTTGTTTAATTCTACAGTGTGTTAGGCATTTTTACTCATTCAACTTACTCATTTGACTGTCTCATCTTATGTTCCAGAAACTCTCATACGGTATTCCAGCTCGCACAAATCTATATATACCTAGATTGATTATTATATGTATACTCATCATAGTCACCATTTTCTGTTACACAATGTCTGAGAAAGAGAATAATCGTTCACTATCCACTTCTAATACGTTGATGAAACGTAGATGGATGGTATATGTATAATCAAACACGTTGAAAATGGATAGATGAAACGTTGAAATGATTGGTGAAAAAATACAGGCTGATTCATATGAGTAGGTTTGGATTAGAAGTTCGAAGATCTTATTAAACAGCCCGAGCATGAAAAATCCATGGTTAGTATTGCTTCAAAATAACTACACAGGGTGTCCATAAGGGAACTGCATCGCTGAATAGATGGAAAAAAATAGGGCGAATTTTAAAATTCAGAGTTACACTTCATGGTTGTACCGGAAGTTGATATCAACTTATTCAAACTAATTTCAATTATAATTTTAAATATAATTTCATGTATATATAATGTCCTACATCTACGTCCAGCAGTTCTCGAAAATTTTGAATTCCATGTCAAAAATGACGTTTGCAGGCCTGAACATAACTATCAATTTTTCCTATTCAATATCTCCAATTGTTTGATTGAGGTTGGTTTCTTTGTAGACGAAGATCAGCTCCAGTGTACTCTGTTGATATTTTGATTATAAATAAAAACAGGGTGATCAGAAACTATCATTGGAAATTACTTTGGAATAATCGTTGAAAGTCTTTTTTTTTCAAATTGAAACCCCCTATTTTTATAACTCCATATCATTCAGCATCGAAAATGAGGGTGACTTTGTATGAGATTGTCTATTCCAAAAGCTTGTAGTTCTCGAAATATTGGGCGAAAACATTTTTCTTTTCCATTTTTGAGTTTATTTATTCTCAGTTGGCCATGGCACTCGTGCTTTTGTTAGAAATAATCGAGTGTCACGGAATGTCATTGATGTAAATAATCATGCCGGCTCGTTAAAAAAAAATGACTTCTAGTAGTTTCTGATCACCCCGTATTTATTTTCGGAATTTTGACAAAGTACACTGAAGTAGATCTCCTTCTACAAGGACACCAACCTCAACCGAAAAGATATCAAATAGTAGAAATTAATAATTATGTTTGCACCTACAAACGTCATTTTCTGCATAATATTCAAAATATTTCGTTAACGGCCAGACTTAGGTATAGGACATTATACATGAAATTTTCCTAGAATTCTTCGTTGAATCTGAATATGAAATGAATGGGTGTGAATAATACAAGGAAGTTGATGCCAACTTCCGGTATGACCGGAAATCTTGTAAATTTTCCAGCCGGATTGCCCCCATCAACAGTAGTATGCTAACAAATTTTCAAATTCGCCCTAGTCATATAGTTCTCCATATATTGATCGATGCAGTTCCCGGAAGGACACCCTGTATGTACTATATCCTGTAATCCTGAAATAACACAAAATCATCTTCACAACATTTCATCAAAATTGATATATATATTTAATCAGCTGAAATTTCAGATGACAAGATTGAAGTCAATTGGTGGCAATCCTCCGGAAGATCAGACTAGGAGAATTTTGAGATTCATTCTAACCAATGAGCTAGCTTCTCTCTTCAACTAGAGAGGTAAAGATAAGAAGGCTTTCAAAAATACAAATGTGATAAAACTAATTTATGGTATGGTTATTTCTCATTTGCGATATTTCCTAATAATTATATCGAATCATTTTTGCAGTTGCTGTCAAGAGGGAGTTTGGAGCTGCAACTGACAGCCAGATGGCAACCAAAGACTGGTTGAAGTTTGCTAAGAAACGCATGAATGATGCTATCAAATCTAAGCAGAAAAAAAATATAATTCATTGGAATTCATATATATATATATATATATATATATATATATATATGATATATATTCATATATTCATATATATATATTTATATATATGAATCATGTTTACCATCAAGTGACCATCAAGTCTGTTGTTTTTATATTTATAGAATCTCAGTTCGTTTTTTATTTTTATACAAGATTCATTTTATCTTTATGTTTTTATATTATCATTATTTTTCAATAAATGTTATGGAACATTATTTTTGTGCCGGTCTTTCTCATCCAGAAATCCATACTAGGTACAACTCTACGCGAAATCAAGATGTCTCAGTGTAACCCAAATAATTATTCAGGTTCCATCAGCACTTATTCTCATGATCTCGGTTATTTTCAAATTAACAATACAAAGAGGTGTCACAAATGGAAGTGGATCACCCGGAACAAATATTGGAACTGGTAACGTATATTAAACGTACTGTATATCCATTTTCGAAACGTTGATAGAACGATACTAATGGAAATGGAAAGATACTGATAATAATCGTTGATTCTACAGAAATTATAAACGTTAACCAAAAACTGGAATTCTACGTTGCATTTAAGTGATATTACAGTACCAATATAAACGTTTAGAATTCGTATCTCTGTAACGACTAAGATAATCAACGTTACTTAATACTAAAATTCTACGTTGAATTCGAGGGATTATTATACAAACATCAACGTTTAGAATTCGTATCTCACTAACGTTCTGAAAAATATCAATGTTACCTAAATACTGAAATTCTACGTTGAATTTCAGTAGTTTCACAGTGCCAACATTTAGGATTCGTATCTCGGCAACGTTCTTGAATATCACCGTTTCCTGAATACTGAAACTCTAATACGGTGAATTCCAGTGATATCATATTACCAACATCAACGTTTAGAATTCGTATCTCAACAACGTTACTTCGAAACCAAATTACATCGTTATATCGAAGTGGAATGAAAACATATAAAAAACGCTGAGAAACCGTGAAAGAGTAGAGTTACGTTGAAACCGAACCATAACGTTGTATTTCAGTAGAATTTACATTACAGTAAGGATGTTTGCAACGTGTGAATAACTTTGAATCAACGTGGAGGGGTAATGTTACAATGAAACCAGAATTAAACGTATTGCATAACGACATTTTGCCGTTTTTTCAACATAGATTTATAGTGGCGTTACTTGAAATAATCAACGTTTCTTTGACGTATCTGTGTTTATTGGGATGACGATTTCATGAAAATGAATCTGTGCGCAGATGAATTGATTCAAGTTCGGCAAACTCCGGGTATTTCAACTGTCATCTATGGTTACCAACTTCACTCAACTGACTCAACTGTGTTTGTTTAGGGCTGCGGAAATTTATCGATATAACGAAACTATCGATAAATATCCACACAATATTATGGATATATCGATATATCGTTAAACCGATGATATCGAGATGTATCCTGATTGTCGATGATTATTAACGCCCACCCCTGGATATGTAATTGCCATGTGAGTATCCCGAGTTTTTCGAAAAATTTTGATGCGAAATCAGTCTGAATATCTGAAAAGTTCCATATGTGTTGACACCAGAAGTGAAATTTCCTGTTAAAATATCAAGAACATTGATCAATCACAGCAAGCGTGTTTTTTTTAATAAGTCCAAACTAGTGCGTTTTACTTTCCTGTTGTCATATTTTATCATTCTATCCCTTTCTTAGCCGTCTTGATACGCAATCTGTCAGATACTATCATCCATCGTCAGAAGAACAAATCCCAAGCAAAACAAAGGCAGGACCAACACTGTCATCGTAAATAATGAACCGAAAAGGCCGTAAGTACGACGTCAGTCTCGAGTGTTCGGTGTTTTCCTACCGTCAACCGGGAACAAATTTAGGGAAATAAACCAAAAGCAAGTCATGCACTGTCGCCAGCATTCCGTCTCCGGCTTTCGGTTCAGTTGGTTTCTAAATGGGCAGAACAACTGTGCGAAATTTAATCTGTGTCCGCCGGAATCATTATGGACATGGGAATATACGGGGTGCACTCATTATATCTTCGATATACGCTAAATTTCCAGTCGAAATATCCCCGACAGAATATCCGTTCAATGTCAAAATATGATGAAGATGAATCAACCTGGTTGGATGGATCACAAGCAAAAGTGAAAATGATATGATCTTAAGAAAAATCACGGTTTAGACGGATTCGCGATGTTTTTTGACGGTTTTGACGATTCTTTTACACTTAAACACTCGGAGAAGGCAATTATTTAGTGGTTGCATTGAATGAACATGAACTGTGATGTCACATATTCATGTTATATAGATATATATTATCATGTAAGTTGCAATTGGTGTATCATATCATTGTGAATAGAAATCATTAACAGTAAAATTTTCGCGCCCATTTTGATTTAACAACATAAAACAGCGAGTTCTAACCCGAGAAAGCTAGTACTTAGAAAATCACAAAATAGTGTGGTTAACGAAAAATTTTGATTTTTTGATCAAATTAGCCGGTTTTCAGATTCGAAAAAGTCTGTGGTAGAGTGAGGTCAATTCAGATCAAAAACAATTCTTTTTTTTCATCTGTTGACAACACAAAAGGAAAACCTATGATGTTCGAGGAACATCGTGATAGCCAGCGGTGGAATTTCGGGAGAGGAGGAAGGTGTTGGAATTTTTCTTGGAAGTTTGGAAGTTATAAGCATCGGACAAGACTTCACTAAGCGAAGAATTCCACAACTTTGTCGTTCTCTTCATGAACGATGCTTGGTATAGCGATGTTCGACAGGTCTCGAGCCTGACAGTGTAGGGGTGACCAGCCTCAGCTCGTCTAGTTTGTCTACTAGGAATCGCTCATTAGTAGACCAGCGAAGTAGAGGTTACCCTCTGGAAGAAGGACTTTTTTTGGCCATTTGGCATTTTTCAGCGCGATAACAATCACAAGAAGGTACTTACTCCAGCGACAGTGATTAAGTGAGCTTGACGTCAGACCTAAGATAGATTATAGAGTGAAATACGAGAAGGCTAGAGGGTTAATTGGTGGCGCAAAACAAATGGAGTCTAATTCACCACCCTGAAAATAGAATATTCAGATGGGAAAATCAGGGTTTCGAAGATCTTACCAGTTCTATATAAATTGTAGCAGAGAAATTTGTCGATATATGGAGAAATTGGTTCATGAGATTGCATATTTTTCAACAAACTCAATGAATATTTCGACGATATGATTATTAACGTAAGTGATATTGACTGTTGCCATAATCATAAATCATTCTGATAATAGTCCGGCCTCTGGAAAAATTTCATGCGTAGAATTACGGTAATCAGTGATGATCATGTGATGCCATAAGAAATCGAATATTATTACAAGCTACAGTTTTTTTATTGCGAAATACATCATGATGAAATACTGAGCTGCATATCTCATCAATTATATGTTTACATTGGTTTCACCAAATACGTCAGAAATCATTATTTGCAGTTTATAGCCGCCCACAAAATTTTCCGGGAGAAAATCAATCTATAATGGAAAATGAAAACCAACTCAGTACCTATTCCAGGTCAACATATTTGCAGGAGAACACGAATATGAATTACAATAACTTTCAATAACTTCTTCACTATTGAATCGATTGTGGTCATCATTTCGCAGTGTGTTGAAAATTTAACTACAAAAGGTAACTTTCCGTTTCGACCTGTACTACATATAATTCTTCTGGAATTTTTGCGTTATGAAAATTAGATAATGACCAAAAGAAAGGCGGTAACAACTTGATGAAAAAAAAAATGATCAGATCAAAATTGACGAAAGCATCAGAGATCCAATTTTCAACAGAAATTATCCGGTTATTGAGTCCATGAAGTATTTGAGTGGAACCAAAAACATTCTCTGATAATAATGCAATCGAAAACGTACAAATAATCTGAGTGAAGGATATCACAGAACTATATTTATATTAGTCCACTCGGAAAACCAGAATGTCAGTCTCCTCTTATCCTTCATAAAACTATCCGTTATATCATTATAGAATGTCATTCTGATTTCCTCCACTTTTTGCCTTTCCGGGAAGGAGGGTGCAAGTGCCCCCTAAACCCTTCAAACTCCTTCCTCCGGCACATGGAAATATTTCGATATATTTCAATATTCAGTGCAAACTTTCCTCGAGGGTGGATGAATTAAAGATTCATGTTTCGACATCATCGACAACATATTCATGTTTCATGCCCATTTCGAAAATGCAGCATTCCCAAAGTTCTCAACGTGACGGATTCCAGCCAGCAACCAGTTATCTACACTAAAAGAACCGTTTTCTTTCAGAGAAACGAGCTTCTAAAACGGAATTGAGTCGTTAATCTCTTCTGCAGCTTGATTGATGAGACCGAGAGTATCAATCAAAGAGGAGGAATGGAGAATTCTACCGCGGCGATTTTGAACAAATGTATGCCATTCTGGGTGTTTCTAAGTATGTCAACCCGTTCAAATCTGCTGAGTATGTTCTCTGCTCATGATCAGATCATTCTCCAGTGAATGGTGCTAATATCACACATTTGATATTTGCCATAACGTTGAAATGAGTTTTTTGTGAAAAATTTCGATAATGTTTGTAAAAATGTTTGTAAGAAAACTCACGAAGGTGCTGAACTGCCATCCCAAAAACCCTTAGGATGAATTTACAATTAATGTGAATTATATCGTAATTTAGCAGTAATTTACAGTTGTAACTGTGAATGAGGAGACAACGGTTTGAAAAAAAAAAGAGTTTTCGGGATGGCAGTTCAGTGCCGTCGCGCGTATTACATATAAACTATCCAAGCAGAGGAAAGAGTTGGACTAGTGGTACATAAATTGGTATCTACATGGCTCGTATCTCAGCAATATGAAATCTATATAAAGGGCTGGGATAAAGTATGGAACGAAGTGAATTCTATGAACGGAAAGAACGATATTTATGAAAATTTGCAGATAAGTGCAATGGAACAAAATGCATCTGATGCACGTTTCTTTGTTGATGATATACTTCCGGTTCGACCGGAAATGCCATCAACTTCTTTAATTTAAATGGGACACTCTATATATTCTTACAGATTTTGGAAGAGCTTGTTATTTTGAATTCATACATATTGAGTTTAGTGTAGAAAAATTGTAAAAACGAAGAATATAGCACTCCAATCAACCACCTTTGAGTTTTTTGCATTACAGCACGAAACTATTCATTCAAACTCTCGTTCTCCAAGTGGCAAATTCTAATTGACGGAAATAAATTCTACAATCACTATAACCGATCATCATTAGAATTTCAATACGCTCTTTTTCACTTGATTGAACCATTCCATATTGTACGTTCATCTATTACTTGTACTGATAGACCTCATTATTCTCTTAAATCAAGGAAGCTATTGAAGTGTCGAAACAGAGGAAATGTATTCTTTTGCTTTTCGTCTTCTATCACAAATATCATTCATCTCCATAATGATAATAAATCAATAAATATTAAATTGACGATCTGACACCTTTTCTATAATCCTCTCTTGCCTCCAATAAGCCAAATCTCGACAGGAACAAAAGCAAATGGTCCATTAGATCGTAATAAGGCCTTAAACCTTAAGCCTAACTTCTCGACAGTTGTCTCTACATCAAAGGCGAGTGACACAAATTGAATTCAATTGTTTCGCCTCCTTCGTCGTAATCTCTCAGTCGCAAAGGCATCGGTGGTATGGAATGGACCGTCTGGCATTCGAAAAAACACGGATTACTCTGATTGGATCGGAAACAGTGGCGTTACATACACACCGAATCCAAAAATATCACACAACAATATCAACAACGTCAACAGTTACATATCTGGTAACAGTTACTCATTGCCTTTCTGAGAATATTGAAAATCGAACCCAAACTGAAAGCGTTTGACTCATCACGCTCTTATCAACCTATTCAAATGATCAATGACAATGACGTCAATAACTTCAAACAATATGTTGCAACATCTGGCGTACCACAAAGCTCCAATCTGGGGCTATCACTTTTCAACGCTTTCATTAACGACTCTGGTAATGTCATTGACTCAGCTGATTGTCAACAGCTGGCTGACAATCTGGGTCAAGTGGACGAATGGTGTCAAAATAACAGATTAGAACTGAATCGGGTGAAATGTAACGTCATGTAACATTTCTCTTCTAATACCATTCAAAGTTCCTGGCTCCTGGCGTTATGGTTGATCAATCTAAGTCGTTGGATGAACACATTGGTACAAACCCTCTGACAGCTCATAGAAAGCTTGTCAGAACTTTGTAAGCCTGCACACGCGAAAAGACAACTGCTTTAACTCGATCCTTCATAAGGTTGTCAATAATGAAATCAAATGCAGATTTGTTAGGGAAATTGAATTTTGATATCCCGATCACATCTTCCCAAGTTGTGTTGAATTTCAGTTAGATTTTCCAGGAACCAACGTATATAAAAGTAACTAGGCTTTGTATGAGATGTGTATTCCATATCACTAAGTCACTGAGAATCTACATATGTTCAATTGTGGAATATTTTATATCAAATTTTGTATGTTAATAAGTAGATAGCCAGGATATATTTCTCTATGCTCAATTTGTCATATTGATTCGTCTTCCTATTTTGCTGATGTGAGATGCAGTGCTTATATTTTTATTCTGTCCTTTTTTTCCCTGTTCTGTGAATGGGACAACTTGTTGAACGGTGTAAGAAATAAATATCAAGAAGCTAACAATGTTCTTAATATTTATCTTAATTTATTTCCTTGGCCCAAAAACTACTGATTTCTCATTGATATTCATATTTACTTTTGTATCTTTTCAATTTTTGAAATTGAGTAGATTTCCCACAGTGGACGGCGGCACTGGCGATACCCCAGTTGTGTGGTAGGACTACTGCATCGTGTAATCCTCTTAGGGATTAGGAAAGAAAAGTCATTTCATGAACCTCCTCTTAGGCTGCCACTACGTTATATGAGCACAGATTGGTCATATATTTATGATGAATCCAGTAAATCTCCCGGTTATGAAATTTCTTATTTTGTAGGGACAATACGGCTTCGAGATTTCGTATATCCGGATAACGTTGGTGGATGCTGATTGGTATCTATTCAAGATATTGTAAGGTATTACCTAATATAATAGTGGCATGTATAGAAGTATCCAAGCTATTTCGAGCACATAAAATGGCATGTCCAAATCTTGGCAATAATGTAGCAACATCTGTTGATATACCATATTATTCCACCAAATGAATTGAGATTCAGGCAGTTGTAATTATCCTATATCCAAAGAAACTGACAAAAATTGCGATTATCAATTGATTGATGGAGAATATTTTCAATATCATCTTATACCTAGGGGATAGAAATATTCAGAGGTACTGAAAAGAACGTATAATTCTTATTACTACTCCGGTACTTTCTCATTACTACTACTTTTCGAAATATTTTTTCATATCTTTTGACAACCTATAATGGTCGCCCATATTTCTACGAGTCAATTATTTGATATTACTTCCACCAACTCTTCTGAGAAACTAGATTCATCGTTTGTTTGAGAGCTAAACTTCAAACATATGAACAGCATTCCAGGGCGGGTCTAATTTGCGCTTTATGTAGATCATGAGCAGTTGCTGGGGTTGTGAAATACTGATATGAGAGATAGCAAAGCTTTTCTTCACTTGCAGAGATTATAATTTTGTGAAATTCTGAAGTTTGAATGAATACACAAGAGAATTTCCCTATTCTATTTGGAAATTACCTACATAATAAAAGCCTTATTCATAGAAATCAGTCTGTAAACGCTCTACAGTTATATTGTAAAGTAAGCTGGAGTTCGAGAGATACTTTTGGGTTCAAATATTTGTTCCAGAGCATTTAGGCCAGCAGATATTTCAGATATTTGCAGAAAAGAAAATTGGAAAAAATACGTTTCGTATCAGGAAACCATAAGCTCGTTCATGCAACATAGCAAAATCTACCCCATGGCAAACAACCCCCGGAGAAACCACCCCTAACTTTTGTTTTCAAATTGCATCCCCATGTTTATTCTGGTCCAACTTACAGTCAATTATGTAATTGTTAAGATAGTTGATCGGAAAAATCCGTTAGTGGGTGGATTGGAAATAGTCGACCTGCTCGACGTCACTGGACTTTTTTCTATGGGGATATTTGTCTTCGAAACTCAACCAATAAATATTGAAGATTCAACCCAGAAAATTTCTGAGGCTTGTGATACTGTAATTATGAGCTCATAAATTGATATTTCATTCTTATTTTTATTTTCCATAATTCTGCATGCCATTCTAGCTACCATGATACATCATTGAGTGAGAAATGAAACGGGCTGGAAGTTGAACCAAAACAAACACAACAAAAACAAAAGTTAGTGGTGGTTTCTCGGGGGTTGTTTGCCAGGAGGTGGAATTTACAATTTTCATCTCTGCAAATAACTGAAAGCTATGGGACACCCGGTATTTTTTCAGAACGGTATTCTGTCGCACAGAACCGTAATTTGTATGGGATCGGTAATCCATCGGAAAATAGAGTATCAGGATATATTTCATCGAACAGCAATATGCAGGAATGTAATCTGTATTATCGTGTACACAAACTTCAGGAATAGTAATTCATCGGAACCGTATTTCTCAAGAACGCTATTCTGTGGGAACCGTGTTCTCTATAGAAACCGTATTTTGTAAGAAAAGTAATTCCTTAGGAACCGAGTACGAACCGTATTCTGTAGAAACCGTATTCTGTATGAACAGTATTATATAGGGACTGTATTCTTTGAGAACCGAGTAGGAACCGTATTCTGTAGGAACCGCATTCTGTAGGAACCGTATTCTGTATAAACAGTATCATGTAGGAACTGTATGTTTTGAGAACCGAGTAGGAACCGTATTCTGTAGGAACCGCATTCTATAGGAACCGCATTCTGTAGGAACCGTATTCTGTATGAACAGTATCATATAGGGACTGTATTCTTTGAGAACCGAGTAGGAACCGTATTCTGTAGGAACCGCATTCTGTAGGAACCGTATTCTGTATGAACAGTATCATGTAGGAACTGTATTTTTTCAGAACCGAGTAGGAACCGTATTCTGTAGGAACCGCATTCTGTAGGAACCGTATTCTGTATGAACAGCATCATATAGGAACTGTATTTTTTGAGAACCGAGTAGGAACCGTATTCTGTGGGAACTGCATTCTGTAGGAACCGCATTCTGTAGGAACCGTATTCTGTATGAACAGTATTATATAAGAACTATATTATGTAAATGAATGGTGAAGAGGTTGAATGTTTTCCAATGATAGCTGTCATATGATACAACGGTTTTGGCTACCAGATTTTCATCGAAAGCTGAAAGAAGTTGTGACAATAGGTTCATATTTTCGTTTCACAAAACTTTGATGATTGAGAGACATTGCTTGGTGATGAAAAAAAAATGTTGCTATATTATGGAAATTGTGTAGGACGATTTTATGTATAACAGATGAATGAGCAACCGTTCCTACCAACATCTTCATCAATCCTCGATAATTATCCCCCGAAGAAGATAAATAGCATTCTTGTCCGAACTTACGGAATTATGAAAGTGTCTTAATCGATCATCGTCCTTTGATATGATCTCCCACTATGGGAGGCACTCCTACTCACACAATGACACTTTCTACGGGTTTACCTGAAGCGATTCATCATTCGACCCGATTGGACACATTTCCATGTTGCACACCTCTACAAAGGGTGTTTGCTTCGTTCGGGGCCACACAATCGATCAATCACAACTGAGCGAAATGTGATTTGTATCAGAATTCTTCCTAGCTATTGATACTGAGTACTGACGATCATCGATATTTCTATTGTGCTCAGTGGCGTATCTAGTTGAAATAGTCTACACATCTGTTGGAAGCACCCCCATTTTTTTTTTGTACGATAGATGTAAATTTTGTGTAGATTCCGAATCCGAAGGAACTTTTGCGCAATATCTTACATAGTTCTCTTTGGAGATAAAGAACTGCGGCTTTTTACATTACTGCCCTGTCTTTTTGTGGAATGATTAATGGCGTAAATTGAATTTTCACAGCCCACCATATATTTTCGAGATTCTGAACAGGATTTATGATTATTTATAGAACGAACTTTTGACGTGTTGAGAGTAAATGTTACACAATCCAAATATAAAATTGCTATTCTTCAACGTTGTCTCATTTTGTTTATTGCACTGTCTAGATATTCGTGGATATATAATGGAGAAGAAATACTTATTTATTTTTATATTCATTATTCATATCATTTTTATGAGTATCATCAACCGATTATCAAGTATATCAACTACCGCCCTACGATTCCTTTGTTTAGAACCGATTTAGAACATAGAAAACATCACATTTTTTGCAATATGTATGAAACCTCCGCTAGAAAATTGTTTCGAATGCTTTTTTGTCAAGAATAGGTAAAGAAATAATAAAGTTTGAAGGGTGTGGAAGGGTTGTGGAAGAAGGTTTATGTTAAGCTGTACTCAAACATACTTATTAACTTTGTCTAATGTTAGTGATGTTGACAGCTAGGTACAGACTGCTTTACTGATGAGAAATTTCGAAAATAGCTCTTTGGAATAAATTCCACTTTCTCAGAATCACATAAAAGATCTTGCATCATGGAAGATGGTATGAAGAGGCACCAAAATTTTGTCAGATATCTCATCAAACAAGCAAAGTTTTCTAAAACCTCATGTTAGGAAAAATTAGCTAATTATTTTTCCAATAATGATGTGAATCGATCTGTCTGAATTCAGAGCAGTACCATTCAACTATTTCGTGTAATTCAAGGAAACCTAAACAATCAAAACACATATGTTTGTATTGTTCTGGGACAACCCTGTTGTTTTTTTTTTTGTAAGAAGTTTCATCGATAAAAACGGAATATTACGTTCAAGTCAGTACATATCCAACCGACTCAATAACCCAATATTTATATCAGGAATGCGTTTTTTTATCAGCTTATATCAAGTGATGAAATGGTGCAAGTGATTTAGTTAATTTTCCATTCGAGTAACACGAATCCTTTCAAAAGTGGTTAAACAGATGTGTATCTGATGCTCAATATAAACAAAAGGCGATTTTGCTTGATTGATTTATTCGAATAAGCATATGGCATTTGCCATGTTTCTGATTGCAAAATCAAAACAATATCAAAAATACAGATGTTTATCAGTTCATTTCGTCGCACAACAAAAACAAATTCGAGAGTAACAAATCGAGTATACACTCTGAACGTCATGAATCATAAGAGTGTATTACTCTTTGCTCAGGATAAAGAACTCTTCACAAAGATAACTTGCCCTGCATCCAGAAAAGTATTGTTCTTGAGCTATAAGATGTTGAATTTGTTTTAAAAAATATGTTGTTTTTCTTGTATATTCCATAACGTTCAAAATATCTTCAGGACAATAGGTACCCATGCCTACATATTTTGTATATCAGGCAGAATGCATAGACTGAGCTGCACAGTGAAAAAAAATCAATACCACGAGTGTCTATATCGATACAAACCATTTCGATGTAAATCAATCAAAACAGCAGGAGCAGTGTGGTAATTGACCTCAATTTCGTTTTTTAATCTTTCGATGGGAAAATAGTGTGTGTGAAAAATTATAATAATAACTCAATCATTACAAGCAGCGATTCGTCTTGCATACCTTGTTATGTTTTTATAATATTCATTTTGAACTTTGTCCATGGGATTATTATCTTCTGACAATAATGACTGATATCTATCTAATTCACGAGTTTTGCTTGCAGTTTGGACATTTGCCACCTGGTCGTAAAAGATTGAATGTAGTCATGCAAAGGCGTCAATAATTTTGCAAAACCCATTATTGTTCCCTTCAACATTGGGAGAAGGATTCCAATGTACCAGACGAGGAACTCAATATTTAATGGAAGAAACATGAATATTGTTTCGAAATAGTCTTTAAAAAAAAGTATGAACACTATTATGAACTTCAATGAAATGTAGGTATATTCTTATATATAAACCTGTGGTGCACAACCAAACAGGGGTCAAATTATTAAAGTAGAATGTCTGTTTTCGAAACGATCTACAACGTCACCATTTACTTTCATGTCCCTATGTACATGTACTATATGTATATGTATATGACAATTCCACCAGTTTGACCTGTGGAAGCCCGAAGCCAAGCCTTCAGTCGTTTCAGTGTTGAAAAACTGCGTTCGACTGTTGTAACAAAAACTGGCATAACACTAACCAAATATTAGGGCCATATGAATATTTGGAAATATATCATCATCACAAGCCTCTGAAGCAGAAAATGCACAATCGGGTGGATAAACCTCATTCATTCATTTCTGAAACACAGTTCAAGTTACGTATTCAAAAGCCGAAATTCATTGGAAATTTGACAGATATTCAGCTGAATTTAGTTTGAAGGATTGAACAGTTTCTATATCCTTATTATTTAGACTTGAGGAAGGCTCCGGGATTGAATTATAAATTTCAAGTACCTCAAGAGAAATCTTGTTGATTCGGAAATTGATATCAGTCAATTCATTGTCTAATATTTGAATAAAAATACTTCCTTTGAAATATTCTTGAAGGTGTGAAGGTGTCACGAATGGGTTTGCCATGGGGTTATAGCGGAGTATCAACCTGGTAATACTATTGGACACTTGGTTATTCTTTCAGATAGGTGTTCGATTCTTTTTTTTTTGTTTAGAGGCTATCTCTTGAAAGTTTCGGAGGCTCAATTACCCTCACTCCCCCCCCCCCCCTCCTTGCCTATGACCCATCGCTTCTACTTGTCGTCATCAACGATGTCATTACGGAATAGTAAATCGAACGAAACACCTGAGGCTATGATCTCAATAGCAAGCGACATCAATTTTATGTATAATCGTGTCGCTTTTCTTTATCTTCATCGAATTCTTTCGAAAGAACATGGAATGTTTCAGCTATGCAATAATCATTTATTCTATTAGACTCGCCTAACGACTCTCCACGCAAGTATCTAGCTAGAAATATTATCGTCGTTTGTGTATTGAGCATCTTGTAACAGAGTTGATTATGTATAACACTATGTTGCATGGAAGACTACGGACCAGTTCAATGCACTCCTCACTTATAATTGCACGAGAGGTTTGTATATTTTCGGGTAGATTTGGGTTGTTTTTCCATGACGAGTAGCTCTAGTTCAGAATGTTCCTAACTCTTATTGATTATCGATAAAAATGTACTACTGCTTCGAATTCTGTTATATGTGATGCAAAGTTGATTTATTGTCAAGAATTTAGGATGAACATTTCTTTAAATGGAATCTTTCAGTGCAAACATGATGTCAAAGTCATCAGTCAAGAAATCATCGAATTACTTCACAAAAGTTTTGCGACGAAGTTACTGTAATTATACAGGGTGATTCGATCAAACGTATTTTGACTAACTGCAGGATGTGATTACTCGAAATGATTCCTCCTGATATGAACAAGTGTTACTTTTATTTTATTCTTGTTTCAATACCTAACTCTCGGAATACTGACCTTAATTGAACGAAAATTTGTTAAATTCGAACCTGATGTTTTTATTGTTCTTACTCGCAGGGGGCGCCACATACAAGTCTTCTATCTTTTTGTCTCACTGCGGCACCGAAGGTGGAGCGTTCTTAGGTTGACAGTTTTTCGAGTCGAATTGCTGAAGGAAACATTTTAGAATTTGAACAGCACGAATTCACCTGATATCAATACAAACATCGAGTGTAATTCGGCAGGACAATTCAATGATTACCAAAACGTAAAAAAATGTCGCCAGATTGATGATTGCGTCGCAACTGTAATATCAGTAGGCACTGACCGAATCGACTCATTGTTAATGCTTAGACATACAAAAATGTTAAAGTTAAAAAAGTTGTTGACAAATATTTCGATTTATCAATTTTGGCAAGTAACACCGAGTTAATTGATAAACAAATGAAAGACACCAGTGTATTTGTAGCTGTAAATGTTGCAGCTAATTTTTGCCGCTCTCAAACTGACAATTGCACTGTGGCAAATGCGACTTGAATTGTCACAAAAAAAAAATGTTATCAGAAGAAGTAGGTACACGAGGAAAAATGTATAGTATCCAATAGGATATTACCGAAAATATATCGGTCTATGCCAAGATATCTGGTAGTTTATGTGACATCAATGAATTATGGTAAGCATTTGAAAACAATTATTGGATACGAGGTTTGTATACTCATAATTTTCTGAGAAATGTAAACACAAATTAGTGCAGTGTCATTCCATTTGAAGAAATACGATGAACTACGAACGAAGACAATGGAATACTGAATGGTATGCCTGACCTGCAAGCATTACCACCACTTTTTCGCCACAAAAGTCTATTACAAAACATTTTTGTCAATCCTTAGGATACAAACTTCAGTAAGTTATTCCAGTTCAACAGGTGGAGTTTCAAGATAGAATATGAAGAGCTGTTTTCGAAGTGGCAATTCCCAAACAAAATTACATATATCGATTTCACGGCTGTTCCTTCAGTTTTCTCCCAATTTCCGCTTCTCCTGAACCACCCCTGTATTGAGGTGAACAAAACAAATCAAAAAGTATTCGAATCGGTCGAGCCATTTTCGAGTTTTTTTTGCAAACTAACGCACGCGGCGGTTCATTTTCATTATATTATGAATACAAACTCAATACGAGCATACTGTCTGTTATTCGAGGAGGTGGTACATTCATTGTTCAGCTTTTCTGTAGGATTTTCTCTCCTCGTTTCTGAATTAATGGGAATCACCTTTGAACAGGAATTTCTCCGTCTGCCGGGTTGTCGCTTTTCAGTGTCGAAGCGGCTCAACATTGGAAAAGTTTTGCGAAGATTTTGTTCTAATTGAGTTTAAAATGGGAGCAGATTCGTTCCCAAAACGTCCACTGAGATAAGTAGAAGTTTTATTTTGATTGAAAATATATTTGTATTCCCAAATTTTTCAAAAAATAAGGTGTCACTGACAAAAAGAGGATTTCTATTTCAGGTATCTAAATGTTTAATTTCAAGCGCAGTGACATCTTGAGGCACATCATAAATCTGTCCTTACTACAAATATATCGAAATAATTTTTAATTAGGTTTTTGGGGTGATATACCGAGTGGCCACGATCTAAGTGACCTTGGCCACTATGAAAGGTTTTTGTTTCAGTTTTTTCTCATGGGAAAAATCCAAATGATGCTCACTAATGCGGTGAATTACCTCATCACGAAATCATATCAGTGTCCTAATGTTTGTCAATCCATATCGATAGTAGGTGACAGATCTGATATTAACGATTCAAGTATCACTTCACTCTTTCCACAAATTTCATCCGTTCGAAAAGGAAGTGAGAAATTCACGGACCCGTTGATGAAAAATAAACAACGAATTCGGCATAATGGATTTATTCCTCTGCGAGTGAAAAACAGAAATGCTCCTTGCGACTGCACGAGAATCGAAAGAGGAATTCGGAACACGACGGGCATATAGCACGACCGCAAAACATCCGAAGGAGCGCCATCGTGCATACCGATCGCTCGGACCGTCAGGGATTTCGTCGACGGGACACACTCGGGTTTTAAATTGCGAAAAGCCAGCGGATCCTCGCCTTCTTATTCTTCCGTCTTTTCACATTTTTCAAGTAGTATTTAACGCGCCTGCTTTGTGGGCTTCTCAGGCAGGAAAGTTTCATCCAAAAGTGAATTTATCATTCAACTTTTCAACTAAGCTTCATCGTCTTGTTGCACAAATGAGTTGTACCTGTAGAATCGGATCATATCTGATAATAATCAACATTATTATTAATATATTTTCGCCACTATAGCCTGAGAAATCACCATTATTCGAGGAATTCCTCCAATGAGAAGCAAAACTTTTCTGACCTAGATACCTAATGACCTAGGTAAATAATGGAACTGTCAATAGCGTCGATGATATGTAGTATACACATGTAGATGCCTATGGAACCAATAAAACATTCATTATCAACCGAAACGTAAAATAAATATAGATGAGACTGCGAAATTCACTACAGCCCAAAGCGATTTCTGCATTTACGAAAAATGTTTCGAATTATGAATAATAAAAAATTATAAATTATAAATTATAAGTGGCGGCCAGGTGATCCAGATACATCAGTTCAGTCGGTAGCATTTGCGATGTTCATGAGGTTTGGATATTTCAAATCATTTTTTCCTACGAGCGTGCGGAAAAGTAACTTTACCGCATGATTTTTCGTTTTGAAACCAAATCATGCGGAAAAAGTTACTTTTCTGCACTAGTTCTGAGAAAGTTACTTTTCCGCACGATTTTAATATTGTTGGAAATCAGGATATTTAGGACTAACTAAATGATCTATGTAACTATTCTGTCTTATGTGTCATTTTGTAGCATTATTATGAAATCTTGTTTAATGAAAACCTTTTTTCTTCATTGATGAGATGGACAAAAACACACGCCGTCGCGTGTTATGGACAATATATTTCTGATTATATATCTGCGATATTTTTCAGTATCGATAATCTGATTCCGATTCCTTCCTATACGTGTCCGAACTCATCTCTAGTCTATGTTTAGGTTTTAGTAATATGCCGAATGGCATTTTTCTTTCAGCGGAAATAAAAATCGGAATTGATGAAACATGCTGTTATGGAGTCATTCAAAAGTTAACCAAGGGAAGATCACTTCACGAAAAGTGGATAGTATATTCATCTGTCGAAAGCACATACTGCAACAATATCCCATCGATCATCCGTTTATCTCATTAATCAAGAGTGAAAAGGCGACGGAAACAAAAATCGCTCTGCGAATAGCGAATTACATCCCGATGAAGTCTTTCCATCCGAGAGCCACTCGAAATCTATAAATGATCTCTCTCTTTGAACGCGTCAGTCAATAAAATTCCCGTTCCCGGCTCCTTCGCCATAATCAGCGAATCACCAGTCTGATGATTCGAGCGAATTTCGTTCCGACTGTCGCATTTTACGGTCGCTCTTCGTCCTCATCAAAAGGCCTCAATGCTCAATCAGCGCCTCATTGAGGAGAGGCGACGGCGTAGGCGCCCAGACGTCGCCGTCGTTTCTGCACAAATAATGTTGATGGAGCTCTGATGCTGCTTGATTATACCCGTACACGACGTGGATTGTGGATATGGTTCAATATTGTGAGAAATTCAAAGATAGCTTCCACAGTAGTTTTTCAAGTACGTTTTTTCCTTTCGATTTTTTCGAAATTTGGCAGGTTTGGTTGCCAATAATATTAAGTACTTCATTCATAAATGTGTTCATAATGTGTTCAATTTCATTATTACAATAATTTAGACCTGGCCATTTACGAAGTGAATTTTTAAAATCCAGATATCTCAAAAACAGCTGCTCAAATCAACTCTTACCACGTATACATGTTTTATGTAAAAGACGTTGGACAATCCGAATTTCCATTTAAAAATTTAATATGGGGTGGCTCAAAAAAGTTATTTCGTTTTAAATGTGTGCAAGGTTCCGCAGGTGGCGCCCTCTTAACTTTGCAATAAAAATGATAGCAAATTCTAATTTTTCAACCAGAAAAACCCCCCCCAAGTCGAATTTTGTGACAATACACCAATTATTAAAAAAATATTCATTAAAAATGAAAATCAAATTGAACTTTTGACATTCTGTATCTCTGAAATCATTCACTTTCGGATTGAGGTAAGTTGAGTTAGATCGTCATATTTACGCCTCAGGAATTTGTGGTGGCCTTTTTTCCGCACCTTCTAGGGACACCCTGTATAAGCAACCATTTGATCATCTTCGTTGTTTTGAATGGAACATCCTATATATTTCAACATATTCGAGTTCTTCAGGTCGAAACACATTATGTCAAATATGTTTTTACGACTTACTAAGTTGAAACATTATTCAAACTGCAAGGAAACTCGTGAACTAAAGTAGATTTTTGGATATATACAATTTGTTACCTACTTCACCGCAATACAGGAATAGAATATGAAAATGAATGATGAAATGAATGACCACCCCAGTAATGAGTTGTACAAATATTGTCATTTTCAAAGACACATACGAATTGAGGCGAACGAGACAAAAAAAATTATTATTTTTTTTACAAAAAATTGAGTCACCCTGTATAAAAAATGTACTGTTCTTGTGATAAGTGATGCCCAGACAATTTCGAAATTTCATCAGGTTCAACAATACACAGGATGCCCTATGATTAGCCTGCCAAACTTCACCTTGGCTTTTACGACCAAAAATAGGTAGAAGTTCTAATGATCATAAAGGGTGCTTCTGAAGATGTCATTTACTGAATATTACCGAAACGTCGTGTAATGAAATGATGCTGTTGTTGAAGTATTCGTGAAGTATGTAGTGTAAGAATAATATGCCATTCAAGAGTGTATAAAATGTGGGTGCAGGGTGCAGCTACGTTAAATATACTCTGTCGGCAAATATTCCGACGATATTATATCGAATTATGAATGTTCAGATTCTTTCTACTGAAGAACAATGTAATGCTCTTGTTTCAAGAAATTATGGTAATTTTATCCTATCGTCTTGTTTGTTCACGAAATCTCTCATGAAATAGTTTGTTGAAACAGAAGTAAGTTCTTATGAGTTTACAGCCAAATCGCAATATTATGCATTCGCATATTTGGATTAGTCAACGAAAATTCTCAATGATGAAGTGTTTTTGAAAACTATACAAAGTGAAAAATATGTAGACAAGAGCCGAATTGTGAAGTTAATTCATATTTCTCAAGATGATGTGACGTTTCGATTGGTTTGCAAACTCATAAGGAGAATGTAGAGGATAGCAAGAATTTGAATTCCTCATTTCCCAGAATAAGATTACTATCTCTAGAAGAATAACACTCGTGTGACGGTATCCTGTTTCCCCAAATTCTCTGAGCGAGTACCGAGAAACACGATATATCCTAATTATTCAGTGTGGCAGCTTCGAAGGCGAGGTAAAATTAATATTGGAGCATTACACCCACCGGGATACTACATTATCATCGAATCTCTATCATATTTCGTCTAAATTTATCATCAGTATTTCGTTTCAAATCTGTTTCAGCTGCCAAGTATGCAACCTAATATTAAATGATCGACAAATCGTCATCAAACTAGGTATAGAAGGCGATTCGCAGCTTGCAATTATTATTGAGCTGAGCGAGAAACGCATTCTAATATTTCACGAGCACGATTTTGCGCATTGCTTTCAATGGTATATCAATCTCTATCAATTTCTTCTCCGTGGTATGTCCGATTTCGAGTTTCGTATTCTATAAATCTTCCTCCATCAATTCCTCCTTAGTCGTGCCATTGTTGACCCGTTATAACAAGTGACTATCCTGTGTATAAGAGCTTCGCAAATATCAAAATAAATACTCAGCTTTCATCATCTTCACAGGACAACAATTTGGTGAAAGATGTATCGCAGATCAAAGATTTGGGTGTTGCATTCGATGAAGAAATGAGTTTCAGGCCACATATCGATTATACAATACCGAGGTGTAACAAATTGTCAAGTTTCACAATGCCATCAAGTAGGGACCTCAAATCTATAGAGGTTTTGGCCCATACTTTGTTTTCGCTTGTAGTGAAATCAACTTTGCTATATATATATATATATAGAAGAAATCTTGTTCCTTTTGGGTATGCAGTATTAGGAAAAAACAAAAGATAGTGCATTCTTGTTTCTGTTCAAGCTTTCGAGAATTTATTATCTCAATGTTGATCGATCAACATGGTACCCAGTTGTAACCAGAATGTTTATTTTATAAATTCTTGACAATAATGTAATCAATAGAATAATTTAATACCTATGTATCCTGTGATGTGTTGTTTCGATGTGATGTGTTATATCGATTAATGTATTTTTTGGTTGGAATGACTAGCTTCATGATAACCTCAAATTTCTAGTTCCTGATGAAGAGATAATAAAAAGTGTTTTGTTTTTTCCTAAGACTGCATACCCAAAGGAAACAAGATTTTTTCTTAACTCAATACTAACTCCACTCTAAAAATCTAGATTTTTTACCTTAACTAGTCAGTCACGACTACCTTCCTCCTAAATATATATATATATATATATATATATATATATATATATATATATATATATGAAGTGATACGTTCCTGTATTTTTTTCTTGCAGGACCTCTTTAAGGAGGAGACATCTTGTTTATTATTTATTATTATATTATATTTAATTTATATTTATATTATATTTAATAACTTCTACTCTATTTTTTAGAAACGAGGAGAGAAAATCCCATCAAAAGCTGAAAAATATCTTTATTGAAATTTCCATTTACAATTGCAAATAATTTCTCTTCTGAAACCATCACTAACATAAAAATAACAAGAACCATAGCATAATGAAGCATGATTAATAAGTGAATAGCGATTTAATCATTGCGCAGAATGTTTATACAATAAAATTGCTTTTTTCGATGCCCCTATTACCTCTGTCTGTTTGTCTGTACCTTTTCGGGACACCCTGTATGATATGATGAGAGGCAATATAGATTCCAATGAAGATATTTCTTCTATATATTTCCAAGTCCCATCACGGAATCTCAAAGAGAATCACTTATTTCTCGAAATATTTAGTAGAACAAGTCTTGGCCAAAACTCTCCGATCATTAGAATGACTCGTATTTATATTAAAAAAATCTCCTGATAAGATAGTCGTGCTCAGCTTGTATTCATTCAACTCAAATATCCTGTGTTGAATCCCTATTGTTATTAATAAATATATAAATAAGTCGGTGAGAATATGAACTTTCAGAATTTGAATAACTCACCACGGTTTCAATTGGGGAAGCAAACACTCGTGAACTATCGGCCAGAACAGGAACCTGCAAAAAACATGAATTTTTCATTCGAAATAGTACACAAATTAATCAGTGACCTCGAATCCCGAATTCCATGAGAAAATGGGATGACAAAAAAAAGAGTTTTCTTCTTGTTCTTGCGCACAGGGATTATGCGAATTTTTGCACTCCACTTGCAGGGTTTATTTCTAAAGTTATCGAAAAGTCACGGGTAAGGTAGTTAATCGGAATTTCTTTTAAAAAATTCGGAACTATTCCAGCAGATGTCATTTTTTTTATCTGTGGACAACACAAAGGGAAACTTATAATGTTCCAGGAACATCGTGTCAGCCAGCGGTGGAATTTTGGGAGAGAAACGAGGTGTTGGAATTTTTCTTGAAAGTTAGGAGGTTATAAGCATCAGCAAAGACTTCACTAGGCAAAGAATTCCACAACTTTGCTTAAATATTTTTTTCAATAGAACACCTTGTATCTCTTCACGAATCTAAAAAAAAGAGCTTTTTATGATTTCAAGAAGAAAGAGAGAGAGAGGGAGAGAGAGAGAGAGAGAGAGATTATATTCCTAAGCTGATAAAATTTATAGATTAATTTACGTAGTCTAGTTACTGTATAATCAATGTGTCAAGTTCATTAATTCAGCTTGAGTATTTCCTGACGCTTACGACCTCCAAACTTTCAAGAAGAATTCCTATACTTTCCTTCGCTTCCAACATTCCACCGCTGGCTAACACGATATTCCTCGAACATTATACGTTCTCCTTTCGTGTTGTCAAAAGATGAAAAAAAAAATCGATCCATACCGTACGGAAGTTCAATGAGGCAGAACATTCTTGAAGCGTCCATCCATCCACCATGCATTATTGTACAGATGATTGATCGATGGTTGATTGTTTTCTTTGGCACGCCATGCCGCCATTACGGTCTCTCGATGGCTCCCGTTGACCCAATAACAAACACTATTCAGTATTCACTCGGGGCGGCACCTGTACTCCGATTACCGCAGATTAAAATCATGATATGTCAGGTTCCATAAACGATCATTCGAATCGTATCGTAGCCCTTTCATTCAGCTAGTCATATTTCATTGGAATTTTTCTCAACTTATTCGATCAGGTCGTAGAAAAAGAGTAGTACTACTAGCTTTGTATTTTTTTGAGGCCAGTCAATATTATAAAAGATTCACTTACAATCCATGGACGAGAAAGTCTGAATTTACTTTTACATGTCATGGCAGAATTGCAAAGGTGTATTTTTGTACAATTGTCGAGAAAACTTGACATCTTTGCATTTCTATTGATGCCTAAATATTTACTTTTTGTCACCTTGAAAAAAATACTCATTTTCACTGCCGAAATGATACACAAATTGATCATGGAATATTACTTTTTGAAGGATTTATTTTCTATGGAGTAATTTATTAATTGATTATTCATCATATAACAATTTCATATATTTGAAATAATAATTGATAGTAAAACTTGGACAATTACTTGCAGCATAAATTCCCGAAGATGTTGCTGCTGATCAGAAACGTTGGATATTTCTTGAAGAGTTATTTCAACAATTTTATCAGATATTTCAATTTGAAAAAGATTACGGATTTTTTTACAGACAGTATTTGAGATTACGGAAGCGTAGAAGGGCTAATATTATTATATTTTTCGCTCAAATTCCGAGTTGCAACTCGGAATTTAGTGAAATTCCGGGTTGTAACTGGAATATTACTAAATTCCGAGTAATTTAGTGAAATTCCGAGCAAAATTCAAAGCAAAATCTCAATTTTGTTATCCAAACTATCTTCTTTATATGTTTCTGCCACCAAGGCAGATGTCCATTCACAGTTGTACAAAAAATGTCTGAATGGAATGAAGTTTTGGCCAAGAATCAACACTCTCATGTGCCATTAAGAAAATACTTATTTCACGCACTTAATACAAAAATTAAGTATTTCATCTCATGACAACACGAAAGACAAACCGTATTTTCAAGGAATATCGTGATGAATATTGGCAGAGAAGGAAGGTATTGGAATTTTTCCTGAAAGTTAGGAGGTCGTAATCATCAGGAAGGAAAGACTCCACCAGGCGAAGAATTCAATATAGGGGTGACCAGTTTGAGCTCCTCTACTTTGTCTACCTAATATCGTTTGTGGTGGAATGATAGAGAAGATTTTCGACTCCACCAGGTGAAGAATTCAATATAGGGGTGACCAGTTTGAGCTCCTCTACTTTGTCTACCTGATATCGTTTGTGGTGGAATGATAGAGAAGATTTTCGGTGATCATCCTCCTCTTTTCTACGATGTCACAGATTCATCAATCAATACGTGTGTGTAGTATTCTGACTACAAACCAAGACCTTCAGCGTATGTTTGAGAGGTGAACTCCAAACATATGAATAGTACTCCAGGACAGGCCGAACTTGCGTTTCTCAGATCAAGATAAGCTGCTGGAATGTGACGTACCTCTTTTCACGAAACAGAATGCCAAGTTTTTGCTTAGCAGTTCTCGCAATGGACCTCACATGCAAGCTGGAGTTTTTACTGCATTGAAATATACTAAACTTTCAGATCGCCATTCAAAAATTCTCGACACTAAATCTTGGTTGATTATGTTTCCACTATTAGATTTCGCCAAATTGCTTTGGAGTTTGCCAAGCAGTTTCTTTCAGAAACCTACTTTAGATATTTTTCTCATTAGATGGCCATTACATGAAATATATCACGGTCTACTTAGAATTATCAAACTGTAAATGTCATTCGTTGTTTATTTATCATTCATATGTAGGAAATATTAGAGAAGAAATCGCTCTGGATCATGAAATAATCGGACTAGAGGACTCCCCTTTATTCTAAACGATTTTCTGATGGAACTTGGAACCTTTTACGTATTCATGACCAAATTGACATTAATGAAGTAAAAAGATAGCTACCGCTGGACTGTAGTCAGAATTATATTAAATATGAATGCAGTCAGGGCGTTTGTCCATTTCGACATGAAAACATGGAACGAATATCATGGAACGAATACGAATGAAAGAGAATGGTAATCTGAAAATAATCGTTTATATACATTCACTACCTGTTTGGATATCTGATTATATACAAGGTGATCAACTAAAAGTTGTGGAGAATAATTCATCAGAATTTTAAAATATTTTTGGTCGTCTATTATTTTTGGGACGAGTCATATAAACGTCATTTCCAAGTTAGCAATACCGGGGGAATATACACGAATACTCGTGTATAGGACTGATTTTCAAAAAGAGATGAGTGGTCTGCTAGACAGTAACGCTTTTCTACAGGTTTCCATTTGAAATATCATCATAAATTCACTCGAATTGATCTGAAATTATGCGGATGACTCTTTCCCTTATGCATTAGTCTGCATTTTTTCTGTTGTTTGTTTTGGTTACTCATACTATAGAATTGCCTCTTGTTGCTCTACACTCAAATGATATAATATCATAGGAATCCTAAGAACTTCATAAATGCAACAAAAGGATCTCGTACTTACGATGAATGAGAGCATAATTGATCGGTAGGTATAACCGTTACTGCAAGTTTGAAAGTGATAATATTTAATTTTTTAGGTATGCCGCTTTTCTGGAAATTAACTGAAGAATTTCACATGAACATGCATAGGATAAGGAAATAGTAGAACAGGATGAGATTTATATGATTATACATAATTTGTTGTTGAGAAACCGACAAAATGAACTCTAGTAGATTTCTAACTATGACTAGAATATGTGATGACTGCCATAATGCATCGATAATATCGTGAATATCCGCTAATATGGCTAAGTCTACAGGGTGATTGATTGAAACGGTTTATTAGACTTTCCTTTCCAGCCAGCCAAGGGATCGTTTTGCAAGTTGGGATGATCGCATGAATAAAGCCGCTCTATCTTTCTGAAATAATTCCAATAATGCGGTGTGGCTGCTCTTACCAAAAATAAGTAGCAACTTTGATATTTCAAATAGAACACCCTATATATAGTATTATTTTCAAAATCTGCAACAATTTTCTGACAACTTTTCTCGATATTTCCCTATACAAATCTGTAAGCATGTTTGAGTAAATAATTAATTTGTATTTTTTTTTCTTAGAAAACATGACTCTCCAAAAAAGTTGATATTTTTCAATTGTGACTTACTGAGACGATGAAATTTGGTATGGAGTCAAGGTATACCAGGAGGCTCATTGTCCTGTAGTGAGATCTCATTTGATTTCATACAGGGTAATTCATTTGAAGTGATGCAAAGATTTTTTTATCCACAGTATCAGATAAACAATAATTATAAGTGTCAAATTTTTGTTAGTTTGTATCATATCATCTAGTAGAATGGAAAACGATGATTATTCAAATATGGATATCTTGAATTTGTTTTATATCAATGGAGAATGCCATAGGGTCATGAGATATCCTCATTTACAACCAGTAACTAAATGGAAATTCAGGCGAATGGAATCATACTTCATGAAATTCAGGGAAGTGAAGATTATAATTGAAAAACCTGAGTAGATAGGTATAGGTATGATACACATGGAAGAGTAGATAATCTGTACTGCTATTCGATGCGATCATGAAATATAGGGTGTTCAATTCGAAAAAATCGAATTTCAATCACTTTTTCGAGTAAATAAATCAGATGAAGGTTTGTATAACCCTGTATAAAATTAATTGAGATCTCACTACAGGACAATGAGCCGTCTGTTATCGCTTGACCTCATACCGAATTCTACCGTCTTAGTAGGTGACAGCTGGAAAATATCGATTTTTTTTGGAGTCATGTTGTGTTATGTTAAGAAAAAAATAATTAAATACTCGAAAACGCTCACATATAGGTTTATAAAAATATCGAGAGAAGCTGTCAGAAAATTGTTGGAGATTCTGAAAATAATATTATTTTCAGGGTGTTCCAGTTGAAATATCAAAGTGGCTACTACTTTTTGGTAGAAGCGGCAACACCGCATCATAGAAATAATTTCAGATTGATAGAGCGTGTTCGTTTATGCGATCACCCCTACTTTTGAAACGATCCCTTGGCTGGTGAACCGTTTCAATCAATCATAATACTAGGTTTTCTCCTAGAGAGTTCGTGACTAGCTATATGCGGACTTAACCATTGTGTATTGGTGGCTGTTTCCAAAATTTCGTGGCAGCCCTCTATTACTACCTCACTGTGCCGTGAATAGTACTGCTGTTGCCGAATTCAGACAGTGGAAACACCGGAGAAAATTCATTATCGTCCGGAAGAGCGAACGCAAGTCACGTTAATGGATCGACATAGAATTTCAAATTAATCAAGAGACGCGCTGATGGTTAATTTATATCTACATCGATCTACGAAAGGTAAGAAATTCAATCAAGTTAATGCAAGGTGATTTTCGTTCAAACACGGGAATGCCGTTGACATTTCTAGGAAAACTTCGTGTAGCAACATATACGGCGCGGACAATGCGTTCCAATAGGTCGGTTCAGATCAAAGGAGATCGCATCTGATTATACGAAATTGAACAACACGTTACACAATAAACATTTTTTGAGAACATCCGTGTGAAAATTAGAAAATTAATTGACAATTTCTGTGTTTCTATAAGAACACCTACCTGCCAGCGATGTTGAGTCATCAGAAGAGAGTCGGCACTCTCATAGAAATTCGATAAATAATGGGAATCCTGGGCTCGATAATATACCGGGAGCACTGCTGGAGGTCCCACAATTTGATTTAATAATGAATAATCAGATGAAATTATGTCTCGGAATGAGACTAATGCTACAGGTACTAGGTACAGTTATTCAACTATTAAATGTCTTTCACTGTGAGTATTTTAGTCAGCAACACGAAAGGAAGGAAATCTATAACATCCTCTGATAAGAAGCTGAGAGCTTCAGAGTGTATGTTCAAGAGCTGAAGTGGTTCAAATCATACCTATCAAATATTAAAATCGAATTGACAACACGATAAAACAGTCAAAATACCACTCTATTTGCAGTGGCGTTCCACAAGGTTCGGTACTGGGCCCAGTGTCTTTCCTTTTTATTACAATCATTCATATTTATTACATTTTAAATCAATTATCTTCAACCGATTGAGCTGAAATTTGTGCAAAATGCTTGCTTCTTTCGGATGGCAATGCATGCTCAGCTATGTGTCATCCTGATTCCAATATGGCGGAGTAGATATTTTTTCTGCACTACCAATAAGGGTATCAGATGAAAGGGCTTGCTGAGAATAATACGAAAGCTAATACAACGGTACATTATATACAGGGTAACTCACGGTCGATGGTACATTAGACGTTTATATGGAGAACGCAACGCAGGATTTTTCTGAAAATTCCGCATCTTACATTTTATCACCTGTTCTATCGATCTGAAATATTTTCGAAATTGCGACGTTGACGCTTCTATCAAAAAGTCTTAGCAACTTCATTTTTTGAATGGAACACCCCGTATATTAACAAATTTTTAGAATTGCCTTTTTATTGCAATACTCTTTTGTTTATAAATCCCTATACCTACCTCTATCGGTTCTAAAGATAAAAAAAAATTTGTGTTAAATATGATCCAAAACATAAAACAATAAACTGAAAGACGAATAAAAATGCTACAAGATAACATAGCATGTCCCTATACCTGAATCATCAAGTTTTCTTAATAAAGCCGCTTTTTGTGAAAAATATAATTTAATGAAAAAGTTAATTTTAGATAGCCATGGAAATATCAAACTCATGGCAGTTCGGTGATATTAATGAGTAATTCAGTAATTGTTATTGACAGTGTTTCAAAAAATTTCCCAGAATGAACACAAATATCGATTATTCAAACGAAGTTCTCATGAAGTTATTTATTATACATGGACAATGTGATCAAATCATTGCCAGAAATTGCAGAAAATTCAACCAAATGTATCCTGAATTGACACCAACGAACAAGCGGTAGTTTGTAAGATTACAAAATAATTGCATCAACTATGGCTCAAAGTTTCCAACAACTCTATCAAAAATCAGCTTATCTAGCATATCTAGGTAAAAAGCTAAATTCACTGTGAAAGTACAGAAAATACCAGAATTAGGAGGAACGAAAGTAACAAAAGTATAAAGAAAATATCACATTTTCACAATAAATGCTCGAAATGTTGTCCATTACATTCTAAACATTTTACGCGACTCGTGGTTGCCTTATGAATTTCATGAGGATCCAAATCTTCAATACACCGCACAGAAATACAGAAATACAGAAAACATTTACTTGAAACCCCATTTCTTTTGTTATATGATGATTATGATCATTCCAAAAATGCTTATTTCTTCTATTGAAAATCCCATCCCTCGTGAATTTTGATTAGTCGCTCCAAATTATTTTCGACAAAAATTCCGGATCCTCCTGGGTATGCATTAAAAGGGCTTCGCAAAAATGCACTCTCCGCTCGAAGTCTTCTGCATTGAGAGGTTGAACTTTACTGAATTTATACGGATGCATTTTGGGATTTCCCAAAATTCTTTGTACTGAAGCATGTGATACGCCCAAATCTTTTTCTGCACTAAGAATGGATGCTTCTGGATATGCATGAAAATATGCCAAAAAGTTTAACAATATTGTCTTCATTCGAAGAACAGGTTTTGGTAATGTTGGAGGCGCTTTTAACTTTGAGCCATAGTTGATGAAATTATTTTGTAATCTCACAAACTTCCCTCTGTTCATTGGTGTCAATTCAGGATACATTTGGTTGAATTTTCTGCAAGTTCTGGCAATGATTTGATCACATTGTCCGTGTATAATAAATAACTTCATAAGAACTTCGTTTGAATAATCGATATTTGTGTTCATTCTGGGAAATTTTTTGAAACACTGTCAATAACAATTACTGAATTACTCATTAATATCACCGAACTGTCATGAGTTTGATATTTCCATGGCTATCTAAAATTACCTTTTTCATAAAATTATATTTTTCACAAAAAGCGGCTTTATTAAGAAAACCTGATGAATTAGGTATAGGGACATGCTATGTCATCTTGAAGCATTTTTATTCGTTTTTCGATTTATTGAGTGGAAAGCAGTTGGTATCATTTGAAAAAATGAACTTTTGACCACTTGTATGAACAACGGATATAATAATAATTTCAGCACGGCCTGTATGATATGGAGGCGACTTCTTGGTGTAAATTGAATACATCAAGCCTGTCCAAACCCCCACTGAAATATCAACTCTTTATGATTCGAGAGCCCTGATTAAGATAAGTTCAATTAGGGATATGTTTTGGATTATATTTAACACAAATTATTTTTCATCTTGAAAACCGATAGAGATAGGTATAGGGATTCATCAACAAAAGAGCATTGTAATAAAAAGGCAATTTTAAAAATTTGTTAATATACGGGGTGTTCCATTTGAAAAAATGAAGTTGCTAGGGCTTTTTGATAGAAACGGCAACGTCGCAAATTCAAAAATATTTTAGATCGATAGAACATGTGATAAAATGTAAGTTGCAAAATTTTCAGAAGAATCCTGCGATGCGTTCTCCATAAACGTCTAACGTACCATCGACCGTGAGTTACCCTGTATACTATATATGCATGTATATATTATATATGTTATATAAAAATAATAATGTATACTATTTATATTCAACTATGATATCCACCCAATTCAGTTCATTTATTATAGTTTCATCTATATCTTAGAATTACTATTCATATCACCTGGCTATATGACGCACAAGCGATTCTTATATTATTGCTTCTGTGATGCCCTTGTTCATTTATGTTTTCTAAATGTACCTAAAATTTATCTCTATGTATATTCAATAAATGAACAGTATTTTCATCATTATTTATGAAAAGGTACAGAAGAGGTACAGAAGAGAAGAGAATGAGATGATATAATAATACGAAAAATAATAAAAAAAAAGTTGTTTATGCCGAGGTTTTCCATATTCATTATAACAAAATTATAACAAAAGTATGCCTTTGTTAGTAGTAGGGTCAAATTTTCAGAAGGTCTAATTATTGAAACATTAAAAGAGAAAAAAATAAAATAGAATTTGCGCTTTGTAGAGCATCTGATGGGGTGTAAAAAAGCAGTTGCTTGAGATTGTAGATTCTATGTTTTCATATGAAAATTATACGTTTCGCATTTTTTGTCAATGATTTTTCAAGTTCGTTGTTCTTGAATTGATTTTACAAGTTGTCACCAGAGAGAAATATTGTTTGATTTGATGAGTATTCACTACATATTGAATAATTGTAGTGAAATAATTGGGCCTAAAAAAGTACTGGTTGAAGCGACAAAAACCTGAATCCGGTCCTGCCTAGATTCACGCTGTTTCCATCCGATAACTCTCAGTTCGACACATCAAAAACTGGAAATAATTTGAGAAATTCTAAAACCATTTTGAGACCGGAAAAAAGGTAATTAGTGTCCACCCGGCACGTCCTTTGTCACCCGCATAGGCGCAAAAATCTCCCCGAAAGTTTACCCACGATCCCCCAAAACCCCTCTCCCACCCCTCCCGATCAAATTCGGGCCTTATTGTTTGCCCGAACGCGACATTGAGATGCAAAGCACGCTTTGATCCTTCGCCGGAGTGACAGGCCAGGCGAAAATGACCCTTATGCTCCCGACCATAAGTGCCTACTGGCCAGAAAGGAGGAAAAAGGTGGTTCCGTCATGTTGCGCTTTCACAGGGCATTCCGGAGGACTGAAATCGCCCCCTCTAGGTAAATGAATTCATCCCTCGAGAACGGTTCAACGTAGGCGGCATTGCGATTTTTATGATTCAGTTTCCTGAAAAAGAACAAAGTTTTTCATGAGGAGTACCTGGACAAATTGGAGGAAACTCTCTGGACCACAAGATCAGTTACTGGAGAAGAAAAACAAGCATATAAAATAAGCCATCATAAATAATGGTTCTCATCAAGAAAAATTCGAAAAACACTTGGGAAATGATGCAGTTGAGATCAATATCACCATATTTTTTTTTTCGATTGGAACCAAACTGTGATATAAAAATGGGAAATATTATCAAAATTGACATTATGTGTTCCGAATAGGTTCTATAGAATATCGTTTGAAAGAAAAGAAAAACAGCTTCAGTAACACTTTCAACTTATCCCACTCTCAACACTAAATATTATGAAATTGTGAAAATACACTTCATCCATCTCGTTGCTATCTTGCCATAGTATTATTATTGCACATTTTATGATCAGGATCAGCAGAATACCTAATTTTCGAGCAGAGTCAATAAATTTCATTTTTCCAGAGCAAAAATCCCAGTTTTCGAATTTTTCGACTCACAATTTTGAACATGGAAATGCTTGAATCATTCAATCAATTTGCCAACGCTTGTCACGTAGACTCTTCATATATCTTCAGATTTGTCTCAACTTATTTTGAATGAATATTCAAATCGCGATTCATTTTTTCATCACAGGAAATTTTGAACAATGAACAATTTTGAACTACTCAAATTTTGGCAGGATTTACAGGATGGATGGAAGTTCGAGGAAAAGATATTAGAGGACGAAAATATTGTGGCATCATCACAGTTTTGACATATAGTCTGAAACCTACTAGAGTTTATTGTGCATAGGATTCTCAACCACACATTTTATGCAATCATGTGAATCTCAGCCTGGGCCATTATGTTCCGTATCCTTCAAGTCCAATTCGCTAGCAGATTTCTATTAAAGCTTCACACCTACCACTTCGAACTTTGAGTAATGGTAGTCCTTTAGAACCCCAGCACGATACTATTATTGCATCTTTAAAGTTCATGGGAGTAATTCCTATGATATATAATCGGAATGTAGTACTAGAACAGCTTCATCAGAAGCAAGCAATGTCCAGTGTCAACTGATTTCTATATGAAATTCTATAAGGAATATTTCTATATGAGGCTCTAGAACTCTAGATATACAGTTGGAGTTGGAAAATATCATTGTGCATTCGTTCAAATCCCAGAATTCTTGAAAATGTGTTTACTTGATTGTGTATGAAATCAGGTTAATAATTAGTATGAGTATGAGTGATGAGGTATATATTCATGAACAACTAGTTCATAAATATAACAATTCTAACAATAAAGTTTAGTGAAAAAAAAATCTTACTGTGAAGGCAAAACTAAAAGTATCAAATATCAATTTAAAGCCACGAATACTCCTTCATGGTATGTTGACTCGAGATTGAGTAGACTTGGAAATGATCATGCAAGAAGATCCACTACAGACTATATAAGTCAGCTGGTTTTAGGCGCAGTCCGAGGAAGGGTTAAAGGGGTCATGATTCCCCTAAAATCATCCGAAATTCCGAAAAATTTGATAAAACTTGACACTCTTGGATGAATCATTGACTGCTGAATGTGACCCTTTTCTTACAAGCAAATTCTGCAAATATAATGTGAAGTGTGTAGCCGAGAGAAAGCAAAATTAGCAAGTCAAACTATAAATCAAACTAAATCCAAATAAAACGTACTATTTCATTTGCAACCGATAAAACTGCATTCAAATTCTGACTAACGGTAAGCAAATGTATTGTGTAGCATTGGCAACTAGGCAACACTTTTCAACTGTTTTGTATTTTGGTATTCTGAAACCGTTTCTACATCATAGCAAGTGGTTGAAAACACTTCAATAGTGATAGGAGTTTTGTACCCAAAAAGTGTAAAAAAAATGATAATGATTCTTCCAATACTTAGTGCTTCTTCTTCGTTGAATGAAACCAATGTTCCTTCTGAACGGATATAAAATACAAATGTTCCTATACGCATCTCTTCTTTTTTTGTTCCACTTGTTCGGTCAGTGCTCAAACGGACAGGGGATCATACTTGTAGTCAAGAGGTCGCGGGCTCGATTCTTGAGCTTTGCGTTTGGATTTGGGATAAATTATGCTCTGGACACGGTATATCATATGGTTCCCCAACGACTGGAGCCTAAATGTCACAGGAATTCGAATTCCATTCATTCGAGTGTTTCAACGAGTTCTGAGGGTTATTCTGATAACTAAGGTGATGAAGAAAAAAATAATGAATCAATAAAAAATGCACCTGAGCCAAGTTCCGAGTTGACCCCCCTCGCTCCTAAATATTGAGCTGCAACCGTGACTTGTTTGATGCTTCTTCCATAAGTTGTTTATATTTCTTTAGGGCGGAATTCGGACAACCTATAAAGGCAGGAAATCCTAGCATTTGTTTCAATAGAAGTTTCAGTTCCTGTACAGCGTACAAAAAAATCTCTTTGAACCGATTGCGTTGCTACTTCCATCCACTTCAAACGGAACCTCTGTACCTCTCACAAACGCACGAGCTAATAATCCATCCCAGCTCATTTTCAACAACAAATGAAAAAAAGCTTTCTCCCAAGAACCAACCTCTCCCCTCTCCTCCACACACACACACACACACACACGTATGTACATTAAAACTCGCTTTGAATCTGACGAACATCTTTGTATTATTGCCTCGACAAAAAAATCCTTTGAACATGTGCAAGGACACGGGCACTTAGAAAAATCCTATCCTCTTGTTCCACTCGCATTGGCACTTGTGAGACCCGCGATATTGCATGAAGCGGCGCTCTGAAAGGACGCCGACGTCTGTGCGAGTTGCTCCTGAAAAAGATCCGGGAGGCAGAAATTTCGTTACCGGAATAGAATTGAAAGGTGCGGGATTGCACAGGAGTAGATGAGCTAATTAGGAGAGAGGATGTTAACTGGTAATACGGTCTAACTGAAAAGGCTGGATTGAATGAAAGAAGCGGTCGCGCTCAGTTCCTTCGTTGAATATAAAAGTCGTGATAAAAATTATGTACCGCTCTGAGGAGATTGAGTGTCGGTTGCACAAAGCCTCTTGTTAACCTAACGTGGAAATATCTCTTCTAACTCATCAGTTAAGGCATGCGTTGCCACGGATATATACGGAACAAATATTTTATTATCGTATGGAATATCACAAGTGTATTGATGATTATCGAAACACTAATTCCTTCGATTTCGAGAAACGAATCATGGTGCATAGAAACCACACGCGAGTGTTCCACAGGGATCTGTCTTGGAACCAACTTTTGATGTGACCTACGCAGTTCATAGCTTTTTAGATGATAGTTCACCTCATACTATCTTCCTCCAGTTGCCATATACCATCTAATGAGGCCAGAAGTGTAGAACGAAGACAGATCGATACTATAAATAATGATTCTGCTGGACTTTTGGAATAGTGATCTATCAATCTAGAAGAGTTCAATCCAACAGGATCTCAAGCTTGTTTCTTCACCGAGACGGCAGATCCCACAATTCCTACGCCACGAAAATTTGGCTTTCTGTTCAGTGCGAAGAAATACTTCACACCCCAGTAACTGCCCTTGATGACAAATCTCGAATTGTACCTGTCTTGGAGTACTATTCACATGTTTAGAGTTCAGCTCCCAAACATACGCTGAAGCTCATTACACTCACAAATTCATAGATCTCTCTAGAACATCGAACCTGAAATGTACTCGCAGATATTGACTAACACTATTCCAGTTAGAAGGAAACACAGCTAGTTCACATGAAGTTATGAACAACCTACAAAGATTGTCTGTAAGTTTTTCGAGGAGGTGGTACATTCATTCTCCAGCTTTCTGTGGGATTTTCTCTCCTCGTTTCTAAAAAATTGAGTAGAAGTTATTAAAAATTATTTCAATATATTTGTAGTGAGGACAGATTTTGGATCTGCCCCAAAATGTCACTGCGCTTGAAATTAAACCTTTAGATACCTAAAAGAGAAATTCTCTATTTGTCAGTATCTCCTTGTTCTTGAGAAAATTGGAAATACAAATATATTTAATAAGAATAAAACCTCTACTTATCTTGGTGGACGTTTCGGAAACGAATCTGCTCCCGTTCCCAACACAATTAAAATATTTTTGTCTTCGCAAATTGAGAACAGACAGAATATACAACAACCACATAGACAACCAACAGTGATAACAATTGTAATCTCATACACTCCCGGAATATCTGAAAAAATTAAACGTGTTGGTGACAAGTTTCTAGTGAAAACAGTGTTCAAGACAGAAAATACAGTGAGATCGATTTTGACTCATACAAAATCGAAAAATGAAGAACAAACATCGAAAAATTCTATTTACAGTATACCATGTGTTTGTGGACAATATTATACCGGTGAAACCAGCAGGCCTCTATCAGTAAGGATGGAAGAGCTTAAGAACAATATGAAGAAAATATACACTGACTAATCAAAATTAGCTGAACATATCCTTACTGAAAATGGACAACATATGGCCGATTGGGGTTTAATTAAGATCATAGGAAAAGAAGACAACAACCAAAAACGGAAAATCAAAGAGTCTGCTTGCATTCTCCTGAACGGAGACAATAATATTGCTTCTTGTTCAGTTGATATACATAGAACTTCTGAAAATATGAAAATGGAAAATTCGATATCAATTAATGAAAACACCTTGTAACCAGAATTCCTCCATCTATATACCAAATTGTCACTTCTCAGTGTCAGAACATATTGAAAAAAGTTTGCGAAGAGAAAAAATATTTTAAATGTGTTGAGGACGGGAACAGATTCGTCCCCGAAACGTCCACCAAGATAAGTAGAGGTTTTATTCTTATTAAATATATTTGTCTTTCCAAATTTTCCAGAAACAAGGTGTCACTGACAAATAGAAAATTACTCTTTTAGGCCTCCAAAGGTTTAATTTCAAGCGCAGTGACATTTGTGGACAGATCACAAAATCTGTCCTTACTACAAATATATTGAAATGATTTTTAATAACTTATACTCTATTTTTCAGAAACGAGGAGAGAAAATCCCACGAAAAGCTGGAAAATGAACCTACAAAGAGTTGGTGTTGGTTCTAATAAGCCACATTACATGAGAACAATCGGCGAAATTCCGTCTGGACTCTTAGCCTTCTTGTCATTGAAGCCAAGCAGAATAACTAATTGACAAAAGACCAGATATAAAGTTATTTTGACTACTTCGAAAGTAAACTAGTGAACGTAGATTATTCCGATTTACCATGTTCTATGCTGGTATCAGGTGATTTCGACCACTTCAAAATTAACTGTTTATGTAGATCACACCCAGTTCTTGCATTTTGTGCTGAAAACGATTCTCGTGATGTCGACCGCACAACAACATATCCATAATCGCGAGTTCACTAAACCTCCTCTTCGTAATCTGATTTTCCCCTTGGATTTGTGCTGTGTCGGACGTGGCCTGCAAGAGAACGTGACGCAGTTGCGTGACTCGACGCAGTCAGTCAATGTGGAGTGGATAATCACCCTCTGCGACGACTGTGTTGCCGGCTTCGATCATTGAACAGACTAGATAAGTAATCCACACCCCTGGCAATACAGTTTGTTTGGAAGCAACATCTATAGTATCTATCTTTATCTAAACAAGGGTAGCAGAACCTGATTCTCCCAGCACCAGTTGCGTGTTGTCAGAGGGGGTCGAATTTATTATTAATTCATGATGAAATCAAATTGGAAATCCGTAACAATTTCAGTGGTACTTTTTAGCATTTCTTGGTGGGAAAATGAACAACTTTATACTTCCTTCACATTGTTACGAGAAATTCGGATACATACAATCCTATGGTGATTTTTGTAACTTGCTTGTAATCAATAAACTTATTATGACTACGTCACAAGAAAAGTTTAATTCTCAACGCCATATGAAACAATATACTTACTATTCAGTATACAGTTGTCTACTTATACTTTATCATAAATAATGTTCAATTTCCATAATGAACATTTATATCTTTGACGATCAGTGACAGTGCATGTAAGTATATTTACGATTTCAAAGTTCAGTACCTACTAATGGAAATAATTTTCAAAAAAGTAAAAAACTCGTTTTCAAGGCAAATAGATATGATTGCATATTTGAATGTAACTTTCTAATTCGAAGATGAAACTTGTTTATATCATTTCACGATATCGTCAAAAATGAAGGAGCTTTCATCTTGAGCAGAATTCATATATTTCGACGCAAAAAATTGATGTCTGATTATTTCATTTGATGAAGATGGATGAAAATCGATGATGAATATGTGTTGACAAGTATTATGACGAAATGTTATATCAACAATAAAATCATGATTCATGTGAAGAAGTAGCAAATAGCAGTGTTTCTTATTTAAAACAGGACTGAAATGAAAAACAACCATGGATGATCACACAAATAATTTATTGATTTTTGAATAGGATTGTTTTTGTTAACATACTTCTTACTCTAACTTCCGTTGGATCTTTCATTTTATTTGACCCATGATGAAGTCTTACAGTGAAATATTTCTCCAAATTGGTTTGACTAGTTCCAAAAACAGTCAACGGTAAATTTCTCATTGTTGTGTGTAGAGTATAGAAATATCCTCATATTTTTTATCAAGAATATTAATTGAGTTCATTATTATTCTCAGTGATTTTTCAGCAGCTTCGCATATTTTGACTACAAATGAGGAAGCATTTATCAGTGCTACATATTTATTACAAGACACTGTCGCAGCTGACCTATGGGTATAATCGATTTAATCTAATCAATTCAATTTAAATTCATTTTTATCCATTCCATTTGGGAAAATGCTTCAAAATCTCGATTGATACGACAATGGTAACTCACCTATGAAATGACGTGTTTTGATAGCCGGTTCAAATTGTCTTTAACACACCTCACAACGTCTCACCATTATATCAAATCACCAAAACAGGAAATAAACTGAGTTTCTGATGGATTCTGAGTACACAAAACTGAACACAAGTTGAATAATATCGATAAATCAAAACGTAAATAATGACAGATACCAAACAAAGCAATAATCGCCGTTGACTGTTAATATCGAACTGCGGTGTTGCAACGTTGAGCAAAAAGTATTCATGATAACCATGCTGGTCCTCGAGCCCCCAAGAAAGTAAAATTGATAAGTCTCAGAATAATGTAGCAATCTTCTATTAATCAGAACTGATTCATAATCGTCATGACCCAAATTTATTATTATATTTGTGCATTGAACTACATGGATTCATAAGGGACTTCAAATATTATGGACTATTCATCACTATTTGATGATTGGATATGACAACACTGGCGACGATTGGGTACTAATATTATGATAATTCTGGGAATTCATGTCAGCATCAGAATATTTGTTTTGTGATCCTTCTAGTGGGTTTGTTGTTCGGAGGTTGCCGGTGTCGGGCTACACAACGACGATTGGCCAGTGGCGGAGGCGAGCAGTGACAGCTATTTTTTGTATATTTGGACGATACGAAAGGAGAACATTTGATCTCTGTCGAGTTAATGGGAATGTCCTGGAAAGTTTGTAGTTGGTGAGGATCAGGAAATACTTCACTTCACGAAGAATGAAAGATTCTTGGCAGAAAGAAGTTCGGTAGGAATCGAGCCTGACAATGTGGGAGTGCCCAGCCTGAGCGCATCTAGTTTATGTACCAGGAATCGCTTGTGGTGGCATAATAGACAGATTTCCGTTGAGAACTGACCATGAAGATATCCATGAAAGAGAGAGAGAGAGATTGCCAACCTTTCTACCTTCTGATCAGAATCTAAGAGCTGTTTTGGGGCTGAGCTCCAAACATGTGAACAGTACTCCAGGATAGATCAAATTTGCACGCTTTGTAAATCATTAGCAGTTGATGAGGTGCCAAATTTTTGTTGAAGCGTTCTCGCAATGGACCTCACATGGTAGTCCCACGAGAGAGCGTTCCTGGTGGTGATACCAAGCGTGGATACACACTAAGAAATTATTGACAGATCATCATTGATCATAGTATCGACCTGTCTCCGTCTTGCACTTTGGCATCAGTGGATGATTTAGGTGATCTAGAGGAGTAGGCGATATGAAGTTTACTATCCGCAAAGCTATGGACTGGGCAGAAGGTCACATCCAACAAATCGATTGTGTGACGCAAAAACAAAGTTGGTGTCAAGATAGAGCCTTGTAGAACACCGGCATTGATTGTCATTGTATCAGACGAGACCCCATCTACCACCACATAGAGTGATCTATCTGGGAGAAAACTTGATAGTGAACTGATAATGGTACTCGATAGTGATTTCTGAAATACCTATGTGCCAGACTCGGTCAAATACCCTCTAGATATCCAATGCTACAGCCAGAGTCTCCCCATATTTCTCTATCGACACCTGCCACGAACGTGGCGATTGCGTCAAGAGAATAACAGGTGGTACAGATGAAAATTCGATGGTGTTTTCACTTACGATTCAGAGAAGAACGTCAAGTTCTGGTTGAATGCGGTTGAATGGATCAGCTATCACTAGACCTTAGCAAAGCAGGAGCTAAATAGGAAGTTTTGGGGGAGAGTAGTCTTCCTGAATGAAATTTCGGCTTTCTCAAGCAGTGATGTTTTATCTAAATGCTAGGTTATTGTTGACCATTTCCATTTCCATTTATCTAACCAAGATATCTACTGAATATCCCGAATATCTTGATTGGTAGCCATTATCTTATGCAGCTGAGAAAAAACTATGCACGGAACACTCGTCATTCGGTAGACTACTCTCTATATTTATAATTATTATATAATTCAATTGTACTGAGGGTTACCTATTTTTGATAAAGATTCTGCTTCTTCTTCTTCTCTATCAATCAATCACATAAGAATGATGCAATCCTCAAGTCTCAAGTCAGAAAATTCTGATGACAGTTCGCAAACAACAATCATCGATATTCCCATAATAGATTCCGCAAGACAAACATGCTCCGGTAAGCACAGTATATACCTTCTTCCATTTCTCATCGCCGTCTATCTAGTTCTAGTTCGTTATTCATGAAATTGGTATCCGAGAAAATAGAGGAAATACCTCAAGAAAATACCTTTTCGGTGTTTCATTTTCCTCGAGAGGGAATACATTACCGCGTGGCGTGGGTCTATTTGTCTTCGAAAAGATAAATTATCATCGGCTCGATACTCGTGCTTCCGTGAACGACCTATCGTTCGTCAAATATGGCCAGGATATAGGAGCCATTTCGTGATGGAAAAGACATGAAATGAGACTGGGACTAATTCCTGGAAGTTCACAAAATTAGTCTAGTTTTCTCGATTTCACTCACACCTTTGTTTATTTTTTATTTTTTCATTCATTCCTTACACCGTTCAATAGGTTGCCCCAGTCATAGAGCAGGGAAAAAAGACAAAAACGAATGCATTGCATATTACATAATTATTATAAGTAGACGAAAGAATATGAAGAAATGTGAAGAAAGTCAAATATCTAGTTATTCACAGAACAAAAAAAATATGAAATGAGTTATTTCCAAGTTGAACATGTCTAGTTTCTCAGCGAAAAAACGAAAAGTAATCAAAGAAAAGAACATTTACGACGAAAATCATTATTTTGATAAGAAAGTTTTCCTATGCTATGAATTTTGTTTACCACTGACCAGACGTTAACAACCGAATCGGAGAGCGCTTTCGGCCTAGTGAAACGCACCAGAAATTTGAATAACCCCGACAGATTTAAATTTGAGTCATCACAGACTTCGCACTTCGGGGAATCACCAAATGTTTCAAACAGGTCATAACTGCGAAATTCAAACCGTAATGTGGTGATTCATTCATTCAATCTGATTTTGTATTTGGCGATGGCTTGTTACGTATGAGATGAAAACAGCGTTATTTCAATTTTGCGGAAAGGATTGGGATTATAAAAACATTTGCGATGAGAGAATGAGAAAGTTTTCAGCTCGGTTTTCAGCGTGCTTGCGAATCTTCCTTGAATCGTGCGAGACTGCATAGACAAATCAATCAAATCCATCGTCCTTATTTTATCAGTTTCACGCCAAATATGTTAACTTGGAAACTGGAAATACAGTGAGAGTAGTCCAATTTCGGAAACGCCCTGTATAATAGGTTATTTGAAACTAATAAGCTGACCTAATCTACTATTGATATCATCCTCTTGTCTGATTGATGATTCAAAAAATTGAACTCGCCATCAAACTACTATAAAAATTAAAACTATACCTACATGATATTCATCCATACGTTGTGACAGTGGAAATAAATTATGGATACCTTTAGTGTTACTGTATATAGGTACTGTATTATTTATAGAAACTTACCCAGCTCCCTATCTAGATATTAAATAAATTCATCCGACTTATCAGATTCAGTCCGATAAAAAACGAAAATATGGCAAATATCATTTTGAGTACATACATTGATGAAAACATACTGACGAACATCGACACTATCTTATCTTTTCGTTCTGCAAATAAACGCATCGCGGATACATTCTTCGCTTCAATGCATATCAAAACATAATTTACAACGTTTATTACATAATTGCCGGCTACCGTGATTCCTTTATGATTTATATTTATAACCATGATATAAATATTTAGAATACTATTTGTGGTGGTATTTATCACCCAACCTGTATTTTGTTCGTGTATACCGGCTGATCCTGAGGTCTCTTAGTCATGGAAGCATGAATTCCGAAATATTTCATAGATGAACAATATAATTCCAAGAATGAACTGCTGCACATTAACATGTTGAAAATTGAATCATTGATGGAGGATTCGTTCGATGATTTCCATATATTACTATCAAAACGCATGTTTCTCATTTGTTTTCATAGCTCCATTCTCGACATTTGTAACATCAAATATACACTATTCAGAATTTTTCCAAACTTTTTTTTGCAGCCGTTCTTTCCGGAGATTTTCGATTTCTGAATGGAACACACATTTTTATCATCACATTTTTTGGAAACTTCCTAACAAAGATAATTGCCTGTCGATGGTATTTTCGAATGACGTCACAGTACCATTATGGTACTATTTCAAAAAATCCAAGTATCGAGTGAAAATGGTAAGGGTTCATGAATATCCGAGTGAATATCTCTCACAATAAATAAAATGTGTGTTAGGACAGACAGAATATCAAATATTCAATGGACAAAATTATGAAGTTTTCGAAAATAATAATAATATACCCACAAATGTTGGGTGACGTTATTTCTGGATGTCAAAATCTCCAAAAATATTTCAGTCATGACATTCGAAAAAGTAAGTTTTTCCTGGATTCCAAAGTATCTCCGCTTATAAAAGCTGATAGGCCATGTTAGGGATGTGGATCAATCATGGATATCGAGAATTTCACTACAGTTCTTCTCTAGAAAATTTGATTTTCAAGTCTCTCCATGATGACATATCAGAATGTATTTGGCCTTTTACAGAGAATTTCATTGTAGTTTTTCTTTAGAAGGATCATTTCAATAATGAGAGACGATCAATTTTTTCTTGAATTTTCAAGTCTCTTTAGCATAGGAAACTCTCAGATTCTTAGGAATGACAAATTCGATTATGACTATGAAGAATTTATTTCACTATTTCTTCTATGAATAAAATGGGTTTTGTGATGAATGAAAATAATCTCGGGTGAAAAAGTGAGCTTTTATCGGATTTTCAAAATATTTTTTCTGTCAAAAGATTATTTCAGTCGTGACAGTTTGAAAAGAAAATTCTTCTTGGATTTCTAAGTCTCCAACTCGCAAATGAGACTCTCAGAATGTTACTAGTTTTTCTCTTAAAAAAAGGATCCAATATTGCTCCCTCACACACAAAATGCATTCCATGATATTTCAATCATGATAGATCAAAAAATAAGTTTTTCCTGGATTCTTGAGTCTCTTCCTGGCAAATCAAATTTGTTAGTGATTTTTCATTTTCACCATTCATAACAGCCGGAAACGTACCTATCTAACACCCTTAATATCTTTCGAATGCACTTTATCGGAGGGTTGCCTTCTAGATTCCAAACTATTTATTTGAACATACAGTCCTGCAACGAACATAAGCGTTCCGTGCTCCGAAAATCCTAACATTTATAGTCAGTTATTCGTGAAGAATGGAAGACTATTTGTTTGTACAACACGTTCGATGTCTGTTTCCACAAATAACGAATAAATCCGTCAACGGACGTTAGCTTCTGTGTTTTGTCTCTCCGCGTAACACGAATCTTCATTGAGATCGGTTTTGGAATAATTGTATCGGTATCCCAGCTCCGCTTATCATAATCTTCCAATTTTGAAATGGGCAAGTTTAGCATTGATAGTCTATTACACCACTAGTGTGGAAAGTGACTTATTTCACACGAGTTGATATTCAGCACGAGCCGCATAGCGGCAAGTGCGGAAATGTAACCAGTGCTTTAAACATTCTTTCCGACGAGTTAAGTACACCATTTTTCCTACGACCATAAGCATTTGAATCATTATTATTTCAAGTTTCACTCATTGTAATTCATTGAAATTTCACGAAATACACCTACTCGAATTCGAGAAGTTCCCTCTCATCGTCGACATCTCGACAGGAACGAGAGAACACAACCGGAGCCTTTCGATAGTTGTCGATGTCAATTTGAAATTAAAATTTGTAGGTACGCCTATGGAATCCGGATATTCCAGCTTGAAATCTTTGAAAACCAACTTCACTCAACGGAATCAACTTCAACGTTGCTTCAATGTTTGTCATTGTCTTAAATATGTTTTTGACATAAGTTTCTCAATATCCACAAAGATCAAAATCATAAAAGGGAGGAAATGACGGTCACATTACCAGACGCATGTCGAAGAAGGAACGATTTCCCGAGAGGTTATAGGATTCAAAATCAATCTGAAATGTAAAGATACCAGCAGGAAAATTTCCAGGTGAAATATCATTATATTAACCAATCACTGCAAGCGTCATTTCTCCCAATATTTCCAGGCTAGTGAGTTTTTCCAATATTCCCACACTAGTGAGTTTTACTTTCCTGTTGTCATAGTGAAATGGGCTATTTTCTAAATAACAAAATAATGCTCAAAGCGCTGTTTTGTTGTATCAGAGATTGTACACCCCATATATGGGGTGTATAATCTCTGGTTGTATTTATCTATGACCACTAGTTGAAGTTGTTGATTGGGAACCAAAATTGATCGCAAAAAGCTTGTCATTGCCCATAGTGTTATGTAATGTACAAGTGAAGAACATATCTGTCAAAGAATGATCATCCAATATGATGATCATCCACATTGAAGTTTTCTCCTCTTTATGTCGATACTCGCGTGCTATGTCGTGAATTGCTTGTTAGTAAAACCCTTCTAATTTCTGATTGCAACTTGCACTTTCTCGTCAATCTTATATTTTAGAAAGATATCTTCCTGTACCAATATTTTTTCTATATTCTGTAGGAATTATTCAGTACTTGAATAGGAATGCAAAAATGCATTCATTTATGTCACTGCGAGACTCTATCAGTTGACTTGAACTGATTCTAAAATGTTACCTGCTGGTACCTACTGAGTACCTTATATCATGATCTATTTTTGAGAAATGAAAAGCTATCAGTATGCTTATCAGCGGTGGTACAAGATGTGTTCAAAGATGTTTATATTTTGAGAATAAATCATGTCCGCACTGATTTCAATCCATACGTCATATTCAATAAAATATTACGGAAATTTTTACTTAATATCAATATTTCGAGAACAGAAATAATTGATATTTGAAGTATTTCACTGGCCATATACTATTTAGTCATGAACGAATTCCATAAAATTCGATCTGAATTCAACCTCCCCATCAACAAACTTTACATGTGGCGAAATTATACTAGTGATCAGCGGAGTCGACTTACAGACTTACACTAACAACCGATCGAAGGGGTAGAGGGGGAACCTCGTTCTTCAATGCGAGCTGATTCATTGGAAACAGTAGATAAATTTCGCATGTATATTTTTATTCTTCACATTTGTTTCCATAAATCTGTTGGCGTGAGAGAAGTCAAGAATTATCCCAGCTGTAAATTCTCTTTGATCCTTATGGACTGACGAACGCTTCTTTATGACGGTGTGGGATGTGGGATGCGACATCAAAGCTTCCATTTCAAAATGATAACACCTATTATTTTCTCATTCAACTACAGATATTGCCTGGGTTTGGTTGAGATGTCCATACAGGATGGACCAAATTGAGGTATATTTTGGAATAAGAGTGTTTTAGTCACGCGAGACACATAGCAAGCAACCAGGTCACTTTGATGTGGTTGCCAGGTCACAGAAGAGGTATCAAAGGTGCCAAGGAAAAGGCAAACACACAATATCACGGCTCATAACCCTTTTCTAGAACTGATCTGAAAGATGAGTTTCGGCGCTGGGAAATCTAATCTAATTAAGATCTAATTGGTCGAATCGCTTGTGAGACTGCTTAGCCCTTACGACCCCACTACAATCTACGAGAAATACGTTCTCATATCAGTCATTTCGCAATATACCGGATGTCCAATACGTGGCGAAAAGTGAAAGGAAAATATAGACCCACCTGCAGGCCATATTTCAAAATTATTTTTTGAAACCTCAACCCTTGTTCGACGAAAAGCTCGGATCCGCAGATCATTCATTTTTTTCACATGAAATACTGTGCATGTTTTGTGCTGCATATATCGCCCATGCTTCAGATTGTTTTGATAACTTCACTATGATATCTAACTCCACGAATACTTCAAAGCTCACTGTGTGATTGTTATAATCAATAATATGTAGTAGGTCCATGGAAATGTGATACAATTGTTGGTATTGACTATATAGAGGTGATTTATGGTAAATTTATGGAATTCTTCAAAGAGAAACTTCGAAGATGAGCCACTGAGTGGCGAAGTACTTTTCTTTTCAGAACACACACTGATGCATTCTACTTCAAGCGACTGGGAGGTCGAAGCTGCCAACTGCATCGCAAGCGCAACAAGATAAAGATTGAATATAAAAATTACATGAAGTTTGGTGTGCGAAATCTATGACACCGTTACTCAGAGCTAGAAAGTGACAAAGTTCAGAATCATATACACGTAATACCTACATCACGTATCGGTAGTCGCCGAATTCTCCGCAAGGTCAATGATTCTATCATGGGCGTGCATTGCCTCATGATTGTAAGGTATTTTCATTTCCTTTCATCTATTTTTCTCTAATTTTACTTGGTTCACACTCTATTTCGTGGGGACAACCCTCTGAATGAATGTTTTCATTCTAAGGGAAATCACCCTGTATATTGTCAGTTCCACTTTTGATAGATGCGAATTCAGGATGTTTCATCTCATGTGATTTCGAAAGTGCTCCTGAATGAATCCTATAGTGAGCTTTCATGGAACATTTTCAGCTCTGAAAACATCAATTCCATCGGAGAAATCGAACATTATCGTTTTGGGAATGAACTGAAAATATATCAATACGAATATGGCCTATTGTTGGTTACAGCACGACTTGTATCACCTATTCGTAGGTCTTGGTTTTTCGAGCAAGATGATAAAAGCATGAAATTCCTGAACACTGAATGTGTTCAATGATTTGTGAAATCTGTGATGATTCATAATAAAATATCGTGATAAATATCAGTAAAAGTAGGATAGGAATGATACGTAGCTCATCAACCAGTAGAGTTCAAATTCCGAATTGAAGTGACTGCCGAACGGAATACAAACTCAAAAATTTTCACAAAATTCTTGAAATCCCATATCTTTCGGTGACATATTACACGATTTGTTCCGAAATGAAACAAGAATTCAAAGAATCAATGGAATGTATAGTATTCCAATTGAAACAAGGAAGTTGATGTCAACTTGCGGTTACATGTCACCAAATTTTCAGAATTTTATTCAAAAACTTCTACAATGTACGAAAGGTACGTGATAATCCCTGTATAATATTCAGGAATTCCACCACTTAACTAGTAATCCAATTTCCATCTGATCTTAATGAACAGTCTTTCTGATCCTTTCAAGAATCTTTACTGTCCGAATCCGACTAAACGGCCTCAATTCGATCAGCACAGAGCGCAACAAACTCAATTCAGCGAGGCAACATCTCGAAAAGTAAATTGCATTAAATAATTTTCCGAGTGCGCCGGGAAAATTTGGGGTAATCCAATTAGGCAGTTCAAAGAATGGACCGGAAGTCTGCCGATCTGGACTACCGTTTGATTCAGAATCAGGGATTTTTCATAAAATAATCAATGATTCGAAAATGAAATGCAGATCTTCGACTCCCATTTGAAAATAACGTCATTATAGATAAATTATTCGTTCGATGATTGCAGTCGTATATACATACTTTGATTGAATTCGGAACATGTTAAAAAGAAAATTCACAGAAATTTCAGCCACGATTTCAGCCATGACAGCTCGAATGATAATTTTTTCTTGAAGTTCATCTCGGAGTTCAAAGTCTTTTCTTGACATATAAAATCCATAAAGCCTTTCTCCATCCTCATTCTCCGAGTGACTCATTCGATCGTGTGAATATTAGGAATTTCACTATAGCGTTCTCTGGAAGAAATGGATTTTCAAGTTTCTCTCTAGCGAAATTTCAACCCTCTGACTCAAAAGGATGACTTATTCAATCATGGATATTGAGAATTTTACTATAGTTTTTCTCTAGAAAAATAATTTCAGTCTTGTCAGATGAAGTGAAGATATTCGAGACTCTCCCTGGCATATAAAGTTTGTTAGACCTTTTCAACCATTGGTTTCTTATGGATGGCCAGTTGAAGCACGAATATCAAGAATTCCACAAAGCTTCAGAAGGATAATTTCAATCATAACAGTTGAATAATACACCAAAAAAATGAAAAATATGACATGAAGGTATTTGCCCCCAATTATTTTGAAAATAAAAATATCGTCATCATTTTTGAATGATGCTTCCGATGATTGTATTCATATACTATAATTACTTTAATAACATTATGATAAAAATAAAGTGATTTCTGACGGACTTTCAGAAGAAAACTATAGCTATCTGAGATGATATTTAAGGTGTCTAGTTAGATAGCTTTCGACATCATTTCGATAAAATTTAGATCTTGAATACATAATTAGTGACTATTGTTGTACACAGAATGACATTCCAGTTGACCAAAATATACAGCAGCTCAAATAAGAGATATAGCATAGATGAATGTGTGCCTCAAATAAAATCACAGACTTACTCAACTAATGAATTTTTGATGAAAAAAAAAAGGTATGACATGTATTATAACATTTGATTCAGCAATTGCAATTCAAATGATCCATGTTACATCACAGGAATGCCCCGAATCGAAGATATAGCTTGGATAAATGTCCGCTTTGAACTCGGCTTCAAATGAAATCACAGGCTTGCATTTTATATCAAAGTTGTGTATGTTGTGATGAAACAAAGCTGGATGCCTCATTTTAATCACGTTGATAAATCGTCTGATGAAACTCTGTACTATACCGATACATATACAGGTGAAACCAGCAGGCTTCTATCAGTAAGGATGAAAGAGCATGAGAACAATATAAAGAAAAGATATACTGACAAATCAAAATTAGCTGAACATATCCTTACTGAAAATGGACAACATATGGCCGATTGGGGTAATATTAAGATCATAGGAAAAGAAGACAACAATCAAAAACGGAAAATCAAAGAGTCTGCTTGCATTCTCCTGAACGGAGACAATCGTATTGCTTCTTGTTCAGTTGATATAGATCGAACTTGGCATCCACTTCTGAAACTTGAATATGAAAATGGAAAATTCGATATCAATTAATGAAAACACCTTGTAACCAAAATTCCTCCGTCTACCAAATTGTCACTTTTCAGTGTCAAAACCGAAAACATTGAAAAATTTTACGAAGAGAAAAATATTTTAATTGTGTTGAGAACGGGAGCAGATTCGTTCCCGAAACGTCCACCAAGATGAGTAGAGGTTTTATTCTTATTGAATATATTTGTATCTCCAAATTTTTTCAAAAACAAGGTGTCACTGACCAATAGAGAATTTCTCTTCTAGGTATCTAAAGTTTTAATTTCAAGCGCAGTGACATTTTGGGGCAGATAACTTCTACTCTATTTTTCAGAAACGAGGAGAGAAAATCCCGTGAAAAGCTGGAAAATGAATATACCGATACAGGTTTGATTTTAGATGCAAGTTGTGAGAGAGCTGAGACAAGTGTGGTCAAGTGGGAATAACACTGACACTTGTCAGATGAATCAGTTTGTGGAAATGTTGATATCTTCCAGAATATTTATGGACATAATATCTTCCTGCAAAAAGATTGCCGACTCGTCAAAATCATTACAGATGTTGAACTCCAGAAATATCATGCATTTCAACCATTCAACTAGTCATGCTATCAGAAAACATAAACATGATTCTGGCAACTGTTCTCTGATTGTGGCAACGATATTTTCTCGCGGAGGTCTCGATTTATCACTTCAAGGCCCTCTTCGATTCCGGTTCTGAATCAAATCAATCATACCTGTATCTGTCGAATACCCTGCACGATGATAAGATAACCCAAACACGATGCACGCACGTTGTCACAAAACCCGTATGAATACGAGAAATGTATATATACTTAACGGTAAGTCTATATAGACGCCGAAACGACGGTCAGCCTCCGTGTATATACGGACGCCGAAAAGCACCCGCGAAAACTGCCCGCTTTGGCGAAAAATCGGGACCAAAAACGGGGCAATCACTGAAAAACAGTCGTCCTGATGATAACGACTAGCGATAAGAGCTCGCGACAGACTGAACGTTGCGTCGGCGGCACAGAAACGTTTTATCGGCAGATAAGAGGACAGGCCACCGTGCGCGACGCGCTCGCAATAAGGGGCGTCGCGACGCTCGGCGGTCAACTGACCTGGCGGTCGACGTCGGTCAGATGCGGCGGAGGCGGGAAAGTCGAGCGCCCGGGGCTAGGCAACGAGGTAAAAGTATAGGAGTCGAACAGATTGTCGAAGGAAACGTTGAAATAGTTCTCTATAGAAATCACCGAAACGAAATGTCGCTACGAAAATTAAACTACATCGCTACAGAAAAAACACACAAGTACTGCGGATATAATGAAGCGCTCATGGAAAACAGGAACAACAGTCAAATGTCCATGGACATGGAGAACAATATAAATGGACAATGAGCTACAAAAAGCGTTGAAATAGAATAGTGAGCTATAGAAAGCGCAGATACAAAACATCGCTACAAAAAAAAAACACATCGTTACACAAAAGCACATAAACTCGTAAAGGACCATTGAGCATTTTAAACAAAACAGAAGTTGTAACTGGACAATCAACTGAAAGAGTGCTGGAACGGAATAGTTTGCTTAAACAACGCTACAAAAAGCTATCGACACCATACGACGATGATATGAAACATCGTAACAATCAAGCCAGAGTGCAACAAAAGAGCTGCAATAAAACAGTAGATATGTCGTTGAGGAACTCTCAATCAACGAAAAATCCCTTTAACAAAATGATGTGCTTAAAAAAAACTGCTATTAAATAGTAGGTATGTCATTGAGAAGTGAATAGCGAGCAAAGAAAAGAACCCAAAACAAAATAACGTTACAAATGTCGTAGAAGAATATCGCTGGAACAGTTTGCTGCAAAGAGCGCTAATACCATACAATGCTGATATGGAACAGCGTTACAAGAAACTCAAAATATAACAAGGCAGTGCAAGAAATTTCTGGAACAAAATAATGTTCTATACCAAACACACAGCTGCAAAAAGAATTGGAATCAAACAGTTAGTATGTCGTAAAGGAGCTAAAGTGAACAGCCAGCTGAAGATGGGAACAAGATGAAAATAAAAAAAAAATTCGTTCAAAAAATTGTGGGAACAAGACGAAAAATATTGATGGAAAGAAACAGTTCGCTAAAAAAGTGTTCATTCAGAAGAAATAATACGATAAATAACAAGAAGAAATGAAACGAGGCACCACAAGGAAAAAATTTTGTGTCATCCAGAACGGAGAGCTACAGAAAGAACTGCAATCAAAGAGTAAGTATTTCGAACAAAGTGAACAGCGTGCTGAGAAAAAAAAACAACTATATAGACAAAACAGTGTTACAAATAACGTCGATACAATACACGTCCCTGTCAATTACTTCCAACAAAACAGCATGACGAAAAATATCGGTAACAAATAGTTCGTACGAAAAACGTTGGAATCAAACAATGCTGATACTGTAAATGTTTTTTTTCTTATTATAAGGCTTCGTCAGCTGGTTCATTAGGTCATCAGATGTTGTTATTGTTGTTATTGCTATTGTTATTCATCTCCTTAGTTGCCGAAACAGCCCTCAGAAGCCCCGAAGGGCTTGTGCCAGTGAAAGAGACGGGGATCTACAGTTTATACAAGTGGAATCCCAACCACTGTGGCTTTCGAGATGGTTCTATGTTGAAATTCATGATATACATCGTTCAGCGCATACATGAACCCAAATCCAACGGCCAGCCAGGAATCGAACCCACGACCTCATGATTACTATGATGTCGCTTGACCATCTCGACCACCTGGCCGCCTAAACATGAAACAGCATTATAATAAACGCAGAAATAAAGCAAGACACTCCAAAAAAATCACTGAAACAAAACAGTGCATTACAATAAAAGGTGGTATTAGTAAATTAAATTTCTCTGTTTGGCTACTTCAATTGCCTCATTGATGTACGATTTTTGGTGTATTGATTAATACACGATTTTTTGTCGCTTTTTCATGTTTCTTCCAAAGATTGGTCGCATGCATGTAATGAATATCAAATAATCGAATGCATGTAAATGATAACTTGGTACACCCGGTACACACCTAACTTCTCGCAACTATTTCCTTATGCACAAGGGGGATGATACCGTCCAGTTGGTCCAATAAAAATGTCATCGAGATCGAGGTGGTTCATTCGATGTTGAAGTATCTATTACTTGCTTCCAAGAATTATTTAGAAAATAAAAAGATTTATTCTTCACGATAAACAACCCTATCTTCCTCAACTCAAATAGTTTACGACAAACGCGTCATTGTTATTATTAGTTCCTTGTTTGTCAGATAAATTTCATGTGCTCGACTTGACGAATTGCCTTGCTGATAATTTAATGAATGTGCGAGATCCAATTCCACATATTGCCAACAGACTCCCATATAAGAAGTGAAAAATAACATGCCTAGTTCGGCGCGATGACAGTTTTAAGGGATAACCGGCCGGTGACAAATTTAGGTCTCATGTTTGCTGAATTATTTGTCATGTGATAGGAAATATTTCGTCCTCGCTTATCTATATAGTCTCCCTCGGCCATATGGGGATTTTCTCAAGAATAGGCGAATGCACTCTTGGCATCTTGACACTACGACGGCGTATTTAGCTCCATTGGAATTTATTTAATTTGTTCATGGAAATCTCGAAATTCCATGATTTTTCCAGAATCCTGAGATCAATTGTGAAAATAAGTGAGAAATCTCAATATGAGATATGATGTACTAGGATAAAGAGTGAAATATCGAATTTGCACCATAAAACTAGTACCTAGTCTACAATCTCGAGATTGTGATTTGAGATTTATTCAACCCCAAAAGTTCAGATTTGCGCTCACAAAAATTCGTTCATTCCATAATGGAAATCTGTGGGAGCAATTATTAATTATTAATTATCAGTGATTATCTCTCGACGGTATAGCCAATTTCATTACTTCTGAACATCCTTCTTGTTGAAATTGATCACTGCCAAAAATTTTGTAAGTATCGATCAATTCGCCTTCAAAATACCTAACTTTTGTTGTCCCCGGTATACCGTTTGCAAATTATTTGCAAAGCAACAACTTTCATCAGAACCGAAATTTTCTGACAAATGTAAAAGTATTTTCGACATTGAAGACTTGATTACTTTCCATTCCATTACTTGAATTGATTTTGTTTAGGAGCAGGGTCTGCCCAACTGAACAGCTATTCGAGGATTCTGTATGGAGTTATGGACATTGAGTTATTACATGCGAAATCGGTACTAGTATTCTATCACAAACACAAAAAGTTGATGAAAATGATCCCAGAACACTCTCATGGAACAAGACACAGAACTATGTACAATTTAGTGGTACCACTTACACACAAAACCTCCACAAAACGATTCAATACCTATTTTGGCCCGAAATTGTACAACATGCTACCAACAAAAATACGTCACATACAAAATTCACCACATTTGTTCCGCAAAAAAATTAGCTCTTTTTCGTACACAAATTCACATAGTATTCGCAAACTTCTGAATGCAAACTAGATGAATTTATTATTATTTTTTTTAACTTTTTGATTATTTTTCTTATAGTTACGATTAATTCACTCATGCATATATATATATATATATATACGTACGTATCTATGTAAACCATGTTTTCACTTCAGATTTCTGATTCACCTACTAATCTAACCTTCTGATGCTATTGATATACACACACAGGCTACTATAAGTCCACGTGTATTTATAGCAGAACATTGCCATGTATAATCTTAAGACAATATCAATATTATATTATTATTATTATTATTATAATGATGTAATATGCCTATCAACGGTAAAAAAAATAAATATGTTCAAATTCCATTGTGACTGGCCAAGACTCAATTCTGTCTCATAAGCGACAAGGTAAAGTTTGAGTGTTGAGAAATACATATACAAAATTCATATACAAAAATTCCAATGTATTCTGCACTCATGGTAAGTAATAAGAATAATATCAAGGACTTGAAGGTAAAATATCAATTAGAGACACCTGAAAGTCTGAACAATGTATATAATGATCATTTCAATGACCTTTTTGTAAAAAAAAAATTTCAGAAATGATGTGTTATAATAGATATTGTAAAAACTGATGTAGTTTTTTCAATATAAGACCAATTCATCACTAACATGGTTCACATCACTACAAACAAAGACAAACTTCTCATTGTTAGGTCAATAATTATTTGTGTCTGACAGATCTAAAATGAGATTTAAAGACATTCAATTTAAACCTATAGAACAACTTATAATTCGAAAAAAACGTTGAAGGCATGGGGACAACATGTCATTTGGTGAGTAATCAAGTCTGTAATTTATAGATGATAAAAAATATGTGGTGTTCAATATAAAAAAATCGGAATATTTTCCACATTTTTTTGTAAAATAATAGTTCAATATGTGTCAGAGCATATGAGATACCTATGTTTAGGGAAGCCGCTGTGAAAATTGCAGCTTCTTGTCAGTAATGGACAGGAAAATATAGAAATTTATAATGACGCTGTTTTTGTGTCGCAAATCAAAAATTAATTCATATGTCAAAAACAGTGAGAGATAGGTATATAGGATATGATATAGTGGTTCCGATCAGAATCTACTCTATACAGAATCCGAATATATAATAATATAATATACTGTGCCATATGAAATTTCCGAAGTTGGTCTCATTGACAATAAATCTGGCAACAGTACATAGATATAACTGAACTCAAATTTTCCATAATATATTTCTCTCCCTTCCCTACGCCATCATACGTCATCGAGTTTTGCGTAATCTGTTTATGAAGCAAGGACAAATCAAACATCAGCCCAAAATCTAAGACAAAAAGAAAAACTCCTAGCAGATAGTCAGTGATTCCTTATTTTTTGAAATTTTCGAAAAGACAAAAACACGATGATCGGTAATCAGACGTTTCTCTGAAATAGGCGGCAAATAATAATATAATAATAATAATAATAATAATAATAATAATAATAATAATAATGATATTGAAGCTACTTCATTCATCATATTCGTTACTTCGAAACAGAAAAATAGAACGAAATGAAGGCATACACATGAGACCTTTTCACAATTTTTCAACTTGACCACAAAAAATTAACATTTAAAAACCACCAAATTTCTACGGAAGCGTAGAAGGGCCAATATCATTTTATTTTCTTGTTTGCTTGAATTCCGAGTTGCAAGTCGCAAAATGAATAAGATAATATTGGCCTTTCCACGCTTCCGTCAATTACCTACTGCACAAAAATGTGACAAGGTGACATTTAGTATGGAGTTGAGTGATACCTCAAGGCTTTTTACCCAACCATGAACCGAATTTCAGTTACTGTATACAAAGTGGTTGAAAAAACAGATAACTGGGTAGTTGAAAAAATTCGACTCCCCTCTCTCCTCTGTATATTATAGCATTTTTGTTTTTTCAAGACTTTCTCTCGACAACCTCACCTGTTATTTCATAATACCTATCTGTGGCAGTTTTCGAAATGAAAACTGATTCCGAGATAAAAGTTGATTGATTTGAATATTTTCTTACGGAAATATGACCTGTTAAAATTGCCGATATTCAGCAGCACGGTTTGTTATTTTGAAATTCAATTATTGTAAATACTATATGTTTGTTACCTCGTGAAATTCAGGTTAAGTTTTTTTTCTGTCAAGAATCCTTCATTGTATCATCATTGTGTCATCATGATAATGATTGGTAGCATCACAGAATTATTGAATTAACATTGTATTATTCGTGACTGATATATGGAGATTGAATGATATATGATAGTATCATAGACTCATTGTCTAGATAGATGTGTAGAATAGATTTTTTTGACTTAAAAAATGGAAGTTATTGAACAAAATGAACTTCATATTAGTAGTAAAATAGAAAAAATAAAAAATACGGCTTTCACTAATCTTCATAAGTTTGCATTACATTCGTAAAGTTTCACCATTCTGTATGTGGTAACTATAATTTGACCTTTGGTTGGAAGGCCACAAGGAATCACTCGACTCCATACCAAATGTTATCTTGATAGCATATGAGAGAGAGTCCAAATATGTCAGCAATTTTGCAGGAAAAAATTATTTATTTTTTTATCTCGAAAACGGTCACAGATAGCTGAAAGGAATACTAGGTGATATATGGAAATTGAATGATATATGATAGTATCATAGACTCATTGTCTAGATAGATGTGTAGAATAGATTTTTTTGACTTAAAAAATGGAAGTTATTGAACAAAATGAACTTCATATTAGTAGTAAAATATAAAAAATAAAAAATACGGCTTTCACTAATCTTCATAAGTTTGCATTACATTCGTAAAGTTTCACCATTCTGTATGTGGTAACTATAATTTGACCTTTGGTTGGAAGGCCACAAGGAATCACTCGACTCCATACCAAATGTTATCTTGATAGCATATGAGAGAGAGTCCAAATATGTCAGCAATTTTGCAGGAAAAAATTATTTATTTTTTTATCTCGAAAACGGTCACAGATAGCTGAAAGGAATACTAGGTGAATTTGTTGGCTAAGGTATAGGAAAAATGAAATGAAACTGATGGAATATAGAGAGTTCCATTTGAGAAAGAAAAAAGTAATTTCATTGATTTTTTCAACTATACCCAATTTCCTGTGTTTTGTCATTACCCTGTAAGGAATGACTGATATTGTGTCTTGGGTGGAAAGCCTCGATGTATAAAAAATATCAGCAATTTTTGAAGGTCATGTTTTCAGAAGAAAAAATATTATTTTCCATCCTGGAGAACGGTCACAGATAGGTAGAGGGAGATATCATGTGAAGTTATTGGGAAAGTGAGAGATACAAAAAATTACAGATCATACCTTCGATCATTGAACAGACTAGATGAGTAATCCACACCCCTGGCAATACAGTTTGTTTGGAAGCAACATCTATAGTATCTATCTTTGTCTTAACAAAGATAGCAGAACCTGATTCTCCCAGCAACAGTGCCGTGTGTTGTCAGAGGGGGTCGAATTTATTATTAATTCATGATGTAACCAAATTGAAAATCCGTAACAATTTCAGTGGTACTTTTTAGCATTTCTTGGAGGGAAAATGAACATCTTTATACCTCCTTCACATTGTTACGAGAAATTCGAATACATACAATCCTATGGTGATTTTTGTAACTTGCTTGTAATCAATAAACAGTTGTCTACTAATACTTTATCATAAATAACGTTCAATTTCAATAATGAACATTTATATCTTTGACGATCAGTGACAGTGTATGTAAGTATATTTACGATTCCAAAGTTCAGTACCTACTAGTGCAAATAATTTTCAAAAAAGTGAAAAACTCGTTTTGAAGGTAAATAGATATGATTGCATATTTGAATGTAATTTTCAAATCTGAAGATGAAACTTGTTTATATCATTTCACGATATCGTCAAAAATGAAGGAGGTTTCATCTTGAGCAGAATTCATATATTTTGACGCAAAAAATTGATGTCTGATTATTTCATTTCATGTAGATAGATGAAAATCGATAATGAATATGTGTTGACAAGTATTATGACGAAATGTTATATCAACAATAAAATCATGAAAAACACACATAATTTATTGATTTTTAAATAGGATTGTTTCTGTTAACATACTTCTCACTCTAACTTCCGTTGAATCAATTTATTTGCCTCACGATGAAGTCTTACAGTGAAATATTTCTCCAAATTAGTTTGACTAGTTCCAAAAACAGTCAACGGTAAATTTCTCATTGTTGTGTGTAGAAGAAGTATAGAAATATCCTTATATTTTTTGTATCAGAAATATTAATTGAGTTCATCATTATTCTCAGTGATTTTTCAGCAGCTTCGCATATTTTGATTACAAATAAGGAAGCATTTATCAGTGCTACATATTTTACCACAAGACACTGTCGCAGCTGACCTATGGGTATTATCAATATAATCTAATCAATTCAATTTAAATTCATTTTTATCCATTCCATTTGGGAAAATGCTTCAAAATCTCGAATGATACGAGAATGGTAACTCACCTATGAAATGACGTGTTTTGATCGCCGGTTCGAATTGTCTTTGACACACCTCACAACGTCTCACCATTATATCAAATCACCAAAACAGGAAATAAACCGAGTTTATGATGATTTCTGAGTACAACAACTGAACGCAAGTTAAATAATATCGATAAATCAAAACGTAAATAATGACAGATACCAAACAAAGCCATAATCGCCGTCGACTGTCAATATCAAATTGCGGTGTTGCAACGTTGAGCAAAAAGTATTCACGATACCCATGCTGGTCCTCGAGCCCCCAAGAAAGTAAAATTGCTAAGTCTCAGAATAATGTAGCAATCTTTTATTAATCAGAACTGATTCATAATCGTCATGACTCAAATTTATTAGTATATTTGTGCATTGAACTACATGAATTCATAAAGGACTTTAAATATTATGGACTATTAATCACTTCTTGATGGTTGGATATGACAACATTGGCGACGATTGGGTACTAATATTATGATAATTCTAAGAATTCATGTTAGCATCAGAATATTTGTTTTGTGATCCTTCTAGTGGGTTTGTTGTTCGGAGGATCATACAGATGGTACTATTTATATTGTTAAATCAAAACAATCCGAAAAGAACAATGAATATGCTTTTTGTGTCATTAGAAAATATTGATTTCTTTTTTCTTTTCTCCAAGCAATCGATGTACCTTCACGCATTTCAGAATAATTCCGTCTCAGAACGTGACAGAAATGCCGATATAACGCGGCAAAGTACATTTAAAAACACTACCCCAACCAACCCCTATAATTTATTCGGCAGTCGAATGCAGTATCCCCTCGTCGAGAGGGCGCCCCCATATTGCAATTACTTCGTTCCTAGCCTTCAGCAAATAGGGGAAGGAAGTACGATTTCACCCCGTCCATTGATAGACACTCGTCTTGCGAGACGTAACTGAGTTTTCTCAAGTATCGCGTGGGATTTCGACAATGATTAGGAATTGATATTTCAGTGCGGAAGTTGGTACAGGAAGCATGAGGGGAATCTAAACTAGTCTTCTGGAATACATGTAGTTATTCTTTCCACTAGAGCAAAATTTTTTTTGTAAGAAAAAATATTTTATTTGTCTACGACTATTAAATCTGCATCAAATCTGCATCTATTGCATTAAGGTAATCAATCTATTGACGAGTCGAGGTCATCATTCAGACTCCGTGCATCAGAACATATATATACTTGACGACCAATCGCAAGCCTGGAATTTTTTGGATTCACGGGCTGTGACTGATGATGATTGGCTGCAAATTTCGAACATAGGTCCTTCTCCCCTGACGTAAGTTAGTTTTTGAAATGTCAAAATTTGCGCCAAAATGTTTTCAAGAGTAATAAAGTTGAAATACACCTACCACTGATGCTCTCGAAAATCTTCATCTTGCAACCAATGTTATCAAAGAATGTATTATATGCGATATTATAAAAGAGGCTGTGTGTGAAAGCCTGATGAGATGAATTCGTTATTTCGGATACAGTACATATTCATCAAAAATCCCGAAACACGTCAAATTCAAATTATAAATTGACATTCTTCAACGTCAAAATGCGACTGACAGGTACAATACCCAATTTTTGAATGGAAAGTGTAAGCTTGTGATATATCGCTTGAATGGTCTCTTCATTCTCTATTCAAAAAAATTATCGTTTTAGGATAGAATGACATGTGTTTACCGAAGTACAATCATGAACTAAAATTTAATGCAAAACGTAATCTATAATTATTTAACCTATGATGCGTGATCGACCTAATCGTAAGCGTTATTCGTTCTTTCAAGTCATTCGAACGAATGGTTTAGTTTTGTACAGAATGCTCTTCACTTATCACCATGAACAAATGAACGTGATGAAAATAATGATGTAAGATCAGGTGATCGTGCTGGCCATTCTATCGATCATTTTGAACATCCACTTCATTGACATTCATAGTCCTTTCTAGTGTTTTTACATTTCATTATGTTCTGCATTATGTTTCAGTATTTCATTTTGACGTTGATGAATGTCAATTCATAATTCAAATTTGGGACTCTTTATGAATATGTACAGTAACCGAAATTTTCGAGCTGTGTAAGTTAGATGAAGTCAACAATGGTTGAGCACTTGATTTGCAGATACACTTTGAATGATTGGAAATATAACTGTTGGACCCTAGTTCGACTTTGGTAGTGGTATTTTTTTTTCAATTTCAACATTGTGCACTTTGTGCAACACAGAAACCGGGCTTGAGATGATCAAATCAGGTATGTTAATGAATTAAATCAAATAAAAATAATGAAGGATCGACGAATATGTATATTAACATCATTGTTCTCATTGTATTTTATTTGTATATAACAGTTAGTGCATACGATACACGATGGCCTGGCTCAATTAAAACAACAAAATATAAAATCACCCATGCACTACTCACCCTCTCCAAACACACCCCCTATTACGAGATCATAAAATCGGTCGTAAATCCGAACCACTGTGATGATATAATTAGTCGGCAATTTGGATTGTTGTGATATCTCAATTTGTTCACCGCGATAAATTTCATACGATTTATGTTCAGCATTGGACCCTATGGAATATCGATAAAAATTGTCTGATCTATATCCTCCACAATATTTCACTATGTGTGCAGGTTTAAGCACTATATTTTGACCCCCTCTCATATATTATTATTAGAGCTATGAAAATAGTTTGCAGGGTTCAATATATATTCTCTTAAAATACTAAGAAAGAAGTAATTATTCACAATAGTAAATCAGCATATGAACAATCAGTTCCGCAGAAGTGAAAATAGTCGAACCCCGCATATCGCTAAGTTCAATCATATACCAGGTCATTAGACTTTCAGGAGAATATTCCAATCTTGAATCACACAATGTACCTGTTTTCACCAACTGACCAAGAAATGATACACACAATAAATAGTCTCAAACCTGAAAAATCTCCTGGATTAGACGAGTTGAGAGCCGAAGTTCTGGAAAAAAATTCTGATCTTATTGTCTCACCACTAAATTTTTCGATGAGTGAATGCTTTGACTCAGCATATTTCCCCGAATCTCTGAAAATAGGTCTCATCAAACACTTGCATAAGGGGAATAGTAAATCAGACATCAGTAATTACAGACCAATATCACTGATCTCAACTTTATCTAAAATAATAGAGAAAATGATAGAAAGTAGACTCATAAATTTTCTCAACTTGCATAATATTATTTCAGATCGACAATACGGCTTAAGAGAGGATAACTCTACAGATGTTCATTAACAAAACTTGTATATAAAGCAATTGACACGAAAATACCCGCACTAAGTATTTTTGTAGACCTCTTTAAAGCATTTGATATAGTCAGCCATGAAATACTCCTCGAAAAATTATATTCATATGGCGTCAGAAGTAAAATGCATGATCTTTTGAAAAGTTATTCGACAGATCGACAACAACAAGTATGTCTAAATGGTATAATCAGTGAAGCAAGGACTGTCACTTTTGGTATTCCTCAAGGCACGGTGTTGGGACCGCTATTATTCACAATATATAAAAACAGTTCTCAGTTTTGCTGATGATACAGTGATATTTTATACTGCAGACACGTGGAACAACCTGAAATACAAGGCAGAAACTGACTTTCAGACAATCAAGAAATGGTTTCAATATAATTAACTCACTCTGAATGTTAGCAAAACAGATTATCTTCCGTATACGTCCTATAATAATGATCTACCACAATTTGGAAGTCTGAATGTTGATGGAAATACAACAATACCTGAAGCAGAGTTCGTAAAATATCTGGGTATTATTATAGATGAATACTTGCGTTGGGACTTACACATAAGTTCCATAGCAAAGAAAATTAGAGGTATCATTGGTAGATTCAGATATTTGGCAAACTTTTTAGATATACATCACCTGCAAACAGTATACTATGCCCTAGTGCAGTCTCACCTCTTATATGGTATCCTGGGGTGGGGGAATACTCGATTGTCATTTGGAAAAAATTAATATTTCACAAAAATGGGTTATGAGAATCATTTACAACAAAAAACTTACCTTTCCCAGTGAGGAACTTTTTCTGGGGAGTGAAATATTTGATATAAGACAATAATACTGCCAGAAAATGATGCTTTACATTCAAAAATCTAGAATTGTCTCAGACCATAATTATGACATGCGTAAAATAAAGACAACTGCCAAAGTACCTAAATGTGAAAAAAATATTGGAAAAAGAAATGTATTCTTTCTGGGTCCAAAATTATATAATCACCTACCTACACAGTTGAAATCGATGATGAACACCAACTCGTTCAAACATAAATTGAAAATATAGATTCTCAATACAGAAAGAGTATCTTGCAATGACTTGGTGAACAATAAAATACTTTGAACACAAAAAATGTCTTATTTTGTCAGTACTCAGTCGAAAATGTATGAAATATCCCAACTGTGACAAATATATCCCGGAACATATTATATTGTCGTCGATTAGTTTTTTGTCTACATATATATAATGCTACTATAAATTACCTTCAATAATAATAATTCAAATGAATTGATTGAAATGATTCAAACTCTTATGTACACTTGCTTCTATGAGTATTTATGTTTATTTATTTATCATTTTTATTCGATGGAATGTTATTCAAATTAATATTCAGGATGAACATTATTATTATTATTATTATTATTATTATTATTATTATTATTATTAGTAGTAGTAGTTACGTCACGAAGATCTATCAATCCTGTACTAGACTATGGAGTGAAATTTCAGATTTGCACCAAAAAAGCTAGTCAGAATCTAGACCATTTTCAACAAACGTTGATATTCTAGTACAAACTATAAATTGGAACAGTTTTTGTATTGAACTTGTATTCAAGTATTATGAAGGAGGCGCCAAGAGGGTGTATTATGAGATACTAGTATACTCTTCATGAGGTTAGAATCATAGAAGAAGGAAAGAATATTGCTGCATAGGTAGCTGTGATTTCAAATCTGAATATTATTTTCAATTCCAAATAACTTTTTTGATTAAACTTCGCTGATAAATGAGGGTAGTTGTTTTTTCCTGTATGGAAATTCAGAATTTCAACGGCCCGAAAGAAAGTTATTCATAATACACCAATTTTTATCAAGAATTGAATTTTCTGACGAATATGTGAAAGCTTGGAATAAGTTCAATAGAATATATATGAAGCAATTGAAAAAAAATTGCTTGGGCACGTCAACATTAATCTTATATCGCACAAATTTTGACACATACGTGCGTAAAGTGACGTCATTTATACTAATGATACGTTAGGAAATTATTTATTTAGGAAAATAATTGAAATTTTTCGCCCTTTCAAATGAGAAGTTGGGCTCACCATTTGGAAAAAAATGACGATGACGTCATATATACAACACTGTTGACGTCACATGAAGTGTGAAAATTTGCGCAGTATAAAATTGAGGTGGACGTGTCCATGCGTTTTTTTTTTCATTTGCTTCATACATATTTTACTGAATTTATTCCAACCTGGGCATCGTCATCCTCTATTCCTCAATATGATAGTTACCTATAAATATTGAAATATGTTGACCTGTTCTATTTACATTCCATCCTCAGGATAATAAGTCTATGATTCCATCTATATGTTTATGTATATTTATTGTTGTATATTTTGAATGAAAATTATCATTATTATTTTAATTATAATTAATTATTATTTTAATTCTTTTGCAACTACCATCATCTTTGTTCTTATCTTCATCCATCTGCATTCCAACTTATTCAAACTTATGCAGTAACCAGATCTATTTTCGATCTCATCTCTTTATCTCACGGAATACGTCAGCCACCCTTTCTATATTTATGAAGTTGATTATATGCTCAACCACAGAAATCATCCATCGCTGAAATCTCCCAACCCTCTTCTTATTCATCGACTCCACAACAATTTTTTTGACAACTTTTCGCACTTTGATTAGCTAGCCGAATCCGAATTGATGCAGTCGGGGTTCCACCCTAAGCCTTGAGCATCGGCCATTTACATTTCGTTTGATATTGAAATTGTCTTCGTTTGCATTATCTCGTAACTAATCGTGAAATCCAACTCCAGCGCCAAGTTAACTGGTCAACAATAGAGTTATCGCCGAGAATTAGCATTTTTGTTTTGGACTGATATCGATTTGATAGAATGCGACAACAACGTTGTTTATTTCTCATTATACAGTTCTCAACACTCTGAATGGAATTCACACAATCTGACTATTTTTCGACGACCTGTACTTTTTTAAGGAATTGACCAATTCACTTGCTATTTTCCATATCAGATTTCATGTTTCATCGACTATAATAATGTGGAAAATCAACAGAACGAAACGTACAACACAGGGTGTGAACTGAACCTTCACCTATAGTATGATCTAGATTTGCGATGCTCTAAGAAATCAGTAGATTTTTCCTGATGAGAACTTACGAAAACTCATCGTCATATTACCATACATTGGAATTCCATTTCGGGACCTTGGAATATTCCTGAATTGCCATTGAAACAGAAATAATGAATGTTGGTTATTTTTCACCCATATTCATGCATATTTTCCCAATTTGTTTCTGACTCACAATGAATAAGGATGTAAACGACTATTTTTCTTGATAAATCATGCAGGAAAAACTTCGAAAATTCAAACATCATAGCCATTCAGCCAACCTTCATTATATATTCAAGGAGTCAAAAACAAGTAAAAATGTAGTCAAAGAAATTCTCATATGGAAGGCTTTGTCAAAATGTACAGATTTTTATTCCACAGCGCCCTCTATGAGAAAGAAGTTGAATCCACCTACATCAATGATGTTGAGGATTTTTCCCCTCCTTTTCGACTCTTCGAATGTACTTACAATGATAGTAAATCATACACTAAACGATGTAAAGAATATCATTATTACCCACGCAACAAAATCACATGGATATAAGCTGCCGTGGTAATGATATTCTTCACTACCAAGGTGTATATGATATTTTTTCCACCACTAGCAATATATTCCAATCATTATGGCTCTACGGAACTCTAATGTCATTAGTATGAAAGCATAAATATTTATATTTCACTGTTCGAAATTGGTTGTTGGTAGCAGTGGCACTCTCTTTCTTCTCACCACAATCACCGCGCTCTATCAGTATGCTCGCTTATAGAGCAGCCCTGCCAACTCTACATCTTACCTGTCAATATCTCCGCAGTTGGCTGTTGTTTCGATGTTCTGTTACAATAGAACAGTATCAAATTGACATTCATGATTCCTGCGGATATCGTATCATGTTGTGTATAGTGATGTGAATTCAGGTTGGCTTTTGTGGAAAAATACCTTGGTAAAGAAAGGTGTATCATGAAATACTAGTACTCTTCATGATGCTAGAACAATAGAAATATTGTTGCCTGGGTGACTGTGATTTCAAATCTGAATATTGTTTTCAATTCTGAAGAACTTTTATAGATAAACTTTTTCGATGTCGAAAATAAGCGTAGTTTACTACTGATCAAATTTTTTTCTTCTCCCCTGTACTCTGTTTGGAAATTCAGAATTTTAGCTCAGATGAGAGTTGTTGAATTCTCTCTAACATATGGATAATAAGTTTCCCACATGGTGCAACCTTTTTGAAACTTACTGTATATACAATTCACATCGAAAACATTTTCTTCAATTATTGTTGGTAGTAATTCCACTCTGTTGGTTACCAGTTACCATATCTGTATTGTTGCCCACGAGTTCGAAACTGTTATAATACAGTTCTAGCACAATACAAATATGCGCTATATTGTTATTTGTTCTCATGCAATACGCCTTCTCGATTTTTGTCATTCCACCAACCTGGCCGAATCCAGCATCACGGTAAACATTCAGCACTTTGTTGTTTGTCCTCTGAATGTGGTTTGATATTCTGTTATTTACCCAACTGGAAACGCCATTTCTAGTTAAATAGGAAGAGTAGTAATAGAAAAATAGAAACCCTCGGTGTGCAGGGTCGTTGTAAATCAATTCCGTTTAATTAGTTGAGATAAGAATGTACTTGTATTGATATTACAATGTTGACCGAAATTTCGTGAACAGAGGGTACCAAATTGCTTTACAGTACAGTTTTTTTTTTATCTTTCGACAGCACGAGAAAGAACCCTATAATTTTTCAAGAACATCGCGCTAGTCAGCGGTGGAATGATAGGAGAGAAGGAAGGTATTGAAATAAGACATTCATCATTTGTAACTTCAAAATATCTCGAGGAGTTGAATGAATAGCTATTCTTCACAATAATACAAAAAGGAAAATATACAGAAGATATCTTTCATTGCTGAGAATAAATTGACGTGATGAAGGTCCAAATACAGAATTGGATTAGAATATCAATAACATGGTATTTTCGTTTTCATAGTTTTTGTTTGGAATTTTCTCCCCTCGTTTTTTTCAATAAAATAGGAATTCAAACTTTAGATACCTTCAGAGAAATATTTTGCGTAGAAAAAATAAATGAATTGTATTGAAAACGGGAGCAGATTTGTTACCGAAAAGTCTGTTTAATAAAAAATATTTTTGTATGTCCAAATTTTTTGATAAACAAGGTGTCACTGACAAATAGGGAATTCCTCTTTTAGGTATCTAATGGTTAAATTTCGAGCGCAGTGACATTTTGGGGTAGATCACAAATCCGCCCCTAGTACGAATAGGTATATTGAAATAATTATAACATCTCACACAACTAGATACATGGATATATGGTGTTTTCGATTATCAACAGCTAATTAGACTCAGCTAGATCGAAACTATATTGACTTTTTGAACATGTGAAATTTTGCATCGAAAACTTACGTAGAATGATACCCTGAACACGCAAAAGTAAAAAGTACAGGATCTTCCATGGGAACATCAGAAGTTGGGGTTGTTTCCTACGAAACCGCATGTACCTATCTGAACAAAAATCCATGAATGAATGTGAAAGATGATCTTGTATCACTCCTTAGGATTTGAAAATGTTACCTCTAACGCCTTTTTGTGGCCACCCGGTATGTATCGATTCAAATATTTCAAACTGTTGCAGTGTTCGGTTAATCAAAACATAATGAATCAAGAGGAGTACCTAGCCGGCGAACTTTTTCCCAACTCTTTCGATACGATCTGAAATGACAGAACTCCGCAGTCTACTCAATTCACAATTTATTTACCCAGCTGGATTTTCTTTAATGAATTTTCCCAGCAATTTCCGCAAATTTAATTTCCGTTAAATTAATTTCGATCCCGTTCGAGTGTTTGTTTAAAATTTCCTTCGAGCTAAGTCGAACTTCAGATCAAACAAACAATTATCTGGCAAATTAGTAGAGATCTTCAAGTGGCTGTCGAAGAATTTCAATTAGTTTTGTTTTTATGAGAAATGTCGAGACGCGAAATTTCATCTAATCCATGTTTACCAGTGGAAAACTGGGAAAATTGTGAGAACTGAGTTGATCTGAGAAGTAGATACTTCACAAGATTACTCCGCTCTTAGTGATGAGATACATATTTTTTCTCTATTTCGGCACCTTCAATAGTTTCATTAATGCACAATGTTTCGAGTATTAATTCATAAACGATTTTGAGGTGTTTTTGTTTTGGGTATCTGTAGAATCTGCTAATATCTGCTAATAGTATAACGAGTAGTGCAACTGCTGCAAATTTCGAAAGGAATGTCATCGAAATTCCAGGAATATTATGTAGAGAATTCAGGTGCTGACCCTCGGAATTCATCTGACATATAAATTCACTGATAGGAAGGTTTATTTTACAAAATTTTGAGCATCTTTTGGATTCACTAAGCTTTCCGCTATATTGTGTCAAATTTCTGCCAACTGTCAGTATAATTATTCCGCCGAAATTTCCCTAAGAAAATTATCGAAAAATGTTGTGATAATATGTATTAGATATTATCGGAACTGTATTATACAGCCGGAACAGAAAAAAATAGTATGAAACATTCGTTACAGAAGGCAATTCAACCACTCGTCTGTTCGAATAATCGCTGATACGCAGCTCATTTTCGAAATTCAGATTCGTGATAGAATATGTTGCCTTTTGTAACTTACGTTCCAAAATACTATTCTACCATTATGTACCGAGTATGTATGTTTACCAATTATATTGAATTTTTGCCGTCCTTAGCTCTAATAATTTTCAGTTCCTAAATTATTTCAACAATTCAGCAATTCAGTTGGAAATGCACAATTTCCTTCTGGATTTCGTACCGTATTTCAAAAATGATAATAAAGTGACATGATTCATCACAACAAATTCTTCACATTGGACAGAATAGAACGGTATGAATTCCTATAGTATTACATAGTGTCAGCTATAGCTGTTCATTGGCTATAGCAAAACGACCACTGAAGAAACACGATAATGAAACAATTTCAAATCAGCAGATTACATACTGAAGCAGGAAACAAACAGGAAGATAAGAAGGAGAACACAACTGAAGACAAACTTAATTGAAGTTGTATGACAACTTTTGTATTGATTCATAACATACATACATACAATAAATGTCAAAACAGAGTTCAGAAGAGGGATCGATCAACGAATGAACAAAAACTTCCCATTCTTCATCTTTCAATAAAAATTCTCATTTCTGGATCAGTAGGTATAGATTTCGAAGATACTTCAACCTCAGCAACTCAGAGTTACTGAATTCTTTACTTATATGTGATCCAATTTCTGAAGAATGATCGGATGCTTCAGTTTTGTTTTCTTCGAACACAACACTGATCAGACTTCAGGAGGAGACATAAAGTTCGAAAATAAAATTGGCTAATGTTCAGAACAAATAGGTCACAGTGAAAATGTCCAATAAGTTTCCAGTTAGATGGAACCGAAATCAATATAGGTGCCTAAACAGAGCTTTCAGGGGTGAGTAGATGCAACTCTGTCGTGGGAAAGTCATATTTTTGAATCTCTTGTTATGTATGGTTTTATTTTCCATAGTAGTAGTAGCTCGATAAGAAAAATATTCATTTGCCAAAAAAGAACACTAAGAAATATCAACGAACTCAGTTTCCGGGCTTCTCGCAGAATCAGTTTCAGTATTAAATTTCTAACTGTTGCGGCAATATACATTGTAGAGTGTCTAGTGTTTGTATTCAATAATTAGGATTATTCTAACTCAAATTCACCAACACATCGTACAATAGTAGAGACAAACATTTCAATATATCCTAATCATAGGTTGACTATAACAAAGGGGCCCTAAATAATCTTGCATGAAATTATTCAATAAACTACCTCAGAATATTAGACTTATAGATAATCGAAACCATTTCAAGAATGCAATACGCAAAATTCTTGTTGATAACTAACCCTTCACAGTAGAAAAGTATTCAAATTCGTCTGTGTAAAATATCTAGATACCATTTTCCTTTTTCATTGACGAAAATTCCGCACTGAATGTTGATGTGGTCCTTTAGTGTATATGTGATTTTTTAAATGAATATTATCATTACTATTATTATCATTATCATTATTATTCCAGCTTCAAATCTTTGGTGACCAACTTCACTCAACGGAGTCGACGTTATTTCGTTGTTTCTCACTGTCATTTTTGTTCTTTATCTTTTTGAATGATTTGAGTGGATTCATAATATTCTCAGAGGTTAAAATCATAAAAGAGAGGAGATGATGGTCACATTAACAGACGAAGGTAGTGGATTGGTACCATGTGTGATGATACCAGCAGGAAAATTTCCAGAACAATATCATTATATTCAATCACTGCGCGTGTGCTTCTTTTCCAATATTTCCACACTAGTGAGTTTTACTTTCCTGTTGCCATAGTGAAATGGGCTACTTTCTAATTATCATAACAATGATGGAACCGCTGTTTTTTTGGGCGGTCGTAGGAAGAATTCTAAACGAAAATACGAATGAAAATTCGGCTGAAGACTCCTTCCCAACAAATGTCCTTCCGTTTCTAGTGATCTCGCGCGAAGTACGTACACACCAGTGATCATTCATAGCGAAATCCGAAACCTCATAAGTCCCCCGTCCATCACGGTTTGATTGCAATATTTGGCGCCCTCGGCAGATCGGGGGCGCTGGGGTAGGTACACAAAGGGCACGGCAGCCATCGGAAGGGCAAGGTGATGTTCGACGCTCATTGTGCAGGAGCGAGATAGTGCGCGCGGTCAATCATATTCCGAATTGATGTCTGTGTCAATCCAATCACTAATTCCAATTCCAATTCGATGCGAATCACACATCGTAATTGTATTCATACCGGGTGATTCGTCACTGCGGTGGTGTCTCATCGGTTGATTTAAGTGTAGCTGGAGAGGAGAATTTGGCAATTTTGTAATGAATCAACTTCTATACAATTTCTATAAATATTGAACTCTCACACCATCTTGTAGTGCACAACGGGGTTTCCAAGTATCATGGGGCAGTCTGGTACTGAACTTTATCAAAATTCAAGAACCATAATTTGATGACACAAGAAATCTGTCACATTTTTGGTTGTCTCAACGATGAAGGGAACACGAGTGCAGCTGCTCTGCCTATTTTCCTTTATAATTCTTCCAACCAAAACTCTTACGTACAGCAAACTTTCAAAAGTAGAGATTTAGGTCACTTCTCTTCATTATTACAATCTTGAAACATCAACTTTGTGTACAGAAATCTGCAAAAATGTCGCCATCTTCTGAGGAGTTTCAAATCCTAAATGTCATTTTAGCGAAAAATGCCGTCAGTGTTTTTGGCGAAGCAAAACACCATCAGTGACTGCACCAGTCTTCTCTTCATCGTTGTTGTCACCAAGATGGATATAGGATGGTCAAACAACATTTCAATATTGATTCTTTCCAAAACATGTAGAATTGTCAAACAACGTTACTAAGGTCCACCACTCGAGTAGAGATGGCAATACGATCGTCGATCCTGTAAAGTCAAATCTGTTGAAGTTTGTACTTGGAGGATATAGTTCTCAACTGTCAGACAGGAATTCTTCAGCTTTATGAAAAATATCGTATCAAAACACGTTCATCAAACGAACAACTTTCAATGACTTCTTGTCTGTTTGACGTCTTACATATACTGAGTATAATTCATATATGAAACAAATTATGGAAAATTTCAACGAAATCGGCTTCTACTGATAATGACGAATATCTGATGGATAGCTAACGGTTCAATGTTTGCATTCGTGTTGCTATTCAAATTCAAATGGTGTTTTACATCGAGATCCGCATCGAAATTATTTCTACATCGTGGTTGTCTCTATAGGTGATTCTCAAGTTATCAAGCCTTCTTATTATCCTCTCTCACATATTTATCTAGAAATATAAGGTTTGACTATGAGAAGAACTTTCGTAGATCGATTACAAGGTGTAACTCGTTCACTCACTGACAACCATTTTATTCCCACACCAAATTAACAAAACTATTCAATCTTCCTCGGAAAAACTCGAGATCGATCTAGTAAATCGGCTATCAGCGCAATGCAATGTCTATCGAATCCAGTTTTCATTCGCCTAATTCATTCAACCTCCCCTCATAACCTCGGATGTTGGGTTGCTCTAGTACAGGAGGATTCGCTGCTCACAAAAGATTATAAAATCTTAACAGCGACGTCTATTATAATTCGGATATATATATATATATATATATATATATATATATATATACAGGGTGAGTCAAAAATGTGTACCGAGCTTTCTGGGGGTGATAGAACATTGAAAAATAAGTGTATTTTATGATTGAACTCATGGCCCGAAATGCATATTAAGGGAGATATATCCTTCCAAAGTTGATAAAATTAAAATAAGTTCTCCGCATAACTTCTGAACGATGAAAGCCACCCGATTGAAATTTTGTGCATGAATGTATGTTGTCAAAATACATGTCAAGGGTGTTTTCAGAGGGTGAGTCATGATTTTTTGTAGAAAACTTTTTTTCCTGTATCATTTTCGGTGAAAAAACAGGAGCATTTGATGGAGCGAAGAAAATTACATGAATAAGGTACTCTTATTTAAATACAAAAAATTGAGCCGTTCGTGAGATATTTGAGTTTTTGTAGTTACATGATATCAGCAGATTGATTTTATTCATCGCGAGATTCAGTTCTACCTCCATAATTGATAATGTTACTATAACTATATTGAAACATCTGTACACCATAATACTGTAGTCGTGGACAACAATTTGGACCGTGTGGTCTGTCGTTGTCCCGTTCGACTATCAAATAAATAAATGAATAAATAAATAAATAAATAAATAAATAAATAAATAAATAAATAAATAAATAAATAAATAAATAAATTGACAGTGACTCCATATTTTCAATATCCTTTATTCTGAATGTCAACCTGATATATAGGGTGCCCTAAAATCACAAATGAATATTACAGATTCAGATTCTAGGAACTTTGTTCTCGCTCCACATCAATTATTTGTTGAATGTTAACTCCAGCCCAGTTCAAAGCTTTGCGGATGATAGTACACTTCATTCCGCCTTTTCCTCTAGAGCCCCTATATCATCCAACGAGGCCAAAGGTGCAAGACGAAGACAGGTCGATGCTTTCAATGAGGATCTGGCAAGAATTCTTAAATGAGGATATGAAAATCTAGTAGATTTCAATGCAACAAAAAATCAAGCTTGTATGTTCACCAAGAAGGCTGATCACACAAGGCCCAATTTGATGATGTCGAGTACCTCACTGTTGGGTGTCATCACCAACAGCGCTCTCTCATGAGACGATCATGTGATCATGTGCGAAAACTGCTCCACAAAAAATTGAGAATTTTCAGAAATTTTGATCAGGGGCGTGGGGAATAGGTCGGGCTAGGGGCACTTCTTCCCATAACTTCTTTGTTTATGCAATTTTAGGTAATTTGACCAGGAAATTTTAAAATATCATAATTTTGACTTGAATATTAAATTCCTATCTAGGTTCGATAGCACTCATCAACGAGATGAATCGATTTTGAGAGTCTGCTGAGTAATAAAAATAGTACTTACTTTTACCTGGCACCTACACATTCTTTTTCAATTCATTCTTTTCAGAGTAGACGTTAAAAGAAGGTGTATTTTCCATCAAACCATGGTTTTTTGGGAAAATTAGGTACTCTATTACGGAGAAATCACTATTTTTATTGCGCAGCAGGATTGGATGATATGGATAATATGGATTTTTCACGAAAATGTCTGTCTAGCCCCACCTATTTCCCTCGCTCCTGATCAACATTTCTTTTTATTTCCAAATCGGGCATGAAAAGTTAGGTATATGTACAAGATTTGGTTATTCTATCAGAAAGGGTTTCGAATATAAAACCATCATCTCAGGCTCGCCTTCAGATGGCTATAACCTCCAAGGAGTCATTTCTGGACCCATATTTATACGAACTTTCTCTCCTATTTTTGTTCCTGAAATCTGTGGTTGAAATTTTGCTATCTGATTTCGAGACACACTGTATATACAACATAATAAGCAAAATGAATTGGACTGAAATAATTCTCTCTCTTGATGGCACAGTTTGTATGTTAACGATCGAAGAACGTTTTCAGTAGGGTTTTGTGGAGCAAAAAGGATTAACGCTCTATCTTGGTCACGTACACCAGTGAGTTATTCTATAGTATTCGATCCAAGCTGTTTGGATTCATAGAATAACATTTTCACAAAAACTGTTTCTCCGAATGGAATACAACCACGCTGATTTTTTCATATACATGATGTGATTCTACAGTGTCTGGCGTCAAGTTCACAGCGAATAAGAAACTTTGTTGGATATTAGTAATCTCACAGAGAAATGTCACTATTCAACTTCGCTATGTGTCAACGTTCCGAATATCGCAGTATCAAACCAGTTTTTTACTAATCACGAATATCAACAATGAGTCTACCAACAGACTTTGGGAATGTATATGAAATATTGTATCTTTACTCAGAAATTTCAACAAGCGACTGTTTTGTACTTGCTGACACATGATCTGATGAACTGATGACTTGTTGCATTGTTGAAGAAGCAAACTGTTATTATTATTAATGGGTATACGCGATGATGTTAGATATTTTCTACACGGTAAAAAATATTCATCTAACGAATCACGATTCCGGGTAGTGAAATATTTCTGCTACATCGTATTCGAAATCATAGTTATTCCAACTGCCAGCACAATTACCTTCAATATACCATTGGTGAATTATACTAATCTGGAAATTACATTTCAGTGATAGTGAAAACTAGTATATCTCCGAGTAATCATCATTAATTTATATTATTGAGTGATCGCAACTGTTCTATTCACTATACCGTATCGTGAATAATACTTATGAGCTCTGGTATAATCCATTCGGAAGAAGAATGAAATTCACTATCAATGGTTCTTTAAATGTATTCAGAATTATTTACTATCATTGCAGTGAAGTTGATCGTAGGAGATGTTGAAGTGTACGTTTCCGAATGAAATTTAATAACTATATCAAATTCGTCATTTGTCGACATCTTCCGAATACAAGATTTGCAAAGTAATTATTAACTCATAACAAACATTACCATTTCAGTCTTTTGATACAGTATTATAACCTATTCGGTTTGTTATCGATATTATGTAGTTCATTGAAAAATACTATGACCACATAATCGAATGAACAAAAATGCAGTTGATTTTTTTCAAAATGGTTTGACTCTAGTTATTCGTTGGCTGTACTCGTTGTATGTTGTGTCACGAATTCAATATTTCACAAAAATAGGTGCATCAAAATGATCATTGTCAGTGCCAGTGAAAATGCGATGTTTCTGTTGCTCAGTGATACTCTCTTTACTCAAAGCACTCATAGAACATTTGAGAATATCACATAAATTGAAGAGTGATTCAGTGTATGAATGTGTTGAAGACAATTGTCACAGGAAATTTAGATGCTACAATTCATTCAGGAGACATGCTGTGGGTAAACATTTTCCTAGATTTAGAATTATCTCGGAAATAAGTATACAGAACCACCAATTGATATTGAAAAGACTACGGAAGATACAGTTCCAATTGATTTACCTATACTAGACGATGAAGGAGATATTTGTTGTTGGCAATTGTTTCAACGATAGTTACGACTACGGAACGGCTGAGGTTGGAATGAGTTTGAATGTGATAATAACAATAATTGAGGAAGCCACGTATGGATCGACATGTTGAACCTGTCTCCTGAACCTGTTGTCCGCCGACAACCCCCGAACCATACAACTTCCACTCTTCCCGTTCCATACTTTTATTAGTTCACACATAGCTTTTGCTACGGAAGGTCTGTTGATATAGCTACTTATCCAGAAAAATGTCTGAAGGTGAAGAAATTACTCTCTGGAAATCTCTAGAACTTGATGGAATTGAACATCTCTTTTCAGTATTTGCAGGTAAGCACATTTCACTTTATAGTAATCTATTTTGCTAACATCGGCAAATTAATATTATTTTATATTCAGAATGGTTCTCAAATATGCTTCAACGTTTTGAAGCACCACATATTATCGATCTATACTGTACTGTGACCAGGAGGTAAAATTTACTATTCTTCCGAGTGCAAATTCGTACCCATATACGTACAAAACTACGCGACCGAGATATAAAATGTGTAATTTACTATTCTTCAGTAGGTACCTATGTATTCAAGTAACATTATTTTTTAATGTTATTAGTGACTTTTACCTTCATATCTATATACAGTGCGTTTATTGAATAATCATAAAAAAAATCTTTTTCATCGTGGCCGTCTTATGAAAAAGGCCACGAACTGTGAACTGCTCTCAATTATTTTTCATCCCGATTTCAAAAAATGAAAATTGAAAACTAATGATTTGAAAACTCTATGCTAATATCTTCCTACATCCATCGAAGCAGAAATATCGGAGATTTTAAATGAGATCTGTATAGAATTATCCTACACGAAACTCGTGATTTATAAAAATTATCATTAGGATAATGATTTTCAGAGAGAACGGAGTTCACAAATTTGAACAATTGTCAGATGCTGGATGCTGGATGACATTGTAGTTGATCATCAGAATTTCCAAGGAAGAATTTCTTGAGATGAATTTCCTTTTGAGAGTCGTGAAATTCATTACATACCAGCAAGAACAATAAATAAGAAAAAATTGGTGACCACTATTGCGATAAAAGAAGAAACCTCATGAAACTGGGACCAGTCAGGAAGAAAAAAGAGGAAATTGAGAATTTTCACGAAGCTACTTTGCGAAACATGTGTTGAAAACTGTAGGTTAATCGATGAGGTAGTTGATTTTTTGGGATTTTCTCTCCTCGTTTCTAAAAATAATAATAGAAGTTATAATAAATATTTTGATATATTTGTAGTGAGGACAGTTTTTTCAGACTGCCCCAAAGTGTCACTGCGCTTTTAAATTTACCTTCCAGAAATCATTGTTCCTTTTTGACTTATTCATATGAAAAAATATAATTCATAAACATTTCACTGTTAGCTTCTGGATAACGAAGCAAGTTGAGATGCATTTATAAATGATCACTCATATATAAAATATGTACTAGGAATCACTCTCTGGAATTTGCTATTGTAGAAACACATATACTATCAGCTAGCGAAGAAGACGATATTGCCTGGTTGAAGAACTCCTTGGACCCATGGATAATGGTAACACAAAAATGGATTGTCCTCCAGACCAACTAGATGGTAGTATTGCAGCATCATGGCTTTTACCATTTTCCTTCAAAAAAGATCAAGAATTCATCATGGAGACCGTCCAATTAGAAGCTCAGGAAGGATTTTTGCTCCTAGTGAAGGTGAACCATTTCATTAAACACTTCGTATAAACTGATAGCTACCCTCAATTACTTCAAATTTGCAATGAATGAACTCAGATTCTATAATAGACATTACAATACTTCCACACTTTTTACATACTGATCGTCATCCTAAACCCTGAATTTCTTCAATTTTGCAGCTGATGTATTCAGTTTCTATAATCGACATTACAATACTTCTTTCATTTTTGTCTCAACAAGGGTGGAAATAGGAATGTGAAATCTTATGAAGAACATGTTTCCAGTAACTGACTTTCTATCTATCTGACCTATCTTGTTTTTTCCAGACCATTTCGGACATACAACCCAATTGGTTCATAAGAAGAACAAATACAGTCAGCTCAAACTGACAATGCAGCCGATACCTATTCTAGTGGGTCAAAATATTTTCAACATAGAGAAGTCATTCGTCAATGTGCATGATAAACTGTGGGAAATGGAGTCACCTTCGAAGGCGATCGATTTATGCTTTAAGAGTTTTCATGCCTTCAATGCCAAATATCCTGCGGAAAGTGAAATGGTATGGACATTTTTGCAACAGACATTATATGACATTTGTACCATTCTTAATAATAATAATAATAATAATAATAATAATGATAATAATAATAATAATAATGATAATAATAATAATAATAATAATAATAATAATAATAATAATAATAATGTGTCTTTATTTATACCAATGGTACAAAAGGGCGGGAAATTCAGCCACACACATTCGAATGGTGATGGTGAATTTATCTCTGTCAAGTCATTGCAACAGGACTCGAATGATTAATTTTACAAAATAATAGTTTGTTCATTTCAGAAGACCAAATGCTTGTTTTATTTTCATTATTTTGTTTCTATCAGTTTGTATCATTTTATTTCACGTATAGATATATAATGTGCCTACAAACATACATATGTTTTGTTTCCTTGTTCCAATATGTTTCATGTTTTCCATTCGAATAAATATCATGTTTTGTACGGAGTTTCATCTTATCTTCATCAATCCCATACACCTGATTTCATGAGATTGAACTAATGCAAATATATACTAAGTGGTTCCGTTCTCTTAGGATACAGCTAACTCTACCGAATATATGAATATTCTACCTCATACTACACTACTATTACGTACAGGAAACTGCACTAGAACAAGAATAGTAATAGTACCGACACAAACACAAGTGACTACAATTTTCACGATAATGATGAAATACTATGCAAGCACATTGGGAAGAACTTTCCAAAATTGCTCTGAGTTCACTAGTCCTGATAATGAAAATTTGGATCCAATCATAATTTCTTCTAATAGTGAATTCGACTAAAGTATATGAAGTGCGTTTCAATGCATGAAAGTGCGAAGACTACTGCTGCATAGTTATCAGGCGCACTATTAAATGCGATGAAAAAGTGCAGTTATATCTTTGTTCGATTTACTATTCCTCATAGTTAATATCGATGATATTCCAATGGTACTGAATGCCTTCTGTTCTTCATGAGAATTACTATCATATCGTGTATCCAGTACCATGAATGATTCAACAAAGAGTGAATAGTAAAGTTCACTGGAAAGAATGTCTGTCCATATATCAACTGTTTTTACCAGTGAAATCGACTCTTATTCTAGTATATTTTACGGGCTTTTTCTTTGCGTGTATAGGCGAATATATCATTTTCTGTGAAATATTTACTCCGAACAAGATTATTTTTTGACAAACATTAGATTCTATCACCAGAAACAACAATAATAATTTCCATATTAGTTACAATAATTTATGTTTGTACTCACAATATTTCTCTAGTATTGACTTTTTTCCCATACCTATTGCTATTCCTTAAACGGCTCGAGTTATGATGTCTATTGAATTCGAAAAAGATGCCTTCCATTTCGTTTTCATGGCTTTTCATTTCAGGAATGTAACTTACATTTCCTGGAACTCTCCGTGATAAATAATGGATTTTGGGGTAGAATAAACAAGAGAACAGTTATAGATTCACAAGCCAAAGAAGTTATAATCGCTTTAAATCAACACAATTTCTAAAATTTCCAATTCCATTTTTGACCACTCACTATGAGAATAACATTCTCAGGATTTTACAAATTTTACGGAATTCTCAAGAACACGCAATCCATGGCAATGTCGTGATATTATCAGCCTCACAAAAATCATTGTTCCTATTTACCCAGAATGTAATTCAAGCCACTTCGTCGATAGCAGAATATCGTATGCACCTGAAAATCCCACCATGTAGGTGGAAAAAAATAACTTTCGCAGTATCATTCGATTCAAAAATTTCAATTCTGCTTTGTTTCGATTAATAATTCATTAGACGGGAACAGAGATTATCGCTCTGAAAAATATCACAAATAGCACTATGAACATAATCAAATAGAACCAATCTGATAAATAATATAGCACCTTGTGCACACAAATTCATTAAATTTATTGTGTTAGCGGTAGCAATTATAGCTGTGAATATGGCCGTATAACTTTATTGCCTACTTTTATTGTTGGAATTGTTGCACAGTGATAATTACTCATTTATAGCTGTTTAATTTGGGTTCTCTTAATCAACTAGCTTTATAAATTAATAATTTATAAAGGGAAGCATAAGTGTGTATGTTCATTTGTGCGAGTTGACATTCTCAATAATTGCAATATTCCTTTTATTCATCATGTTACAATTATTCCTTTTGTCTATCTTTTTTTCATCTCTTCACATCAAGAAAGGCAAACCAATAATTTTCCTGAAACATCGTGTGAACCAGCGATAGAATGTCGGGAGAAAGAGAAGTTTGGAGGTGGTAAGCACCAGGGAAGACTTCACTAGGCAAAAATTCCAGAACTTAACTTCATATTGACGAATCATGCTTGATAGAGAGAAGTTCGGACAATGTACACAAAGAAGAATTATAGATCCCTCAACAAAAGTTCTAGTTGGTATAGGCACAGCCAGATTTTTTTGTAATTGTAACAAACTCTTTATGGTTACCCTAACGATATTCTGGTTCTTGTAACAATGAAATATTGTTAAGATAACAAGATTATACCTACGGTTGTTCCTATACTACAATTATTAACGCTAAATACAAATTACCATTTCAATCTCCTGATACAACATTATGAACTATTAAGTTTGTGTTAGATATGATGTAGTACATAGAACAATACTATAACCACATTCTCGAATGAACAAGTTTGCATTGGATTTTTTTTCAGAATAGTTTCACTTTAGTACTACAGTTCTTTGTTAGTTCTTCTCGTTGTATGTTGTGTCACAATGTTCATATTTCAAAATGAGTGCATCAAAATTACTATTATCGGTGTCAGAGAAAATGTAATGTTTCTGTTACTCGGTGATACTATCTTCATGCAAGGATCTCATAGAACATTTGAGAATAACGCATGAATTGAAAAGTAATTCGTATGAATGTGAGGGAGACAATTGCCGTCGAGCTTCCAGATGTGATATTTCATTCAGAAGACATGCTGTGGGTGAACATTTCTGAATGATTCTCGGAAACTATCGGTTGGTGTTATAAAACTACATGAGAGACAGTTCCAATCAATTCATATGCATAATTCTATATACATGTATACAGTGTGTTGAAGCCAAATGGAATAAATTCATTATTCCGGTTACTGTACCCGTCGATCGAATGTAGATGTATCAGAAAATTCTGAGTAACTCAATCTTTGTGTGATCAAATTGTCGGATCCGTCATACAAATTATAATGAGACATATAACAAAACTTCTAGATGATAATTTCTTTCATGGAGTGAATGTTTTTAGAAAAGTACGGAGGTTCATCTTTTATACCTAACCTGCCACACCTTGTACTATTTCTGCAATCAATGCATCAAAAATCACTGACATCAGAACAACAGGCTACAATACTCACGATGAAAAAATGAAATACTATTCGAGTATAGTGTAAAAAACAATCCAATATTGCTCTAGTCCCGATAATTAAAATGCGGATCCGATCATAACTTCATATCATAGTGAATTCGACTACAGTGCATGAAGTTCATTTTTGTGCATGAAAGAGTGGAACCAACTTAAAAGATTGCTGTTATATCTTCAGTTGCTCCCTGTTCGTAATGGACCGAATAGTAAAGTTCACTCGGAAGAATGTGTGTCCACATATTTACTGTTTTATCAGTGAGATGAACTTTTCTTCTAGTATATTTCACGGGCTTTTTCTTCGCGTTTCGGGATGGCCTGATATACTAGCTACCCGTACTCAAACCTAATGTCAGTTACTTCAATACAGAGTGGTTCAAAAATACGGTTATTTCGTATGTTTGGAAAAGATAATAACTGAAAGGTGATTTCTTACTTGTGGAATTTCAGATAGAACACCTCGTATATTATTATCGCTTTCAAAGCTGCTGAAATATGCCACTCATATATGTGTATATCATACCTATACCAATCTGGTGATATTTCTTACTTTTGACCATTTATTTGTTCGAAATGTCCCTTGAAGATGGCATATCCCCATTTAGTTTTTGGTAAATGAAGGCCATGATTACCATTTCATTCAAAGTTCTTATGAATTTGCTGAAAGGTTAATAGAATTTGAAACCTTAGTATTTCTGAACTCGACGATATCAGCGCATTTTCAATTTGTGGTCGCGATTTCCGAAGGAACAAATGAATTATTATTTACTTCGAAAACGGTTACAGATAGTTGTACGGAAATATGGAGAGAAGTTATTAGGTAATTGATGGATATTCTGAAAATAATGTTATATGCAGGGTGTTCCATTTGAAATAATAACTTTCAGTCACTTTTTCAAGCAAAGGAAATATCCTCATTTTTTGAACCACCTAGTATTGCAGTAACTGGAATCAGTGGAGTTTTGGAAACTACCAAGTATCACCTAATGTCAAACTATAATACGATGCCATAATATTTCTCAAACAAGTCTCAAACAAGATAACTCAAAGATCTCAGCATTAATAGAGGCCATGATTTCCAAGGAAAAGAATTTAGAAAAAAATCAATTCGGAAACGGTTACAGATTGGTATAGGGAAGTATCAAAAAAAAATGTTGGATATCGATGTAGATTCTGGGAATTATAGTATATATAGGATGTTCCATACGAAATATCAAAATTATCATTATATTATTTTCATCTCTCAGAGTGACAATCTTTCGAAAGGTATTATAAAGTTTAAACAGATTTTAAAAATGAGACATCCATCCACAGCGAAAAGACTCGAACGATAGAAACTCGATCGAAAATATCAGATGTACCCACCAATTATACTATTACATAAGTAGTGACATATCTCAGGTCCACTAGCTTCAGTTTAGAATTGATTTCTCTGATAATTACATTATAATTTTCACGGGCGATACAGTTCTTCAGCAAGAGCAATTATGTTTCAAATTGAGCAGGGATTTCAAATCAATATCAAAGTCTGTGCTGGTATGCACGCCACTGTTGAAGCTGAAATTTTCGTTTATTATTGTCATTTTTCATTCAATTAGATGTCCATATTCACTAATTATCACTGAAGAAAGTAGTTCAGGACCATAGTTTATGAGACAAACTATCATGATATTACATGTAGAATCACACCCATGAGTATTCGCTCATCATTGAAGACACCACCCTTTATATTGAACGAGGACAACCAAATATCAAATTGTATTTGGCATATTTTCCAAAATTTTCTATCGTTTTTCCATCGAAGAAATTTCCATCGACGCATCTTTTCATCGGAGGATAAACAATCGCGGTATACAGGATGTGGAATTCGATGAAAATTATTCGCAAAATAATATTTTTAGAATTCGGAATCTATCGTATCTCTTTGATCTCGGTTTATGTTATCTCACAGAATTTATAGTGTTGATATTGAGATCGATTTATTACTCATAATGTAGTCATAAACATATCTCAGATTGATATTTGTTTCGATAATGTATACTAATTGCCAATATTCTATACTTAACTGGAAAATACTTGTAGAAATAGACTCCACTTCAAGTACAGATCAAATGTTCATTTTATCATCATTCAACTAGGTTTATTCGACAAACGGAAATTCATTGGGTAAATGATATATTGTATATGTTATTCTAGCTACGATTTGTACTATTGATTTCTACAAGTTGATGCAATACATAAAGGATGATCTCAATCGTCAGACTTCATTCGAAAAAGATGAATCATCATACTCGCTATCACTATTATTTTTCCATGAAGAATTTGAAGAATAACGAAGATTTCATGAAATTTCATCAGAATAATGGAAGCACTGCTGATCACAGAAAAGGTCTCAATCAGCACTACACGTTTTCCAGTAATAAATCAGAAAGCGTCACGTCAAATCAATTTCAGAAAGCGTCGATTCGAATTTAGATTATTCATTTATATTTAGGAAGTGTTGATTGAATTTCAGAAAATATCGAATCTATTTCGGAGTGTCATTTATATACATATGATAAAAACTGGAGTTCTATTGCTGATCAGTCAACAATAACGAAATAATGTTGTAATAATGAATGAAATATCATTTTCTCCCAGGTTTTTCTGTATCGATGCTTCCCTGCCTCAACGACTTGATGAACATGGGGGTGAAAATTATGTTTATTCAATAAATTCAAGAGACGATTCTTTGAGACAAAAAAATAATCATATGTCCTAACTTGCTTCTTTTCGAGGAGCAAGTTGATAGATTAAAAAAAATATTTTCGTGAATATCTTGAATATCGTGTTGAAGGGTTGATAATATAGCTCAAGCTTGATCAAATTCATCAAACGACCCGAGCGTCCCCTTCTAGAATAATTTTGACAAAAAAATATACGCCACAATTTTTTGTAAATTTCATGCATTTTTTTCGAACTAGGCACCTGAAAATACAACTGTTTTGTCTCTCGAAATGAAGTGAAATGAAGTTATATTCAGAATCATTGTAGATTCCAAAAATTCAACAATATATGGGGTGTATCAGTTGGAGTTTAGAAGTTGGGATCCTCTTCCGGTATAACCAGAAGTGACAGGAAGCTGAAAATATGGTAGCTGAAAGGAGCTCTTCGAAAAACTCAGTACGAAAATTTTCAAGAGGATAATAGAAGTTTTTGTCGAGGTATTCCAGCGCGAAGAATAGGTAATACATTGTTTTTATTGAATGGCAACGTATCTTCTTGACTTGACGTCTATATAGTCAATTAGGCATTAAATTAATGAAAGTAGAGAATAGGAAAATTATTTCTTGATATTGCAACATCATCAGGAGATAATCTATATCGAATACCACACGTGAGTTTGACTAATCAGAAAAAAAATCTCCAGAACTTTGTTTCATTTGCCTGCTGCTTGGTAACAAAATGTCGAAGATCCATCGCATTATTTCCCATTTATTCTCACTTTCTTGTGATACCTACAACAGAAAATTTCACATAACTGAAACCTCATCAACTAATCAAAGTTTGAGAATACCTGCCTCCACTGTTTTTTTTGTTCTTAACCTTGACCGACTGAGTTTGAAATTCAATTCTCAATTCATATGGGTGTCAAACAGATTTTCAAGGTTATTTTGATTCTTGGAAATTCTAGCTGGGACAAATGAGTATGTCATATCGTATATAGTGAAGGTCATACTATCACCAAACTCATACCTACACCCACACGAATTTTACGATAAATACACTACACAAAATAAATAGGCTTTGATCGTTCTTGATGCAGTCGAATTCCTGACCAACTTGAATATTGACCACTAGTGTATAACACGATTTGTTGAATAATATTATATGCGTTCGATTATTCTCCTCATGCAAAAAATAGATAATGAATGGAGGATGTGATAATAGCCAATTTTGCCATCCTCGATAACAATATCTTCGTTTTCATTAGTCTACAATATGTTACTCATAAATAAAGTGCTAATTTATATATCAATAGTTGTCAATATTAATAGTTGCGTTGGTGTAACGAGAATATATTTTTCAAAATGTGCTGCAGGTGGCTTCTCTTGTTCTGTAATAAAGGGCAAATATTCAAACTTGACATATCAGTGCCCCAACGGAGTGGATGTAAGTATAGTTCGATGAAAGTAGTCGAAATGCATCGGATCAACAAGAAAATATGAAAGGATATCCATATAAGTGCAACATTGAATCATAGTCAAAGAAGAAATGAGAAAAGCTATTGAAAATTGCATTGCATTCAAAAATGACCGATATTCCGAAAACCAATTATACAAAGTGTCCCAAACTGAAAAGGCTTTCGTATTGAACTCATTCTCTCGTGTGAGATCAAGAATTAAAATAACAAAACTATAACAAAAACAAAACAACAAAATGAAACTAACTAAAAGATAAATGAAAAATTTCAAATTGTATCCACATGAATGTATTTAGTACCCAGTAACATAAAAATGCTATTGAAATATGTCCTCGAATCGTGAAGAAAGTACAAATTGGTTCACATCGCCGAAATCAACATTTCAGTAATTGGCGAAGGCGCATCATCATTTATTCATTTTCATTAGACAATTAACATAGTATCACCACAGTCATTTTATGAGAAGATATAAACAACACTTGAGAGTGAAGAAGAAGTCACTTATTTACAATTCACAAAATTTACATACTATTATATGAACAGTAACAAGCAATAGTTAGTAAAAAGGTATTTATTTAAATAGGATACCCTTATATACATACATAATTTCATATCATGAAATTTTCAAGATTTGATAAAAATCAGTTACTGAACTCTCGTCATCTACATAGCAAGCAATCAGTGCGTCATCGGCGGAAAGATTCAAAAAATCATAGCCTAGCACATAATTATTATTATTCAGATATATCATGAATAATAATGGACTTAAAGAACACTGGGGCACTCCTTGGCTATTCAATATTTTGTTTGAAACAGATTCATTTTATTTTGTCATTTGGCATCTATTGCTCAGGTATGCTCCAAATAGTGCCTGTCAGGACATAATGTTCTGATTCTTTTATCAATATATGTCTGTCTATGGTTTCAAAAGAGAAGTTTCGCAGGAATGATTTTCACGATTGGTTGCCAAGAAGCAGCATTTAAGACTTCAGGAACAGGCACAACTAAGCTTAATTTCAATTCTTCCGGAAAGCATGCAAGATTCAGTACTGTAAATCCTGATGAATACGATTTTCTTAAACTTAACTTAACACTTGAAACTTCATACAATAGTACAAAACTTCAACAAACAAAAAGTGATTGAAAAAAAATCATTCATAATGTCAAAACAGTTATGAATCAAGAATGTTTCCTGTTTCCATTATCAGATGAACTGTGTGATATTTCATTTTTGGAGAATGGTATATAAAATTACCCGTTCTGCCAAGTGCAAAATCTCCAATAAGTGAAATTTGCTTATTCTCGAATATATAACTCATAAACATAAGGCATGTTGAGGCTAAAATTCGGAATTTGATGAATATTTCTACGCAAGAAACTACGCAGAAAAACATCCTATACAACAGTAGCATTTCCCAAAAACAGATACCGTACCGCAATCTTGAATCTACTTGAGCATAATACAAAGTTATTTATAACGTTTACAATGTTCTTTCCAATTCAGAGTCTTATCTCGATTGATACCGGTTGATACCGGTACTGAAAGCCAAATCGTCAACTCTCTCCTGGCTATGATGAATTCCTGAAAATTCTATTTCCCGGGTATTCAAAAACAAAATATTATTGTTGAAATAATATGAACCTTTCAGTCATGAATTCTGAGCATTTGTTCTCATGAAAAATCATCCGCATATGATTTAATTGACATAGATTATAAAAAACACAGGGCCCAAAATTAAGCCTTGGGAAACCCACATCTCTGATGCCAAATTTTCTGAGTTGAATTGTCAAACTCTATTTTGTAAGAGAGCTTCTGATGAAGAGAATCGTTTCCGGTGTTCTAGGAGAGATGATATCTAAGATAAGGATTACGAGAATCCATGGATTTTCATTTTCAAAAAGGCAAAATAGAAGGAGAACAAAATTCATGATAATAAATGAAAATCCAACTACCTACCAAAGTTGTAAGTAAAACAAATTGATGATTCTGTGTTATAGTACGAAAAAAATATTGAAATCACAATTACATGTCATCGTTTGCTAATTCTGTAATTTGCATATCCTTCTTTGGTCAGTTTTTAATATATCGTCAATAAAAGAGACAAGTTTCGAAAATATGAGACTTGGAAATCAGTTAGAAAAGCATGTGATTCTGATGTCGTTGAATTTGTCCGCAGTGTATTTAAAATATAACTACAATAGCTATTTTTATAACAAGGGAGAAAAGTGCTTCTTCTCCTCAAGAGGATGAAGTTTAGTAACCATTCAAGGGAGGAAAACGCACTTTACTCCCATGTTATACATATAATATTTACGCTCTCCTCGAATAACAAGTCATTTTTGAATACTTCATTCATGTAAACTACAAACAAAATTTATTAAAGAACTGAAACTGAGATGTAGGTAGAGTATAATTCATAGGTACATTATTTCCATTCTTGCATCCTAAATATTTTCAAATTGTGGTGAAGTTATTATTTATACTAATGTTGAAAGTGCAATTTTGAGCAGTGGTTATTTGGATACCACTAGAAGTGACAGGTGGAGCCAACGCAGTTCTCCTCATATTTACATCAACAACATTATTATACAGCTGGTATCCCCCGGAAGTACTCGTACGATACTACAGAGGAAAAGTACTTCTGCTCTCTATAATGAGTTCAGGAAATGTATACTCTGGATAGAGGTAGGCGGAAAAATGATTTACCCTGTGTAACACAAACACTCTGATTTTTCTTGCGATACAAATATCGAATTCTGACTAAGAGAAAAGTGCTTACAACTTCACTAATGATGGTCGTAATCAATGCAGTTCCAAAAGGATCATTAGGATAATGAAAGATCATATTTAGAGATCAGAATGATGAAAGAATGGGGTCTTGAATGAAAATAGTGCAAGGGTATTTGAAAATGGAGAAATATATATTTTTCTCGAACGATGTCTGAAATATAAGAGTGTGGATTTATGCAGCCATTCAACAATTATCAAGCCACATTTATCAATTGAGAATTAACAATTATGAGGTAAACTCTCTTGTTTTCAATGGCTGTGTTTACACCACAATCAACAATTATCAATTAACAAGTAACAAGTACGAAGATAACCAACTTTCAACTTTTTACTTGAATTGAATTGAATTGAACCAGCTTTTCTCCTAGTACGCAACTAGTACGCAGATGACCGACCATTGGTTCTGAGACTGGTAGAGAAACCTTGTGGTTGGTTTGAGCTTGTCTCAGAGATGATGAATCTAACCTTACTTTTTATAGGTTAGATTATTTTAAGGTAGGAAATCATTTTATGAAATATATCTGGACGATGCTATGCTGAGTCAACCTTGTTTGTAATTTCATTGTGATTCATGTTAAAGAAAATGAAGGATTCGAAGGCTTGAGACTGACTTCTGCGTCTATACGTATCATTTATTTCTACTCGCTAATTTGATCTGCATAAACGGTAATGTTTTTGCTACTTTTGATAAATGTTACTTGATAATTGTTAAATGTGGATGCATAAATCCACACTCACAAAAATCTGAATGAAAGATACCACAGAATCATTAGTTCACTCAGAAAACTAGAATCGCAGTGTCCTCTTATCCTTCCCAATAAAGATCCATTGCATCATGTCATATCTCTCTGATTTCCTCCGCTTTCTGCCTTCCCTTGGGGAGGGCCCCCTCTCACTTCCCTTTCGGGAGCCCATGTCTTTCTACGAAGTTATCAGAGAAAGCCAATATAATAGCGAATGTCGAAGGCTAATAGGATATGTTTCGATTGTCGATAAAGAACTTTCGAATAGAATTGTTTGAAATCGAATAAAATATTGCCGTCTGATTTTTCATCGCATCTTTGGAATTTATTAATTTTTTTCCTTCATTCCTTAATGTGGGCTGCGAAGAGCGGGACAGTTTTTTTTCATAGTGGACTCCGAACCACTTCTGGGGGACCTACACCGCTGACGCGGTCTCTGGACACACTGTATCCAGTTATTTCCTTTGCAGGACGTACTGATCATGATCAACCAATTCAACAGCCCAGCGAACGCCCAATCCCTCTTGATCCAGAACTGCCGACGACTAGCAATATCAGTACGATGTTCCTCAGAGAAAAAAATAATACAGTTCCTGCATATCAGGAATATCGGATCGCTCAGTATACAACGTTTACCGTTCCAATCTCAACTACCCCAAGATGTTCTTCTAGAAAATATACGCTATATTGAGTCTATACCAAGCTTCACTTTCGCACAGATCGATCGAAGCTTGGTAACTACAGGGTGTGTGACACCGAAAGAAGATTTCAGGTATAGAAGTGAAACTTCTAAAATAACTATAAACTATATTATAAACTATCGATAGCACTATTGATCTAGAATTTCATGAGAAATACGTTTGATTTTTTTCATTTACAATGTTCCAGTTACTGGTGAAAGAAAATTATGAATGACAAAATGATATTCATTGAACTCTATACAATCAATATTTCTTTTCCAACATGTGATTCATATAACCATTGTTTCTAACTGTATTTTTATTCCACAATTCAACAAAGATAACTCTATTACTCAATATGACGCAATCGTTCGAAATTGTTGGTTAACGTTCTATACACAGAAAAAATTTCGAACATGTGTGGTTTGTGAAGTGTTTTTTTTAACAGAGATAGGGATTTTGCAATATTGTGGATGAATTCTTGAGATTCATGAACGGAAATGCATACTGAGTGGAAATGTATTTTTTATGTTATGGGCTATTGATGCAAATATTTTGTGAAATGTCTCACAAGATAGAGTTCATAATAATTTCGGATACTGATGAATCGTATATTTCATACATATAATTTTTGTTATGATTGAGGTTCCCTGATATATGCTATGGGAAAAGGGGAACGTTTCTGCTTCCCATCAAACATTCAACTAATTTTTTCCACTAGATATAATAATTTTGCGATAAATAGTATTATTCCATACTATATTTTGTAGAATCAGTTGACTTCAGATAACGTTTCTTTATGGAAGTATATCATTACATGTCTGGAGTCTATATTCCATAAAATATTGATCTAACGGGTGAGATAACCTGAGAGAGCTATCTCAATTGAATATTACAATATTATCATTTTTTTAATTCAATACGAAATGTAGAATCATATTCTTCGATCGTTTATCAATCAAGAACATTAGTTTTACAAGTATGCAGATTTCCAATACGGCATTCAAGTGGAAGATAAGTTCCATATTCCATGAAAGCATGTGGAATATAATTTTCATAAAGCTAAAGAAGACTTCACTTGTCTCGACTGGACTTATATTTCATTACAAGAAGAATTCAATTACTCATAGGAAAATCCTTCGATCATTAATCGAATCCGATGTGACCCAATTAAAACCAAAACGTACGCCTATGCTACCGGAGGTAAGATGGCGGTCATTACCAATTTATGGTATTTTTTATCATTTTCCCCATGACTCAATGTTGAAAGATAGGAAGTTCTTGGGAGTTCTCGTCCTTTCAATGACCTTTTGAACTGATAGTTAATCGATAGTATTAAAAAACTATCGATTGTTTCGATAGTAGCGATCGATACTAGAAATAGTTTTCCTCATATAATTTCAGGACGATACAATTGAAGAATTTGAAGATCGACACAGTACAGTCAAACGGATTCTTCATGCAAAACGGTTACGGTAACATCACTTTCGAAAACGTCACAATCAACAGACTGCAAACTTCTGCAATCGCAGCAAGATTAGGCAAAATTGGAGCGTTTCTCATGGAAAAAAGTACCGTGGAAGTTGCTGAGCACCTCGCCTTCCGACTGGTAACTAAAAAAGCTACTCTCACACAGTCTTCCTTCGTAGAAATCTCCACTGGAGGCATAAACGGCACCATGGAATCGTTGATCTTCACCAACAACTCGGTGAACAGCTTGCAACCCAGAGCGATATCCGTATTTTCAGGCGAAGTTCGTATTTCCCACAACAGATTCGAGTACTTGAAAAGCGGAGCCTTGGAGGCCATCAGTCCTGGCCTACTTGACAGCTCCGCAGTGAATTTCAGGACGCTGAATTTCGTCTACGAATTCAAAGAGAACGCCATCAATTTCATGGACGCCGGTTGTCTTCATCCCGATATGATGGCTTACGAGAATGTAGTGAGTGATACTGTCTTCGAAGGAAACACTGTTTTATGCTCCTGTGAGAATTCTGGTAAGTCGGGTATACTGGGGGACCACGGTTATTTGCCAACGAATAAAACGAAAGGAATGATGTGAAGTTGATCAGAAGCTGCTGTTAGGAATAACGTTTGAGAATTATTCCTTGAAACCATCCTTCCTTGAAGTGCATTCTTATCAACATTCGGCACAGTTTCATTCATTACTGATTTTATTCGAAGACGAAAAGGAAAAAATAATTCAACATTGTCATTAACACTTTTCAAGACCTACAGAAATACTCGTACTGATTATATGACGTTTCGGCTCTATAGGCTGCCCAAATACAAGGACGTATCAATGTTGTTCAAAGAATTGTTGATATATCCATAGAAGAATTTGTTTCTCTTAAGAATCTCGGAATGAATCCCTGGCATTTTGAAGCCTTCTGGAATATTAACTTCCCTCCATTTCATATCAACCATCATATCATCAAATTCCTCAATTCATCAAACTCATTGAAAGAATGAATGAATAATGAATGTCTCCACAAAATTCATTTCTGTTTTTTTTTTTCACTTGTTTGGTCAGTGGTCGAACGGGCAGGGGATCATAATTGTAGTTAAGATATCGCAGGATTATCATCGATCCCTGAGCTCGGCACTTGGATTTCAGTTTCATAATTATACTGTACATGGTATATCATGTTTCCCAAGGAATGGGTCCTAAATGTCACAGAGGTTTCGACCCTATTCGTTTGATGTGTGGATTCCATCACCTCAACTCGCACAAGCCCTTCGAGGGCTTCTGAGGGTTACTTTGGTAACTGAGGTGTTGAGTAAAATGAAATATATAAATCAATGAAGAACGGTTGGAAACTTTCAAGTTGACCTCTTCCCCCTCCCCCCAAATATTGAGCTGCCACCACGCCTATGTTTACTGTCAGCACTATTTAGAAATTTTAAAGCTTGTTCGAAGCTCAAAATTTCTACAGAAAGAATAATTCAAACTTGAAATGGCTTGTTCAAATGTTTGTTTTGATGTTTTATCTTTATCAAAAAAAAAATTGTGCATCTTCAATAATCTTAAAGTTATCAAGGCTGAACCTTCAATTTGGATAACCCTGTATAGTTAAGTTGATTCGAGATTTTGAGATCTAGTTCAACATGTGGGTTTTACAGCACGTTATCGAACATTCTCATCACAGATTCGAAAAGGTAGAACGAAGTCAAAATCGGGATGCAATTCGAATAAACATGAGGTGAGCATCTCGAGTTCAAATCCAAGAATAATCCACGAATAGATAAGAGAACACCAGGAAAATATTTATGATTATAGATTTTTCGGATTTTTTCTCCTCCTTTTTTTTTAAAAAACGATGATAGAAATCATAATAATTGTTTCAATACATTTGTAGTGAGGACAGATTTGTGATCTACTCCAATAAAAATTTCTACTCATCTTAGTGGTGGACGTTTCGGGAACCATTCTGCTTGCCCAGTCAACATAGTTGAAGAATGTTTTCCTTCTAAATAAATGATATAGTCCTTCGACAAGCGCTAAAATTCTAACAGTAAGAGCAGATTCGTTTCCGAAACTTGCATCACTAAGATGAGTAGAAATGTTGATAATTATGTTAAATATATTTGAATTCTTCTTAGAATTGATATTTTGGGGCAGATCATAAATCTGCCCTTACTACAAATATATTGAAGAAATTATTGCAATTGGTTTTTCCTTCATTTTAAGAAACGAGGAGAGAAAATCTCGAATCTGTAAATATGAATTTACCACCTTCTCGATCAAGCTACAATCAGTATTTCTATTATCAGTATTTCTTGTAAAATTTAAGAATGAATTTTAAAAGTTCCTGAACTAACTCGATGATAACTTACTGATGATTATACATATGTGTTTCAGCTTGGTTATTGTCTGATATAGGCCACGGCTACAACACCCCACTGCTCAGTAATTTTTACGAATCTTTTTTGGACCCGGCAAACAAGAACACGTGTTGGTCCTCCTGCCGACTGCCTATTTCCTCCACAAAAAACATGATCAAGATGGGAAAATGCGTCGAGAATGTGACTATGGATGATCTATGTGAAATCGATAATGAGACGACTCTAGCCTTTTCTTTGAGCGAGCTTGATGAAAGTGAAATATTCAGTTCTATGTCACAGAACTCTTCTGATTGCATTATCTCGTTTGTTCATACGAAAGGTCTAGTAGTTTTTACTGGGATTCTTGTATCAGTGATATTCATCATAGTTATGTAGGAAGGATGACACAATTATATGAACATATTGTATCATCGAGTATTGTAGATATTTTTTCGAAGGTAACTACGGAAGACATACTTTTTTCGAAATTCAAGAATTATTCAATTTTCGAATTGTTTTGGAATTCCAATCATTGCGAAATCATTGAACTGACATGACTTCCTTACCGATTTTGCTCGGGTTAATTCGATACCTTGGTAGAGACACATTCTTTTATGTTTCATAGAATAATAGAATAATAGGCTCATACATAATTGGATAATCAAAAATGGTAATGTCGAACAATACATCATAATGAATAATAATATAAAAATTCTGAAAATGTCTTGAAAATCGGAGGGCAATTCATGTCTTTTCGATATACTGAGTTCGATACACAGTTTCTTATGGATTTCGCATGATTCTCGAGATATTTCCTCAACCTCTAATCTGTGCGGTGATTCGACAAACCATTATACATTGTGTTTGACGGGCACAAAATAATTGTTATATGTAGTTCTCATATTGAAATACTGTTCCTAAACATTATACTCACGTAGGCTGGAGTATTGAAAATCGTCAGTCCAAAAATAGAAAAAGAACCTCGTTGAATTGAATGCTGAATTGATGCTGTTTCTAAATGTGGCGGGAAGAATAAATGCAAATGTATAGGGTGTCATTTGTCAGGGTGCTATCAGAAAGAAGTTAGAAATTGCAAGTGAAGAAGCAAGACCTGGATTCTCTTCTTTATTCATCTCTCAATAGATTTGTTAGGATAGACTTTGTCTACTTACTTTTGGAACAGATAAACAGGGTTGTTGGGAAATTAAAATAAAATAAAGACATGTGCATGTGACCAAAATTGATAAAACATCCTGTATCTCGTTGCAAGACCCATTGCCATAGGTTATTTGATAAAGTTACAATTCGGAGACTATTATGATCAAATACTCAAATATAAAATGAATATACACCCAAAACAACACAACAAGCAACTAAATAACCATCCTCAGTAGACTTGAAAAATGGATATGATTAGCGACTCCTTGGTATCTTTCAAGTATTCTCCATAAATTACCATCGAGATCACCGGACAATCACTCGTAATGGTATTTTCTGTAGAATATCTTGAGAGATTCTATAAGGAGTCGCCAATAATTTTAGTTACCGAAATATATATTTAGACTTTTCTAAATATTGTGGTTTTTTGGGTACATATTTATTTTGTAGTCGTTCATTTGAAACCACATGAGTTACCCCTATCCACATCAGATGATGTAAAAAATCTAAATTAAACGCCTTGTATAGTTAACTAGTGAAAAATGTGCTGCAGCAGTCCATACAGAGAAAAATATATCTATATATTGAGACTTCAAGCAGATATTCTTCAATAATGAGCTTTCGAAATTGAAATGGTGTTGTCTTGAATTTTTTGTTTGGTAAAAAGTTCAATGATTTTGAGGGCTTATTTTAGATACATATAATATACATATTATATGAACATTATTCTGAATGTATGAGGATCTAGTTTTTATATGCAGAAAATCAGTTATTGCATAAATGCATCGAAGAGATATATTGATTAATTCATAGCATGATTATTGTAGTGATTTTTCCAGCCGAATTATTTCGAGAAAAACAGATTATTTGAGTTTCACCGCTATTCACTTCGAGATTATTCACAGTGAAATAAATTCCCAATATATTCAGCATCAAGTAAGTATTATTGTCCAGTATATATGTAACTCAATATTAGTACTTGAGTACAATATTGAACTCAATATTAGTGAACAGTCGAACCTCAATATAAGTGGTTCTGTGTTTACTTCCTTGGAATCATTCGTGCACAGAATACATAACAATGACCCTAGCACTGAACCCTGTGGCAACCCCCCAAATTATAGTGATTTTGAAAAATTTCAAGGCTCAATATCAGTATACATATCGAAAACATATTTCCATTCTGTAATAGATATGATGAAATTAATTTGAGTGATATTCCTCTGATTTTCAAAGGGGATTTTTGTTCGATCTGTTCTAACGATTTTTTCTCACCGCTTAGAATATTCCTGTGAGACAGCAGATTCGGAAAAATCAGACATTTAAGAAATCAATCGTTATCGCCAAAATCGCGATTAACTCTTTCACAAATAATCACTCAAAAATTCTGAGCCACAAGTAATTCCATGTCTCAATTATAATTTCATCAAGAAAATCAAGTATTTCCTGTTATGTCGGTCGAGCTCATTCGTCGATAAGTAATCCCACTCCTTCACAGCAATAAACTTCGGCGTACGTTCCGAGTACCATAAAACGAGCTACAAATCCCCATAGCGTAATCAAACCGCTAATCCCAGGCACATAAAAATCACCCCTTCAACCCCGATCGAAACACCGGCAGCCCATAACCTAACAAATCACTCACCTCGAGTTCTCCCAAAAAAACTACCGATCGAAACTATCGATCGATCGCACATAAACCAAACACACACTACACCGATGCAGGTCCTTTTAGTGGATATCAAGAAACTTTCGCGAAGCCGGTGAGGTCCATTTCCTCCGTTTTCACTTTATTTTCGCACTACCAGACGCCGCGTAAACAAAGCAAATGGCGGAATGTTCGCGCCGCGACGCTTTGACGACGTTGCCAAACCGGCCCGCACGACGAATTCACAGGGGTCTTTCATATGTATCTTTCCATGCGTCAAATTGTGTAGTTTTCAAACTCAAATAAATGGCTCATATTTCCTTTGAATTCATTATACATACATACATACATACATACATACATACATACATACATACATACATACATACATACATACATACATACATACATACATACATACATACATACATACATACATACATACATACATACATACATACATACATACATACATACATACATACATACATACATACATACATACATACATACATACATACATACATACATACATACATACATACATACATCATACATATATCAGAACGAAATTTGGATGGCTCAAATATGAGATAAGAACTTACATGTTTATGGAGGAATGACAGCTAACAGTTTCAAATTGGCGGTCGAGCGCCATCTGGAATTATTTTTTAAGTAGAACACCCAATTTTCGATATCTGCTCATAATTCTCAACAATTTTCTCTGATGAACTTGTTTATGAATGTTCTGTCTGAAAAGTGATTTTCTGGTTCGAAATGAAGTATGGATTTTGATCACTTTCAGGATAAACACTACCGTTCACTGCTTCCAAATCAAAATGTCACTTTCCAAAAGTCAATATTTCGAAGAAAATCAAATCAGGAGCGAAGGCAACAATCGAAAGGTTTCTCCTCGAAAACCGAAAGAAAGATAGAGATATAGTTAGAGTATATGAATCGAAAGGTTTCTCCTCGAAAACCGAAAGAAAGATAGAGATATAGTTAGAGTATATGTAAGGGAAGTCTGCCTGCCAAACTGAGAAAAGTGAAACTCTACATTAGGGATACCTTGCAATTCGAGTCTCCGTGACTAGGTAACATCAACACGTTTAAGAAAAGGACACCGTTCTCACGTCTAAATTCATACTGCAAAGTGAGAATCGACCATATTGTGACATTCAGGCATATTATTGAAGGTAGTGTTTTATATGCACTAGCACGAGGATTGTGCACCTCAGCTCAGTCCTAAAAACAAATCAAAAATATGAGTGCTACCTAGTTTTTTTTTATCTTTCGACCATACTAGAGGGACAACCAGCGGTTGACAGCCAGAAGAAAACAGCCTTGGAACTTTTCTCGAAATTCACTAGGCGAAGTTCAACAGAACAATAGTAGTATCTATGAGAGTAGTATCATCGACTATATGCGAGTAACTCTGTTCAGAATAGAATCTGAATGTGAACAAAATTCCAGGACAGGTCGAGTTTGCACTTGTGGATCAAGAGGAGCTGCTAGGTTGTGAAGTACCTCTTTCTCGCAGTATACGTTTTCGTCAATGGACCTCACATAGTTGAAGAGAAAGCGACATTGATGGTGCTACCAAGCATGGATATTGACGATTCATATTGACCTTTACTAGATCTTAAATATTGTACCTGTCTCCGTCTTGCACTTCTCAAAGCAAACCATTGGACTGGGCAGGAAGTCACATCCAACAGATCGTTGGTGGTAGATTGCCTTGTGTGGATCGCCAATATTTGATGACCCTTGGAAATGACATAATGACGGCTCAAATCAGTGAAGAACTGAACAGTATCTGTATTGAAGGAAGTGACTCGTCATAGTAATGTGCTCAAGGAACTAACTTGCCAAGGTGACGTTTCTTATAATTTTGATTTTCAATATTTGAGCACTGCTGTCACCAAGCAGCAGTCACCAAGGCTTGTGAGTTACGCACCAAATTTCCCACGACTATAATATCCGATAGTCAAATGATTTCATTCAATTTCATAGTTGCCAGTATAGGTACCTAGTTCTATGGTTGTTAGTGAATGTCATAACGATGCAGTTGTTTCCACGGTGACATTGGTGACGCGCGTGTGTAGGTATTCAATCTGTGAACAGAGGATCTCTCTCAACTAATTTATTTGTGAGCTTATTTGTGAGGGCACATCTGATGTGCTGAGATACTCATTATTATATATTTCAATCGAGTGAAAAACAATTTTTGGTCTTTTGTTTCAACTCAAAATTCCTACGCAAAAATCAGCTTCTCATTGTTTCCTGATGACTTTTTGCCTTGACAACTAGTGAGCTATAATACTCGTATGAAAATTTTTTCATTTACTATTGAAAAGGAGGCTAGGAACAGTCCTATTTCATAATAGCCGTAGAAAAAATACATTTACATAACATCGTACGAAATTCGTCCGCAGAACACCGTCGTTTCCGGTGGATCTGACACCGCCGCACCCCTCCGATCGATCTGCGCTTCGACTACAGTCGCTCTCCTGCGTTGCCGCGGTAACATCGCAGGGAATATCTCGGACTTCGCCTGGCTGATTGGAGGTGGCACATGCGCGACCCGACCGAGCTCCGACGGCCACTCGATTCCGCGACAGCTACTCGCGATTTTGTCACCTGTAACTCCGCTCGGGGGAGTTGTCGGCCGGTGTTGCGATGTGAAATGGAAGGGGAAATTCCCTTTCTGCTAATTTCGACATGTAGTTTGCCACTTCAAATCTGACCGAAGATATGAACGTCGTATACTTTACGAGCGACGACTCTAAACTGACAACTTGCAAGATTTGATGAAACTAAATGAGAGCTTGTATTTTTATTTCGATATTAGGGATTCCTGATCTTCGTATTTTTCTTCTTATACTTACGAAATTGGCGTTTCGTAAGTATGTCAACCAATCACCTGTCTGGATTGTATACGAAACGTCAAATTCGTAAACATACGAGGTGGAATACAAGAGATCGGGAATACCCCTCATATTCTTATAGATGAAAATTCAGTGCGAAATACCCGCGTTCTGCCAAAGCCATCAAGGTTTATTTCTGAGAAAGATAAATATCGTCAAAGTAGTCGGCTCGGTTCTACCACGCTGCGCGACCCGCGACATAAATAAATACTCACATTGTCTGGATCGAGACTCCAGACCTATAAAAACAACATACATATAATTATCTTGCGCGGACAGTAACAGCAACCAAATAATATAAAACTTCTACTTCGATGCGATCCTAGTATACCGACACCTATTGAGAACATGCCAGAACTGACCAAAAAGGAGGAAACTACAATAAGGCACCAGCCTTAGGAAAATAATCATATTTTATTACGATCGGGCATCGCATCGCCATCTAGACAGAGTTTCAGAAGTAGGCAGTGAATCCCCGCTCTTAAAACATTTTTTTGTCTGAATAATACAGTTGCTACTGTAAATCAATTTATTTTCGATGAATTCAGACATCTCTTTTTGAATTTATGATAACATATTTATTCAATGATTTAATGATCATTAATTTCGTTTGTTTAGGAATGTAGCTCTCTCATAAATGTCACAAATTCGGTAAAATTCAAGTTTGAAACGACAATGAACAATAATGGAAAGGAGCTACCCAGGAGTACGTCTGCTGGGGGCATGTTTTTTTATGACACTCTCAACTTTGAGGAGCAAGAAAATCTGCTCGATCCATATGAAATCAAAATCTCCATATTAGGTAAAATTCATAGTATCCGAAAAAATTAAACACGCTAGTGGAATCACTCTTATTCCCACATATCGATTGCTATAGCTATTTGTCCAACGAGTATAGAAGTAAACTGCAATCATTGACCTAGGTCCATGACTGCAATCAACCAAAACCCCCGGTATTAGGTTTGTATAGTGTATAAGTATACAATCACGATTGAAAATAAATTTAGATACATAATTCTCTTTATCGTTTTGGCAATAATACCTAGAGAAAACCTTCTTTACTTGAATCTAAGGAATTCAATACGATTCGAGATCCCACAACATGCAAATAGAAAATTCTAAAACTGTCTTAAATGCACATCTGCAAAGTTCTTAAGCTCAAACATATATTTTCAGATGAATCGAGAAATATCTTTATCCACTTTCAAACTGATACTATAGGAATATGTAAAGCTACATTGGCCTGGATCAGGTTTTATTACTAGAATTCAACGTCCTATGGCTAGTCTAAAATACTGTGTGTGCGATTCTTTTCGTGATATACAGGGTGTTACAGAACTATGGGATCAAACTTCCAAGGGTTATTCAGTGCAACGGTAGAAAACATTTGAGTAGTGGGTCCCATGTCCGGAAAAGTGTCACTACGACAATACGGCCCTAAGACGCGTTTAAAATTCAGACAATGAATTGCCGAAATAGAATTTAACGCATTTAATTTTTGCCTTTTGTACATGATATCATCACAACAATTGTTCAAAATGTCTTCCTCCAACCTGAATACACCGATTTAAACGTCGGACATGATTTCGGCGGACTTGACTAAAAATTTGATCCTCGTTTTGAATGATTTCAAATGCTGCTGTTATTCGTCCAATTAAGTCTTGCGCTGTTTCTACTGGAGTTTCGGGGACCAAAGACTTTATACAGGAAAAAATCAGCGGTTTGGGCACCGTTTGATGGCTAGAGGTGGATCAGTTTCTTGGCCTCCTAGGTCAGCCAAATTAACGTTGCTAGATTTTTTCCTGTGTGAAGTCTTTGGTCTACGAAACTCTAGTAGAAAACGAGCAACAGCAGCATTTAAAATCATTCAAAACGAGTATCAAATTTTTAGTCCGCCGAAATCATATGCGACGTTTAAATCGATGTATTCAGGTTTGATAAAGACATTCTGAACAATTGTTGTGATGATATCATGTACAAAAGGCAAAAATCAAATGCATTAAATCCTGTTCAGGCAATTCATCGTCTTTCTAAATTTTAACGCATCTTAGGGCCGTAGTGCCGGACCCTCTACCCAAATGTTTTCTACTGTTGCACTGAATAACCCCTAGATGTTCGATCCCATAGTTCTGTAACACCCTGTAGAATAATTATCCTTTAGGGACTTACTAGTACCTACTAGTACTCACTAGTAATCATAGTTTATTAAATGGTAAGTATTTCAATGCAAAAAAAGGATAAGTTGTCTTAATAATGCAATTCAAATCAAGTAAACATATTCTCTCACGTAGTTTTTTTGTCTTTTTATTACGGAGGGACAATGGAATGAACAAATAGATTCCAACTATTGTGATGGATGTCAAAATTTCAATTGTTCTATTATCAGATGATGAATAAACGTGCTCTCAAAAATTGTGAACTTTTGATGATTGGATGGTGTACTACTCAAAGATGAATGCGATTATAGAGATATCTATAGTTGTCTACTACTTTCTACTGCTCATACTTTTCATACCCTATCAAACTGCGGTATGGACGTGAAAAACTATAGGGCTATTTCAATAATGTGCCTGCCTGCTGAATATTTGAACACATCATTTTCAGCAACAGATTTATAGTACCTCGATAGCATGGCTTCATGAGACGAAGATCCTTCAATAAAAATTCGTTAGTACTCAGGCTTGCAGTACCTAGACATTGTGTTCATTGACTTCCTTGGAGCATTCGACCAGGTTCATCATGACGTTCTCTTACAAAAGATAAGCAAATAGGAGTTGGCCAGGAACTTTTTGGAATTGATAAAAAAATTTTCACGTTATCGTTACTTCGTGGTTAAGCACAATGGACATATTCCTGGAAAATTTAGAGCAACTTCAGATCTGCCACAGGGTTCAAATCTAGGACCCTTTCTCTTCATACTTTTCATAAATGATTTACCCTCGGAAGCTCAAATTGAGAATGCTTACTCTTTGCCGACAATTTGAAGCTTTTCAAACGAGTTGAAACAGTTTGTGACTGCATTGGACTACAGAAAGATATTGTTAGAGTTATGGAGTGGAGTCATAAGAATAAATTATATTTCAATTCGAAAAAGTGTTCTGTACTTTCGATAACTCGTCTAAAAGAACCTTTAATTTTTGGGTATGAAATGAATGGGGTGGGCCTAGAGAAGGAACCAGAAATAGAAGATCTTGGGGTACAACTTATAGAAAGACAAAATGCTTTTCCAACAGGAATACTATATTATTATCTAGTTAGACCCGAACTTGAGTTTGCTACCATCATGTGGTTCGGAGAATATAAAAAAAATTCGTACGAAATGGAAAAAGTACTATATAAACTGCTCAGATACTTATTTCAAGCGACATCATGTATGGTCTGAGAACATCTTAGCTGAGACCTTTTTTTTATCTGTAGACCACACGAAAGGGAATCCTATGATGTTCGAGGAACATCGTGTTTTTTTTTCTTTTATCTGTGGACAACACGAAAGGGAAACCTATGATGTTCGAGGAACATCGTGTTAGCCAGCGGTAGAATTTTGGGAAAGAAGGAAGGTGTTGGAATTTTTCTTGAATGTTTGGAGGTTGTAAGCATAAGGAAAGACTTCACTAGGCAAAGAATTCCACAACTTTGCCGTTCTATTGATGAATGATGCTTGGTATAGCGATGTTCGACAGGTCTCGAGCCTGACAGTGTAGGGATGACCAGCTTGAGCTCGTCTGGTTTGTCTACTAGGAATCGCGCGTGGTGGCATAATAGATGATATTTCCGTTGAGCACCGACCGTGAAAGTACCTATAAAAAAGGCAAAGATCGCCGACCTTTTTGCCTTTTAGCCAGAGGTAGAATTTTGGGAGAGTAGGAAGGTGTTGGAATTTTTCTTGAGAGTTTGGAGGTTGTGAGCATCAGGAAAGACTTCACTTGGCAAAGAATTCCACAAGTTTTCCGTTCTATCGATGAATGATGCTTGGTAAAGCAATGTTCGACAGATCTCGAGCCTGACAGTATAGGGGTGACCAGCCTGAGCTCGTCTGGTTTGTCTACTAGGAATGTCACGTGGTGGCATTCTGAATGACATTTCCGTTGAGCACCGACGTGGAAGTATCTATAAAGAAGGCAGCGATCGCCGACCTTTCTGCGATGTTCTAGAGAGGTCAATGAGTTGGTGAGTGTTGTATCACCGACTCTCCTGAACTGAATCCAAGAGCTTCAGCGTATGTTTGGAGCCAGAGCTCCATATATGTGAACAGTACTCCAGGACAGGTCAAATTTGTGCTTTGTAGATCATAAGCAGTTCGAGCAATCATAACAGGTCGAATTTGTGCTTTGTAGATCATAAGCAGTTCGAGCAATCATAACAGGTCGAATTTGTGCTTTGTAGATCATAAGCAGTTGCTGGGATGTGAAGTATCTCTTCGCACGGAAAAGAAAACCGAGTTTTTGTGAAGCAGTTTTCGCAATGGACCTCACATGATCGTCCCATGAGAGAGCACTGTTGGTGGTGACACCCAGCATGGATATTGACGACCTCATAGGAACAGTGGTACCCGACATCATCAAATTGGGCATTGTGTGATCTGCCTTCTTGGTGAACAACCAAGCTTAAGTTGTCTAAATGTAAGATACTATCCTTAAAGCAAAGAAGAAGCCTAACGGCTATGGTATTTTTGCACAAAATAATTAATAACAAAGTAAATTCTTCGGAAATTGTCAACATGATTCATGTATCATTCAATACCACCACGTTGTACACGATCTACCCTAATGTTCAATGTTGCATCTGTGAGCACCATGAGGGCACTACTGACAATCTATTAGAATTGGCCAATAGTTTTAATGTCCTGATAGATTCAGACTGGACCTTACATCTGGCGTCTTATCGTGAAACAATTCTATACCATATATTGAACACAGCTATTTAAGACCCATCCATCATTGTATTCATTTCCATTCATGTTCATAGTATATCTTCTACGAGTCTGGTAAATATATTCTAATATTCTAAAAAACCTGTACTGGTAGAATTTGTAATAATTTTTTTATCGTATTTTTTTGGTTTATTGATTAATTATATTCATCCATGTAATGAGGCTTATATAGCTTGATGGGTAATGGATAAATGAATGAATAAATAAATAAATAAATTGACACATTATTCTCTGAATACAGAAATTATTCTTCGAATTCAGACATTAGGTACTCTTTTAATTCAGACCTTTGAATCCAGACTTACTCATTTGAGTTCATTTGCATTTGCATTTGCATTTGCAAAAGTCTTCTCGTACCAATCCATCGCCCTATACACTATCAATTATACGCATGATACACGTGAACCAGCTTGTTCGCTGACGTGATTAGCTGTCAGCCATTCAGCCAGAGCCCGATATGACGAACAGATGAGGAAATGACTTCGCGGTCGGCCGCCATGTTTGCCAACATGTTACACGAGAAATGTTGCCAACTGAACTAATTAGCGAGGCGTTTGTCGAGGCATCAGAATGATGATTGGGATGAGCAGAGTCATTCAACCAGTCGAACGTTCGATGAATCAGAATATACAATATTGTTCGAAGAATCACACTTCTTGTTGAGAAAGCCTTATAATCGAATGGATATAGAAACAAATACAGGTCCATGAAATGAATAGAAATATTTGTCTACACCTTTCACAACAGTAGTTTGGAAAGAGCCAATTGTAATTGCAAATAATTATTTGGATTGTTTCTTGAATTTCAAAGTATTTCATTTGTACTTCTGGAATCGTGAATTTCATTCCAAAATAGCTATCGTATATTTCGAAACTGTTGCACTTGAATTGCAGAAAGGACCAATTATATTCTGAAAATAAATTTCAAGAACTAAGATTTCAATTTCCAAAATGATACCTATTTTTTTCAATATGTCAAATGTATTTCATGAAGCATATTTTTCATTTAAAAAAAAAAGCTGGCAAAGGTTTGTAACGAACTGAGAATCTAGTACAGTTCAATGCAACTAAAACTCAAGCTTGTATGTTCACCAAGAAGGCTGATCACACAATGCCCAATTTGATGATGTCGGGTACCACTGCCTATGAAGTCGTCAATATCCATGCTGGGTGTCACCACCAACAGTGCTCTCTCATGGGACGATCATGTGAGGTTAATTGCGAAAACTGCTTCACAAAAACTTGGTTTTCTATTCCGTGCGAAGAGATACTTCACATCCCAGCAGCTGCTTATGATCTACAAAGCACAAATTCGACCTGTCCTGGAGTACTGTTCACATGTTTGGAGCTCAGCCCCCAAACATTCGCTAAAGCTCTTAGATTCAATTCAGAAGAGAGCCATTCGCCTAGTCGATGATACAACACTCACCAAATCATTGACCTCTCTAGATCATTGTAGAAAAGTCGGCAATCTATGCCTTTTTTATAGGTACTTTCAAGGTCGGTGCTCAACGGATATATCATCTATTATGCCACCACGCGCGATTCCTAGTAGACAAACCAGAAGAGCTCAAGCTGGTCACTCCTACACTGTCAGGCTCGAGACCTGTCGAACATCGCTATACCAAGCATCATTCCTCAATAGAACGGCAAAGTTATGGAATTCTTTGCCTAGTGAAGTCTTTCCTGATGCTTACAACCTCCAAACTTTCAAGAAAAATTCCAACACGTTCCTACTCTCCCAAAATTCCACCTCTGGCTAACACGATGTTCCTCGAACATCATAGGTTTCCCTTTCGTGTTGTCCACAGATAAAAAAAAAACTATGAAATATGTCACTATGAGGTATAAGGTAATATCTTCGACCATAAGGGTAATATTTAATATCTCTGTAGTTACTATACATATACAGATCATAGTATAATTTATAGACTCCTCTGAATATACAGAGCTCTATAGATCGCTCACGAAACGACCATGATGAGATATTGAAATGATTGATTTCGAAATTCAAATCAATTTTTTTTGAGAATATGACAAATTTAAATTTGACATATTTCAAAATTGGATTGATAATTTCGAAATACATATAATACTTTCTGAAACTGAATCAACTAATTTAGAATACAATTAAGGCACTCAAAATAGAATTGATTATTTATGAACATATTTTACTCATTTCTGAATTCAATGGACTTATTTGAAATGAAATAGATACTTTTCGGAATTAACATATTCAAGGCTTCCTGAAATATAATTGGAAACGGTGTAGAAGCGATAAAATAATTGTGGGAGAATCCTCCCACTTGTGTATATTCTGGAATATGTATATTTTATGTATTCATAATTCCATTTCTGTATATCACACTTGATTTCACCTAGTAATATTCCAAAGTATATTATTTTGACTCTTTTCATTCACTGAGTGTTGTATCTCCTATATAGTTTCATTGAAAATTGAAGCATCCACCTGCATAGTATAATCGCCAATCTAGAGTTTGCCTTGATTTATCAGAGTAATGTTTGAGAAACTTTGAGGAATAATTTGTCGACGTCTATCAATACGACTATCAATGCTGTTGTTTGCTCCACAAAAATGATCAGTTGGATGTGATCTCTGCGTAGTCTACATAGCTTTGCGTATGACAGTCCACCTTCCACCTTCTTCTCTATATTAAACCAGAGGCGCTAGACCGAGATACTATAAAAAATCTGGCAGAAATTTTGAGTAGAGTTCAATGCAAAAACTCAGCTTTTATCTTCAACAGGAGGGCGGACCACACAATGTTCAATTGCCAAACATCGTTCATCAATTGAAAGGCGAAGTTTGAATTTTCTGCCTAATGAAGTCTTTCCTGATGCTAACGAGATTAAATTTCTCAAGAAAAATTCCAATACCTACTTTTCTCCTTTCCTAACATTCCACCGCAGTCTCACACAACCACGTACCTCATAGGTTTTCATTTTTTGTTGTCGAAAGGTGAAAAAAAAAACACATCACTGATGAAAATTATTGGAAGAATGCAGTATATTTTCTGCAGAATATTGCTGTAGCCGTTTTCCATTTGCACAAGATTCTGCGTTTTGCCTCAAGAAATGATACTTGTTAGTTAAAAGTGTACCTACTTAATACTTTTCAGGAAATCATTATGTTTTTTTTCCAATCAGGTGGATATCAGTGCGTTCATTTACAGTCCCCATAAGAAATTCTGTCAAATGCCGGTACCTGTTCAGTCACTCATTTCATTCAGATGCAAGCTCACTTTTGTGCATGCCAGTACCGCCAGTATGTTTTTCATGGATAAAATTGATAACAACATCTGTTTGGATGTTTGGATATCATCTGAAGTGTTTTCTGCAAATCAGGTGCTATAACAAATTTTAGTTTTGTTCAAGTATCATTCTATGGAATAAAAGTGATTTTTTAAATGATTATCATTCTCACCTTTTTACCTACAGCAACATTTGAGTCGAAAAATTATCTCTAAGAAAAAAATAGTGAAATCCATCTAGAAATGTACCAGTTCAATTTTGTGAAAAAAACATAATATGATGATGAAAATCACATTATAAAAGTACACAGCATCGTTAAAGGACTGGCACTGGAATGTCATTTCCAAAGACATTAAAACGTCATTTCACAGAACTGATGGTGACATTCAGGTAAATAACATTGGTTATGTGATATCCACTATATACTATGAATCATATTGATTATATACAGATAATCACCAACGATATCAACCTGAATTTCACAAGACGGTTCTCTCAGTGAACAGAACAAACTACAATTTCGATAGGTGTTGTCGGAAAAGTTTCGCATCGATTGTGATTATACAGGGTTGGGCAATAGTAAGTCAGAGTAGCTATGATGGCTAGAGACATGTTTCAAGAACGATTATGAACTAAACAAAAGGGTCTATCATAAGAAATTATTGCGGCATATACAGGGCGCATCGAAATCTATAGAGTCGAGGACAACTTTTCTTAATGGAATGCCTTTTATATTAGTATATTTTTTTCAACATTCCATCAGTGACCTTCATCCACTCCCCCAATATTGACTTTTCTCGAATTTTCCATATGGAACACCCTGTATATTTTTCTATCATGTGATGTAGGTATTTTCGAGTTGTTGCTCATCTTCACTAATACACACACATTCCGATGTGTTATTAGAGACAGCATTAGTTTTTCTGTGACTAGATTCCAATTCGAAATATTCCGAACTATCCTGTACAAATATGAAGCGTCGGAATGGATCAGTGAAATCAACAATCTATCCAGCAGATGGCTGTTGCAATATTTCCTTCTAATCTTGATAATTATGATGTCAATACTATGAAGTTTTCTTCTTATCCGGCAGAAATGATCAATTATGGATGTATTTCCATATGAAATACCACAAGTGATAATATTTTGCAGGAAATATTCGGTGATTGTTACGACAGCTTGTTGCCTAGTAAATTAAAGCAGCAAGCTAGAATATGACAATCGACGAATATTTCCAGGAAAAATAGTATCACGAATTGTATTCGTTTGACTATTTCATGATTGAATGAGACAATATAATATATACCAAATAGAATCATTATAATGTATATTCCAACTCAAAATAGGAAGAAAATGATACAAGAGAGAACATAATAATGATAGTAATGAAATACATGATTCAATTTCTTGGAAATTAACTACTTATAGTTATTCACAATGTGTAATGTAAAATTTTGATAAATAGTTTTATTATTATCATCTTGGAGATGGTTGTTCTCAAAAGAATTAGTTGGTTTCATGGCTGTATTGATTCCGGTGCCCCTCATATTACTCACTAAACGTGAATTATGTACTGAATCGAGCCGCAAATATGGCTTTATCGATTGGGCATTAGCATGGTCAGTTCTTGTTCATGGACTTCATTTTTTGCCAGAGAAGTCACGGTGGAGGATCTATGGGAATGATTGGTAATTTTTATTTTCTTTTGCATCAAGGCCATTTTTTTCTGCCGAAATTTGTGTCAACTTCGCTAAAGAATTTATCCCCAAAGGCATATTCTTAAACCACGCTCCATGTTTCCAATTAGGATTGACGGTGAGAAACAGTCTATCAGTTTTTATGGAGACCCCCCTCTTTTCAATCAACTACGCTACTTCACTTATCGATAGTTTCTGTTATAATATATTTAGTGACTGGAAGATATCATTTCTGTCTGACCGTCCCCAGATACAAAATATCCCAATCATTAGATATTTCATATTTCATATATAGGAATTTCCTTTATTGTCAAAGCACTTTCAGTAGGATTGGTTTAGCGTATCGCGCATTTCTCGCTTAGAGAAAGTCCATGTCGGAAAATGGGTCGAAGGAAATGTTGAATTAATTTTGAGGTGGTGTTCCACAAAGCATTAACACAACTTTCCATGTAATCTTCGCCACTCCTATTTCTCATATTCAAGGCCCAGTCTTCCAAAATTGTGCTGATTTGGTTGACTGGAGTAGTTGAAACAAACTCATAATTTCTCCACTCAGAAAAGTCCATAAACTGGTGCCATATTGATGCGCGTGTTCTGATAGTATTCTGCGGTGTAAGAATGGTCAGGGTTTCTCTAATCTCTTTCAGAGAATCATACCCGAACCGTTTTTCTTGATTTATCATGTAAATAGGTATTTAGGTAGGTATTATTTTTTTTAATAATCGTCCAACAAGAATATATCAAGTGTCGAAATTCCGTAACTATCACTAATTGTTTTGATGATGAAAAATGTGTTCATTAAAATGATAGAAGCAGACACGGAGAACATAGTACATAAAACGTTCATTACAGGAGGCCATTCAAGTCTGTTCGGACTTGGAATTCCAGACTCGTACTAGAATTGCCTTCTATAACTTACGTTGTGATGTACTATTCTCACAGTGGCAAGAACAGGAGCATCCACGAAACTAGTCCAGTTTCTTTCATGATTTATATATTCCTGATCTTAAGTATCCACATCAACACTCATACCCTAATGATTCCCATCAATTCATCGATATATTCGAACACAGCGCTGAAATCGAAGCCGACCAATTCGGCTCGAATTATTATAAGCTTTCTAAGTAACTCCAAAAACAACACCATCCTTTGATTCCAGTTAAATCCACTCCCATAATTCCATCACCCAGGCCAGAAATCTTTCGGTAATCGTGTTTTCGAATGCCTCGTAAATCTGGTCGAAGAATTCGGTCTGCTATTCGGGAAACTCCTAAATCTCGTTACAGTAAATACTTTGAGTAATTCATCACAGTGTTTGTTTTATGTGCGATGTTTATTATGGGTGGCAATGTAATGGCTGGCTTGATTGCTTTACAATTATTGAAAAGTTGTTACCAGGAGGACATTTATTCATATATTCGTCAACACTTCGTCTGGGGAACAATATCGAATGAGTTATAGGCGTTCTGCTGCGATTTTTTTTGGCTAGTTGAATCAATATTCCTGCAGATACAATCCAAATATACATCATGGTGATTTATATCAGCCTGCTTCGAACTCCATTGTAGCTGAATCGAAACAGAACTCAAAAAATCCAAAGTTGTGTATTTTTTCATGTACCCTATACCCGCTGAATACAGTGTAGCCCAGATGAGGATGAATAGCATTGGTAGATAGAAAGAAGATGGATTGGGAAATGAGTCTTGCAATCAGCGTATAAATGCAAGATAATCAGTCAATTAAGCCCAAATTGAAACATAAATCTTGAAATTTGCTCAATTGACAGAAAAATCTTGCGATCATACAAAATTGGGACGGAAATAGTTATTTTTGTATTGAGTGCGTAAAATGAGTGTGTTTAATTGGCACATGAGAGAGTTTATTGTCAATGAGAGTCAAAAACACTCTCGAATGTGCCATGAAAACACGAATTTTATAAACGAAATACAAACAACATTTCTTGTACAACTGTGAATTGAAATCTGCTTCCGAAACAGAAGCATGTATAGAAAAGGTTTCTAACAAAATATTGAATTGTCCAACTTCTTCCAAACTTTCTTAAAAATTAAAATACGATGAGAATGTGGAATCAACTCCTCAAGAAATATCTGACGTTTCTGATCAGCAGCAACATGGAACATCTTCGGTAATGTTGGGAGTAATTGTTCAAAATTTACTATCAATTATTATTCCAATGAATGAAATCGTTTTGACTCTGTTAAAAATAAATCCTTCAAAAAGTGAATCATTTTTTTGACAGTGAAAAAAGGAAATATTCACGCATCAATAGAGATGAGAGATGTCAAGTTTTTTCGACAAGTGTACAAAAAAATATTGCTGGGACACAGAGCTACCACGTGTTACAGAGGTCAAAGTTGATTGGACCCAATTCATTTATGTGCCAACATGTACCGTTTGTTCTTCAAGAATTCAAAGTTCACATAAAAAAACACATTTTTGTACGCTGTTCAAAAATAAGTGCAACAAATGTGATGAAATTTGACAATAGTGTATTTCAGAGGATTACTTTCCTTCTGGTGATTGAAGAAACCTAAAGGAAATTGTAGAGGGGTCAAAACCACACGCACCCCCTGACATTTTTTTCTAAGCTTTTCCAGGTGTAGTTGAACGGTTCTCAAATTTTTCAAGCTTGAACATAGTTTCGATGGAAAGAAATGTTCTCTCAAATAATGCTCCAGATATTTCATCAAACTCGTACTAGGAATGTCTGGTAGTATTATTATCTGGAGACAACATTTTTTTTCCTTCGAAACAATGCGGTATACGGAATTCTTACGACAGTAACAAAATGAAGATAATTTAATCAGTCTTCAAGCTTAAGAAATTTGAGAACATGTCAGGGGGTGAGGGTGTTTTTAATCCTTCTACAATTTCATTCAGGTTTCTTTGATGACCAAAAAGAGAGTAATCATCTGAAATACACTTTTGTCAAATTTCACCAAATTTGTTTCAGTCATTTCTGAACAGCATACAAAAATGTGTTTTTTTATGTACACTTTGAGGTCATCTCACGGACAAACGGTACATTTTGGCACATATACAAATTGGGTCCAATCAACTTATTTTGACCTCTTTTACGAGTGGTAGCTCTATGTCCCAGCAATTTTGGGACACCCTGTATATGGAGGGTCCGATAACAATTTCTGTAATACTTGGGAATTTCGCAGTGTTTTCTGAATATCTGTAATTTCTACGTATGCTAGGTTGGTGTTTTTGATATCATTCTGATAACCTCATCGAACCGGAACTTTCTGATGTGGTTTCAAAATAGTGACACCAGACGGGGTTGAGAAATATGGTGGTTGTAACGATTTTTTTGACACAAAAGCGTTCGTTGGTGCAACTGTATATTGTAAAATTGTTATTGTATATTTTTCGAAAATGTCTAATTGGATATTGAGCTAGTTGAAATGAGGATGAATCAGCGCTACTTAAGAGTTGAATTCTGGAGGTCTACGATGCACAGGGGCAGACTTGATTGGTATTCATTCGTGGTACGATTTTAGCAAATTTGAATTTAGTTTATAAATGTTTATAAATAAGAGAACCTTTTGGCAAAGTTCAACTTTGATGACGAGAAAATGGAAAAATGATTGTAGAAGAATGTTGAAAATCGATATATTTGTGGGATTTGAACGTATCTGGATCGATTGTGATTTTCATCGAGGATCTGATTACGGCAGAAGAAGGGGTGCCGTTGTTAGAATTTCTCCACCATCACTATGACAACTTTAGTGGCGTACGTTTATAGAAGTTCGGAAAATAGAAAATCTTTGAAAATCTCAGAATTTATATTTTTTCCGATAATAATATCGATAGAGTGTGAATCATGAGGTCATGAGGAGCGCAGTCGAAATTATTTCGGAGAGGTCGGAGAACCGGAAACTCTGTAATTTCAAAATTCAGTAATTCGACTAAAATTGGAGAGGAATGGACGATGGAACTGGTGAAATGAGAAAAATGAGAAAAGCTGTGTACTTCAACATATCTTCGTTGTGCATTGAATATAAAGGTATACAAGCAAAAATAAAAACTCCAGAATTCAAAATTTCTGAGAACTTCAGTATTTCTAAATTTGTTTTGGAAACGTAAGCTCAGGAGCGTACTCGATATTATTTCAGAGGGGTCGAAAGAGTTTATGATTCCAAAATTAGACACTTCTACTGCAATAGCTGGCATCAGGAAATGGACGATGGAAAGGCTGTCATAATGAAATCTGAATAATTTAGAATAAAGCATTTTGAAAAATCCGAATACTTCCGGACACATCCAATAAAGCAGAAATACTACCACATTCGTAAAATTCTGCAGCTGTGAATTTCAATAATATTTGAAAGGCTTGGTATTACCCTCCATTATTTGCATATTGAATCATATACTATTCTTTCACGCTGTGAAATAATCGAGTGGTAAATCGCAAAAACCATTGGCTCTTCAACCGTGAATTCGCATCAGATACCTTATTGTGAAAACAGAATTCCCGCAAACATTCAAGAAGCAATTATCATTACCCGAAACTAGCGGTATATCGCTCAAGCGTTCTTCAATCGCAAATATTTAGATGCGAACCCGACCTCAAACGCTCTCCAACGTCTGCTTGAAGATTGTAATTCGACCCGAGATATTATTCGAAGTTTTGGCGGATCTCTTCAATAACGCGTTCTGGCGGATTCGCTCTCGAAACATTTATTATTCGCCCGACTACGATTCGAAATGGAAACTTTTTATTGCTTTCGGTGGCATAAAAGAATGTGATAACCCAACGAAAATACTTATGACTTTGAATAAATAAGAAATGAAAAAAAAAACTAGAAGTATTCGTAGTCGCAGTACAGCTGTCTTAAAATATTTAGGTACAGGGTTATTAACTATATTTTACTTCCATCCTCAACTATTTTATTATGGAAGCTATAAAATAAAAGAAGGTGTATAAAAAAGTTGTGGAGTTTCATTCACAGAGTGTTTTCTTGGGGAAAGTGGAAACTTTGACTGTGGGAAGAGGGGTCACTGAGGTGCTATCAAATATCTTATAAGAGGATGTTATCAATTTTGCGCATGTCTTTATTGTCTCTTAACTTTCTAACTATCGCTTATATTTCTTTCATTGATATACATGCTCACTCTATCCTGTCGAATCGAATGAGGTATCAACAAAAAAGGGAATCTAGGTCCGGCTACACTTGAAATTTACAATTTCTTTCTGCCCGAAAAAAACACTCGATACATTTGAATTCGCCAATTTCCTTACCATATCTGAAATAAGCATCGGAAGTTCTATTCAACTATGTACCTGATTTTCATTTCTGCATAGAAAATTTTCACTACTCATATCATGAGCTGAAAATGATATTTTCGCTCATTTTAGGATAACAAGTATATAGACAATTTTTTTTAATTTCATTAGTGGATATTTAGCCTACTTGAGTATTACGTTTAGAAATATTATCATTCCACATCGATCATTGTATTTACCTAGACCACTGAAAAATATAGGGGCAGGTCCGGATTGAGAACTGAACACAACAATTGATTTGCCCTACAAGCACAATGAATAATTCATTTCATTTCATCAATATCCGCCATACTTCTCCTGGAATTTCAACTCATTGTCTTTTGAAATTTCAACCCAATATTTCGAAAATTTCAACTGAACATGTTTGAGTTTCAAGATAAAAAGAATTCGAAATTCCAACTCAATGCATTTTCGTATTGGAGCTAGGTATTATTTCATGAATGTTAGATTTCCGAGTTATACCTCGGGATCACGAGGTGAACTTCCCACTTATATTTCGGAATTTTGAAAGAAAAGATATTTTCAATCTTCGATGATATTAAAGACCTTTTTTCGAATATCCTATGATGTAATTTGTATTTAGGTCTCCAGTAACCAAAACAATTGCATGTATTCAAAAGTCTACGTTCACAATTAAAATATGATAATCACAGCATTGAAATGAATCCAAAGGAGAACGTATAAAGTATCTGGTATGACACTCACATAGAAATAAGTTCCCAATATGAAAATGTTAACTGCAGTTTGTCTCCTATTATCGACGACAAAATTTGAAACAACATTGAACCAAAACAGGACAATACTTTGAAATCAAGGCTTCCCCTCAACCGTTCCCTCTGCATGCTAGAATTTCACTAATTTTTCACTTCCTCAAATATTTTTTCATAAGAATTGATCGTATCATGCTTCACGATATCAATCATTCCTGCTGGATGATGAATGTAACTATTTCTCAAGTCAAATTTGAGATCAAATACAATATTCCACTGAAAAGGTTGGACGTGCTACTGTGACTTCAGTCTTCATATATAATAATAATAATAATAATAATAATTATAATAAGTTTATTCACATTTGTATGAAAAAGAGAAGACAGCACAAAAAATAGATATAATAAAATACAATGATACAATAATCAAATACAATGATACTGAATGAACTCAACGGCTCCCATGAAGTTTCCTTGTTATGGGAGTATTCAATTTGAATATTCATCTTGTAGTTTTGATATCATACATACACATACGCACTCACCACACACATATATAGCGCTCATCTTCTTTGGAACTCGTTTTCTATATATTTTAGTTGACATATAGTGACATATAGTTGTTATCACAGTCATTACAAGGAATTCTGTACATAGTAGTAGTACCTTGAGATCTCAACTTCTTTCATTTCTCAGTTTTTCAGGGATATTCTCACCTCATTTCTAAAAATAAAAAAGGAATTAAAATAATTACTTCAATGTATTCATAGCTCGATTTATAGTAAGGACTTTATGATCTGCCCCCAAAATTCCACTGCGCTTGAAATTTGACCATCAGATACCTAGAAGAATTGAGTAGATGTTTTCAAATAGAATTGTCTTGGAATTTCTCTTCTAGATATCTTTTTTTTTATATGTGGACAACACGCGGAAACCTATAATGTTCGAGGAACATCGCGTTAGCCAGCGGTGGAATTTTGGGAGAAAAGGAAGGTGTTGGAATTCTTCTTGAAAGTTCGGAGGTTGTGAGCATCAGGAAAGACTTCACCAGGAAAAGAATTGCACAACTGTGCCGTTCTATTGATGAATGATGCTTGGTATAGCGATGTTCGACAGGTCTCGGGCCTGACAGTGTAGGGGTTGGTGAGTGTTGTATCATCGACTAGGAGAATAGCTCTCTTCTGAATTGAATCTGAGAGCTTTAGCGAATGTTTGGGGGCTGAGCTCCGAACATGTGAACAGTACTCCAGGACAGGTCGAATTTGTGCTTTGTAGATCATAAGCAGTTGCTGGGATGTGAAGTATCTCTTCGCACGGAAAAGAAAACCTAGTTTTTGTGAAGCAGTTTTCGCAATGGACCTCACATGATCCTCTTATGAGAGAGCACTGTTGGTGGTGACACCCAGCATGGATATTGACGACCTCATAGGAACAGTGGTACCCGAAATCATCAAATTGGGCATTGTGTGATCAGCTTTCTTGGTGAACATACAAGCTTGAGTTTTATTTGCATCGAACTGTACTAGATTCTCGGATCCCCATTCCAGAATTCTAGTCAGATCCTCATTTAAAGCATCGACCTGTTTTCGCCTTGCACCTCTGGCCTCGTTGTTGATATAGGGGCTCTAGAGGAAAAGGCGGAATGAAGTGCACTATCATCCACAAAGCTAACACATTCAACAAATCGTTGATGTGGAGCAAAAACAAAGTTGGTGCCAAGACAGAGCCTTGTGGAACACCAGCATTGATCGTCATTGTATCAGACGAGACCCCGTCTACCACCACGTAGAGTGATCTATCTGCAAGAAAACTCGATAGTAAAAGACACAGTTGGGGCGGCAAACCATATGACGGAAGTTTCGTTAGGAGGCCTTGGTGCCAACCTCGGTCAAATGCTTTGGAGATATCCAAGGCTACAGCCAGAGACTCCCTATGTCTCTCGATTGACACCTGCCACTTATGTGTCACATAGGCAAGCAGGTCTCCTGTTAACCTCTGGTGACGAAAGCCATATTGCCGGTCGTTCACGATTCTTGAGCTCTCTAGATATCGGATAAGCCCGATGTTGATTGCTTTTTCCATCACTTTAGAGATCACAGATAGTAGTGCAATCGGTCTATAGTTGTTAGGGAGGGTTTTCTTGCCCTTCTTTGGAATCGGTTGGACCCTAGCTTTCTTCCAGTTTGATGGAAATACGCCGAGTTTGTACGGAAGTGTGAACAACCTGCGAATAACTGGTGTTAGTTCTGGGGCACATTTCTTGAGAACAATATGCGGTATTCCGTCTGGCCTTCCATAGCCTTCTTGACGTTGAGGCTAAGCAGAATGTGTCTGATTGTGCGTTGCCGGAAGACAATTTCTGGCATACGGTTATCGATGGTAGCGACTTTCGGAAGTTCCTGGCCTCGTGGATCCAAGGTAGAATTGTCTGCAAACATTTTGGCGAAGGTGTTGGCTTTTTCATGAGGTGTTATAGCCAATGTATTATCATCCTTTGTGAGGGGAGGAAATGAGCTACAAGTGAAAATTCTCCCGATTGCCTTGGCAAAGGTCAAGAATGAACGGGAACCATTTGGACTCTCTATGAGCTTTGATCTTATCTATGTGTTGTATGCCCCTTCAGACTCATCTATCGTTCGATTGCATGTATTCCTAGCTTCAACATATTCAGCTCTAGTTTGCGGGCCTGGGTTTCTGCGCCAACGAAGGTATACAGCTTGCTTCAGAGCGACGACCCTAGAACAGGTTCTATTGAACCATGGTTCACCAGTGATTCGTGATTTGGTGCTATGTAAGTTTCCATTCCCAGCATGATGATTTCCGAAATCTCTTCAGCACATTGCGTAGGATCTCCCGATTCAAAACACATTCTCCTCCAAGGAAACTCAGAAAAAAACATGCGAAGGCCATCCCAGTCGGCTGAATTGTAATGCCAAACAGTGCGTGGGGGTGTTGGACTGGTTCGCGGAGTGATGAAAGGACATATCGTGGAGATGAGTGTGTGGTCTGAGTTTCCTAGTGGTGCACGGACTTTCACTTCATACGGTTCCGGATTGTTAGTGAGGAACAGGTCGAGCGTATTGGTATAATGATTGCTGATATCAGGGATCCGAGTGGGTTCATTTATCAGTTGCTCAAGACCATAGGTGATAGCGAAAGCCTCGGCCAGACGTCCTGCGTCATCTGTTTTATTTGAGAATTTGAGCCAGGTGGAGTTGTGGACATTGAAATCCCCCATGATGATGATTTCAGCTGCTGGGTGATTCTGTTGGATGAAATCGAGTTTCAGAGAAAGGAATTCGAAGAGGTCACCAGGAGTTGGTTCGTTTGGCGATAGATAAAGGCAGCAGATGAACTTTGTTTGTTAGTGGTTATCGATCTTGAGCCACATTACATCGAATTCTTTTGGTTCCAGTTCCTCCTCACAATGGCATGAGAGATCATTTCTGGAAGAGAGACATAAACCTTCTCTGAATCTGAAACGGGTAGGGAGCTCATATCCAGGGCAGAGCATATAGGTCGTGTTAGTTGATGAGTTGACCTGCGTCGCAGTTAAAGCCAGTGCATCTGGTTTCTCAGCCTGTAGATGGTAATGAACATCGTTTATGTTCTTGTTCAGACCTCGGATGCTACGAAGGACTATTTTTAAATTCAGATGTTTCGATGGTGAACCCCCTCAAGCACCTCTCGCCCGGAAATCCGAATGGAGAGGTATTTTACTTCCGGAGTGTTTTACTCTAGGAGAATTCATCTTCTAGATTTTTCTTCAGCTGAAATGGGCGGTTTGGGTTGGGAAGAAGGAGATAGGGTATGGGGATATGACCGGAAGCATCGACCAAATACTGAAACATGGGAGTTACCCATTTCACAGTACCTCGCACCGGGCGTTGATGGAAATCATCATCTTCCACCTGGTATTATCTGGTATATTCTGAAGGTTGAATTCCGAGCGCAGTGACATTTTGGGGCATATCATGAATCTGTGTTCACTACATACACATTGAAATACTCGTTGAAATGATTAATGATGATGATTTTTATTTTTATAAAATCTGGAAAATGAATATACGACCTTCTCAATGAACATACAGACAGTATTTATATTTTTTTGATAATGATTTCCGTAAAAATGAGCTCGACTGATGCAAATCGGCCCTATTACCTTCTACGTAGAAAGTATCTCGTCAGTCGAAAATCGAGTTAGACTCTGGGAGTTTGATATCAAAGGCCCGCGAGAGCATTGTCCATCAAGTAAATTTATTAGGGGATCTCATGCTCTAATTCGATAGCCTTTCGACAAAGACCCATGAAACGTCGTTAACTAGATGCAAATGGACGGACAGAAGTGGTCATCGAATCGACTCTGGAAACGGGAATCCGGCGAGACCTCAGGCCATATACAGGGTAGAGGAATACACTGTGATTTTTTTTATCGTCATGGCAATTATATTTTTCATACGGCGATATTTTTCATCTGCTATAGCCTTCGAATTTGGCAACATAGGGGACAGACTATGTGAATCATCGTATCGTAGGCAATATGATTTCTTAGCATCATCTGAAAAAATCGAATAATCACAATTGAACTCGAAATATAATTTTTTTAGAGAAAATAAACATTTGTCGCCTTCGCCAATTTCAAAATTGCAAATAATGTCAGTTTTCAAGATGTAACTCATTCTATTAGAATTCGAAATGATTGATGCACTTCTCCGAGAATCACAGATTGATTCAATCAATAAAGATTTCCATTGCCTTTTCCAAAAGTCAGTCCATCGCTCTACGATACATGCAATAATTGGCGAAGGCGAACATATGCTTTTCGATAAAAAAGCAAAATCTGTTGTGAGTTTATGTTTCTGTCAAGACGACAAACTCATAATATCGTTGAAGAAACTAAAGACGGTAGACCGTTTTCTAAGATACACATCTCGACAGCAACATATTGGATACTCTTGGAAAATCCTTTGTCGTTTCGACAAAAGGATGCCATCGAATCGATTCCTCTTTAATTGTCGCGAAGACAGCTCCATCGGGTGGCACTCGCCGTTTTCTGACAGAAAGTAATTTAGAGAGAAGAATGCCGTATCGCCGCTACATGATATTGACAGGCACTGCGGAAATGCAGACCGCTGAAATCGTATCGCTCGGAAGTGACACGGTGTAAATAAGAGTGTCCATTCTGTCGGGTCGCGTTTCTCGAACAGATCCGACACCTTCTGGCTGATTTCGATTAAAATGTCATGTCCTGACCGCCTCGATGCTTGTCGAAGGCAATACGGTTACAGCCCAGGAATCACATTCTTTTTATACGACCTCGAGTGTAATTTTTTAATTATATAGGTACGTACAAATGATGATCGCAGAAACTTTGACTTTACGCTCAGTGATATGTAAAGTGCATGAATGCACGGGTTTCCAGAATATGTTCATTTTTTGGTGCCTTTCCGGTGATCATTCAATAAATACCAATAATGAAGACACATTGATAACAGTTTTCGTCCATTAATATAGACATGCTTTTCCTCTTTTATCAATACTCGCGTAAGTCCTATGTCGTTAATCGCTTATGTTATACAAAGTATACAAAGTGTTGAAAGAAAGTGTCACAAAATAAAATGGGAAGTATTATCATGTAAGTTGCTATGATTACCAATAATGTCTTGTTGTTGTGTGTCATCTTCCCAGAGAATATCAAATACTCAGCTGTCATCGAGGGAAATAATTTCTCTTCATAGACAGGAGAAGTGATACTTTGCTGATTGACATTTTTCTGCGATATCAGTATGGTTCGATGTCAATTGGAAAAGCAATTTTTGTGAGATTTTAAGAAATCTATTTTCTAAATCATAAGGAAATGATCTTTGATAATGATTTGAGATTCGTGGTGGTCTACCAAAAATCTGTAGTTTTCTCTTGAAAATTTTTGTAATTTGTAAATCTGCGTGAGAACACATATTAGTTGGATTCGCGCATGCCGCTCTCGAAACTTTGCTTCCTGGTACAATACAGTAGCACCCAAAACACTAAATCGGCGCTATAAGCGTATATGAACAGTACTCCGGAACAGGTCGAATCAAAAGCAGAACAAGAAGCCAAGTTTTTGTGAAGCATTTAGAGAGCGCTGTTGGTGGTGATACCATGCGAGCATGGATATTGACGACTTCATAGGAATAGTGGTTCCTGACGTCATCATATCGCTCTTATTATTAATAATAATAATAATGAAATGTCTTTATCTATCCTCCAAAATACTAATACAATAATAAAAGATTATAAGGAGCTTGTGGTATTCAACTATACAGGTTGCTCTTCCATAAAATTCTTAGTTTGGAGAAAAATGACTTCGATAAATAATATTTCAAAATACTTCAAAATACTTCTCTCTTAGAACGCTATCACATGTAAAATGCAATTTTCCTGCTGGTTCAGAGTATACTAAGTTGTCATTAGCCTACTGGTGAAGATATATATTATTAATTATTATAAATAGGTTTTGAGTTGTCACACAGATGTTATACAGATTTTTTGAGATACAGTTTTTTGAGATATCAGTGCTCGATGTCCAATTTTGTAGTCCTCATAAACATTCATGCTTCGATCTATCGAGAAGAGGCACTATTATGAGTTACTATCATGCAAGCAGAAATCGAATATAGAATTTCGGCTGGTGAACAATCTTTACGCAGCTTTTTTCTACCTCATTCCTTTTGTCATCACCATAAGAAAGTTCAATTCATGCAGCATTCTCACGCATCACCGCTTGAGTTTTTGTTGCATTGAACTCAGATTTTTCAGATTTTCAGAGCGCCATTTCAAAATTATTCCGAGATCATCATTTATAGTGTCGACATGTCTCCGTCTTGCACCTTTGGCATCATTGGACGATTTCGTTTCGTTTTGGATGTGGAGCAAACAAAACATTGTGCGTAAGAAATCTTGCCGATAGAACACTACCTTGAGTTATAGTGCAGAAATCAGTGTCACAATACAGGATGTCCGGAAAAGATACCGACAAACTTTAAGGAGTGAAAATAGGGGACATCAAACGCAAGCATTTTTCCGCAAAGGAGCCGTTTGTGATGAAATGAATCACTGTTTGCTTATTCCTTTTGCTTTATGAACAGATTGATTATGGTTTACAATGATTGTTCAATGCAAAGATTACACCGTCAGGTCATTCTGACTAGGGGTGGATCCTTGGATGCCAAGGTAGGAATTCTTGAAATGTTCATGATGAGGAATTTTTCTTGCAACTCGTGGTCAACTGAGGTCAGCTGAATGAATCAACTAAGTGAAAACACGTCTTCAATTATTTGTGTATGATTTAAATAGTTTCTATTACTCTACAGCGCGAACGGCTCATTTGCGGACATATATTTATATAAACGAAAATGCTTGTTTTGATGTCCCCATCACCCCATGAAGCTTGTCGGTATATTTTCTGGACACTCTGTATATGCTCCGGCAAACCGATAGAGCCGTGAATCTTTAAATACGGTTGAGCGCCTATACCGTCTTGATTGTTCGAGAAATGTAAGGTTCCCGCGAGTTCTCGATAACTAATCATCTCCTTACCTGATAATATAATGATAATGATGATAAATACGATATTCATGAAAGAGAACAAGGCGAATCGGATATTTCCATTCACGAACTGGTCTAACGCGAAGTAAAACCGTTTCCGCTGCACTCCCTCTTCTCGCAGATATCGACGCGTCAAGTGGAAACGGGCGCACAATTTTCTCTAGTCTCGCAAACACTCCAGCCGCATTTCATGCACTCTGAGGGTGAACTCGAGAGGGGCATTAGGGGCCGAGGTGACAGACAGATAAAAACTCTTTTCATCGCTAAAATATAGTTTACGCACTCGGAAACATGTGCGGAAAGTCGAACGGTGCTTTTAGTAATTGAAAGGCACAAAGTTGTCGTGAGAATACTCTTGCGTTCGATCGATTCCTTTCAGCAGATGATGGAACTTACAGAAATTGAAGTCGATGTCATCAACAGTAGATGATATTTCATCAGTTTTAGCACACGATTCGAATACATTTCGAGATAGGGATGGCAGGGTCGGCCGGGCCGTACCAAATTAGTTGGGAGAAGAACTGAATCATTCGATGAAATGAAAATTCTGCAAAACTAATTATATTATTGAACGTTTACTATGAAATAGTATCATCCCACTATTTTTTTTCAATACATAAGGTATTCTCTCGAAGAGATTACCTGATATGGGAAATCTAAATATAGGAAATAATCAACATATACCAGAAAGCGAGTCGATAAAATACTTAGGCATTGTTGTTGATAGGTATCTACGTTGGGATCTGCAAATATAAAGTATTGAATGAAAATTACGTTCTCCAAATTCAAATACCTAAGAAACTTCCTGGATACAGAACATCTGAAAACCTTGTACTACGTATTCTTTCATCCCCAACTTTCATATGGGATAATGGGTTGAGGAGGATTGAATGACTGCTTTCTGAAAAATCTTCCCAAGGTACAAAAATGAATACTGAAAATCATATTGAATAAAGGAAAAATGTACTCAAGCGACAGTGTGTATAAAGAAGCCTCTTTCTTCGACATACGACAGCTGTTTTGCTCGAGCATAATCAACAATATCATAAAGGGAAAATATTCAGCTAGAGGAAATCACTCACTCCTACAATACAAGAAACAAAGAAAACCATCTAAAAGCTCCTGGCTGTGCAAAAGCAATTGGACAAAAAAACGCATCGTACCTCGGACCGACTTTTTTAAAATATACCTCAATCAATAAATAACATTGGATATACCAAAACTTTCATAACAAAAATTAAAAAATGGATTTTAGAAACAGGAAGATTTTTTTCAGGACTTTGTTAATCGAAATGTTCCCAACGAACGATAGATGAGTCTAAAGAGGCATACAACACGAAAATGAGATCGAAGCTCATAGAGAGTACAAACGGTTCCCGTTCATTTTGGACGTTTGCCAAGGCAATCGGGAGAAATTTCACTTCTAGCTCATTTCCTCCCCTCACAAAGGATGATAATACATTGGCTATAACACCTCATGAAAAAGCCAACACCTTCGCCAAAATGTTTGCAGACAATTCTACCTTGGATCCACGAGGCCAGGAACTTCCCAAAATCGCTACCATCGATAACCGTATGCCAGAAATTGTCTTCCGGCAACTCACAATCAGACACATTCTGCTTAGCCTCAACGTCAAGAAGGCTATGGAAGGCCTGACGGAATACCGCATATTGTTCTCAAGAAATGTGCCCCAGAACTAACACCAGTTATTTGCAGGTTGTTCACACTTTCGTACAAACTCGGCGTATTTCCATCAAACTGGAAGAAAGCTAGGGTCCAACCGATTCCAAAGAAGGGCAAGAAAACACTCCCTAACAACTATAGACCGATTGCACTACTATCTGTGATCTCTAAAGTAATGGAAAAAGCAATCAACATCGAGCTCATCCGATATCTAGAGAGCTCAAGAATCGTGAACCACCGGCAATATGGCTTTCGTCACCAGAGGTCAACTGGAGATCTGCTTGCCTATGTGACACATAAGTGGCAGGTGTCAATAGGGAAACATGGGGAGTCTCTGGCTGTAGCCTTGGATATCTCCAAAGCATTTGACCGAGTTTGGCACCAAGGCCTCCTAGCGAAACTTCCGTCATATGGTTTGCCGCCCCAACTGTGTCTTTTACTATCGAGTTTTCTTGCAGATAGATCACTCTACGTGGTGGTAGACGGGGTCTCGTCTGATACAATGACGATCAATGCTGGTGTTCCACAAGGCTCTGTCTTGGCACCAACTTTGTTTTTGCTCCACATCAATGATTTGTTGAATTTGACCTCCAGCCCAGTTCATAGCTTTGCGGATGATAGTACACTTCATTCCGCCTTTTCCTCTAGAGCCCCTATATCATCCAATGAGGCCAGAGGTGCAAGGCGAAGACAGGTTGATGCTTTAAATGAGGATCTGACAAGAATTCTGAAATGGGAATCTGAGAATCTAGTACAGTTCAATGCAACTAAAACTCAAGCTTGTATGTTCACTAAGAAGGCTGATCACACAATGCCCAATTTGATGATGTCTGGTACCACTGTTCCTATGAGGTCGTCAATATCCTTGCTGGGTGTCACCACCAACAGTGCTCTCTCATGGGACGATCATGTGAGGTCCATTGCGAAAACTGCTTCACAAAAACTCGGTTTTCTTTTCCGTGCGAAGAGATACTTCACATCCCAGCAACTGCTTATGATCTACAAAGCACAAATTCGACCTGTCCTGGAGTACTGTTCACATGTTTGGAGCTCAGCCCCCAAACATACGCTTAAGCTCTTAGATTCAATTCAGAAGAGAGCTATTCGCCTAGTCGATGACACAACACTCACCAAATCATTGACCTCTCTAGATCATCGTAGAAAGGTCGGCGATCTTTGCCTTTTTTATAGGTACTTTCACGGTCGGTGCTCAACGGAAATATCATCTATTACGCCACCACGTGCGATTCCTAGTAGACAAACCAGACGAGCTCAAGCTGGTCACCCCTACACTGTCAGGCTCGAGACCTGTCGAACATCGCTATACCAAGCATCATTCATCAATAGAACGGCAAAGTTGTGGAATTCTTTGCCTAGTGAAGTCTTTCCTGATGCTTACAACCTCCAAACATTCAAGAAAAATTCCAACACCTTCCTTCTTTCCCAAAATTCCACCGCTGGCTAACACGATGTTCCTCGAACATCATAGATTTCCCTTTCGTGCTGTCCACAGATAAAAAAAAAACTAGGTAGATAAGCTTACATAACAAGCAATTCAGAGAAATAGAAAATGTTACTACATTTTTTACGTAATATTTCAAATGGCTAGTGAACTTTATAATAAGAACAAATTTTTAGATTCAATGATATTATATGTCAATAACAAGAGGTAAATTACTTACTGCTTTAGTGATTAAATTGTTTATTTGTAAAAACTCACATATTATATATAATTTGTATGGATTGGCGAATAAACATTATTATTATTATCATGAATTAAAGGACAATGCCAGTGCATGAAATTTAAAGACCGCATCAACACAGGGTGTAACTAAATAAGTGTGAAACATTCAAAGGGGTGATTCTTCATCGAAAAAAAGATAGGATCTTTCCTATGAAGAAACTTCATTGGAGCATCCCATGTTAAGATACAGCCCCTTGAAGGGGGAACATATGCATGCATAATGTCTGAAGGTAGACATATTGAACATTTACTATGATTTCTACATGTTGCATGTTTTGTTATTTCTTGAATCGAATGGTTTGATCTGAGGAATATGTGGTAGGTTTTAGTGAAGACCTTCAAACCTGCATAGGTTCTTCGATTGACAGCAAAACACCAATAATGCAAGATTCAATCAAATCATCAGATATGCTCATAATCAAAGCGAACACCTGATTCAGTTGCTCGCTTGGAAACTGGTATGGTGAAACATGCGTATAACATTCTCAAAATATATTGATGGAAAATCATCGATTCTCAAGGCTTTGTTTTGAACAGCAAAAGCGTATCGATATCGATATATAGATACATATCGATATGTATGTATCTATATATCGATATATATCGATATGTATCGACACATTCGACCAATGCACGTTGTGACATCAATCTGTGAGAATTTCAATATCTCTTCGACATCCGAGGACATTGTGACATCCAAAATCGGATGTCACAATGTTTTCAATGTTAAATAGTCGGGAGACGGGATGGAAAGTTGTAGGAAAAATTTTAGGTGGATGTCGAAATGAAGGATTTTGAAAATTTTATATATTCGAGTTCTAGCGTGTATGTGTATAGATGTCGCGCAGGAGCACTGGCGCTGTATAAAAAACATACAGCTTTCAATTTCACACGGCTTACATTGTGACATCTAAGCAGAAAACATGTGTATGAAGGTTATAATTTTCTCATTTACCGCGCTTTACGACATCCGAAAATTGTCAACAGTGTGAAACAGTTGCATCTCAGTTGAATTGTTTTCAATGCACGGTTAATGTTTTAATGCTCGTCGGAAGGTAAATTGGAACATATCCAGTCATCGTTTGGATATCCCTCTATTATTATTTTAGTCTTTCCTAGAATAGCCTTTACGGAATGGGATGAAAAAATCAGTGTAGTTTCACTGTTTGTTGATCCTGCCATACGAATAAATCGCAATTTCGTCAGCTAAAAGGATGCCCAATTTTATCATTATGGGTGTTAATGAATTGAGCATTGAAGATACATTTAAGTCCACCTTTATATCGATATATCGATATATTCATATGTATCGTACATATCGATATATAGATATCGTTTCGATATCGCTAGTGTCGACCCTAAATATAGTTGGCTGTTACAAGTGGAACAATATTTCATCAATACTTACTCCCTACCATAATGAAATGATGTGAATCACCATTTATTCAAACATAGAAAAACCTTATCCGCTGAATATTATAAATTCATGCACAATTCAGACTGTTAATCAATATCCTGTTATCCCTTTATGTATCTTTAGAATTTATTTCAGGTCACCCGCACTCTTGCCCAACTACGTATGACTAATCATTTTGAAATCAAATACATTTTGAACGGAATTGCATACTCTATTGACCCTGATCAGAAATGTGCAGGATGCAACAAATATGAAAATGAAACCCTCCATTTAATATTTGACTGTCCAATTTGTACTGTCATGAATCAAGCTGATTCATGCCTGAGGAATTTGTCAACATTCATAGATGCTGCAAAACAGATTACAATCACTAATGTCAGAATCATTGCTGAGTATATTTGGATATACTTAGGTTACGATCATTCATTTTGAACGAATAATTGTAATCATTCCTAATACTGTATTTCATTTCTAGGCGGTGAAACTCTTCGAAACCATTCTATTGATTTTTCATTATTATTATTACTCACGTTCATATAATAATTGCTGTGAACTTCTTTGAAAAACAATGAAATTATTATTTTTTTCATTATTATTATTATTATTATTATTATATGCTCCTAAAAACCGTTTCTTTTCGACGTATGTTTACTGAACACTTTGTATGATCCCGGCGTGTCAACATCAGGTCCACTATATACATTCGAGTGGGAAGTATTTGTTGACAGTTCTGACAGACAATCAATGTCTGTTTGGAACGTCTTAATTTACTCGTGGCTGGAACACATTTAATACATTAGTGGGTGATATCGAATTCTTCCTCGGATGGGACCAAAGAAACACATGTCGATTGACGTGAAACAACAGAATATCTCTCAACAGAAACATGATACATAACTGCTCCAAAAGGAATGCCCTAAATATAATTAGTGCATGCATATCGCAATCCTACTAGAATCGAGTCAATATTGATCCTCGCTAACTTCCGTGCAAAGAGGTGCTTTACATCCAGCATCTTCTCATGATCTGAAATATTCCTCATGCTCCTACAACCTCCTACAACCTACAACAAAATACAATAACATTATGAGATTTCCTTCCGCCGTGTTGTAAAAAATGAGAAAAAATAGTTATTTATTTTCCACTTGTATATTGATTGCTTATAATACCTTGGGTACGCTCACTATAAACACACTCACAATGCCCTATACAGAGCGTTAGGAACTCCCGGTAATAAGGACCGCTGATATACTATGCATTTCTATCGTTGTCCGAAGATATTACCTAACAAAAAGATTGTTTTCCTACACGAAGAACGGAATATTCTTCATTCCGATACTACTATTCAGTTTTTCCCAGGTTGGTAGTATGAAGTATCATAAGACGTTTTTTTATCTGTTGACAACACGAGAGAAACATCTAAAATGTTCGAGGAAGATCGTGTTAGGCTAGCAGTGCAGTGACAGGAATCGCTCGTGGAAGTATCTATAAAAAAGGGAGAGTTCGTCCACATTTCTACGATGTTCTAGAGAGGTCAATGTTTGGTGAGTGTTGACTCATCGACCAGGCGAATAGCTTTCTTCTGAATTGAATATAAGATCTTCAGCTTATGTATGGGGGCTGAGCTCCAAACATGTGAACAGTAATCCAGGACAGGTTGAATTTGTACTTTGTAGATCATAATCAGTTGCTGGGATGTAAAGTACCTCTTCGCGCGGAATAGTAAACCAAGTTTTTGTGAAGCAGTTTTCCCAATGGACCTCACATGATCGTCCCATGAGAGAGCGCTGTTGGAGATGACACCCAACAGTGTGGTAGTCGACATCATCAAATTGGGCATTATGTGATCTGCCTTCCTGTTGAAGATACAAGCTTGAGTTTTTGTTGTATTGATCTCTACTAGATTTTCAGATCCCCATTTCAGAATTCTTGGCAAACCTTCATTTGAAGCATCGTCCTGTCTTCATCTTGCACCTCTGGCCTCATTGTAAAAGGCGGAATGAAGTGTACTATCATCCGCAAAGCTATGGATTGGGCATACGGAAGTTTGAGAGATAACAGATAGTAATGCAATCGGTCTATAGTTGTTAGGGAGGGTTTTCTTGCCCTTCTTTGGAATTGGTGGGACTCTAGCCGTATCTAAAATGAAATAAAATATAATAAAATAAAATAAAATAAAATAAAATAAAATGAAATGAAATGAAATAAAATAAAATAAAATAAAATAAAATAAAATAAAATAAAATAAAATAAAATAAAATAAAATAAAATAAAATAAAATAAAATAAAATAAAATAAAATAAAATAAAATAAAATAAAATAAAATAAAATAAAATAAAATAAAATAAAATAAAATAAAATAAAATAAAATAAAATAAAATGAAAGGTATTAGAGCATTTCAGACGCGCGCAATTTTTTTCATACAGAGTGTCCCATCAAGAATGGTACATGTAACAATGAATGGAATGTGACATGGGACAATGGGCGTAATGCAAGAATTATACCCATTGATGATTTTCTTTTTCTTAACTGCAAGCCCAGTATTTCGGAAACTAGTATTATTTTATATAAATGTGGTTTAATCGTCTCATTTTGAGTTGGAGAATCTGCGGTTGGTCTATGTCCCATTCATGATGGCACATCCTGTGTATGGGCGTGGCCCATATTTGAACTCCTGTTTTTTACTATCTATTGATGGTTTGCAGCAATAATTTCCGAATATTGACTTGACGAAGAATACTGCTAAAACGAAAAAGCCATACGAATATTAGGGAAATTCAATAATTTACAATATACAGAGTGTCCCTGGACTTCCTCTTTTCCTCTCGGGAATGTAGAGATGGAGTCAAAATGTCACCAGTACTTCATATAACTTTTTTCTTAAAATCTTTCGTTACCAAGTTACGGGCCCTCGCTAATTTACAAAATGAAAAATGTTTTTCATTGATAACTTTCAAAGAAAATATTGGAAATCATCCATCCTGTATGGTCCAAAATTAAGTCATTATTTCATTCCCTGAAAGCCGCCCCTGAAAACAATTGCTATTCCTCCATTAGACAATTCCATACTTTTGACAGACGGATTGAAAGAAACTCATTTTCTTCTCTTAGCGTCTGTGATGTACCTGTTTTTACCATTAAAATCGTCAACAATTGATATACCTCGTATCAAAATCCTGAGAAAGCCTAACAGAAGCTAACCACCCCCCTCTCCTCCCTGAAACTAGTATCCCAAACTTGTAGTTTCAATTTCAGTAACAATTATTTCAAATAAATTATTGACTTTTTTCCAATAGTCTATTGATATCCGTTCAATCACAAAAGTAAAAATATATTGGGATATCAATGCACCAGTTCATCCCGACGAGAGGTCAAGGTCGATAACAACGACGTTTCGGGTTATGCAAGACCCACCGGAATTCCTCCGTAATCTTCTTGATCTTTTGGCGAGCAGATATTCTTCGTCCGATCTCAGGAGGAGGTCAAACATTGCCACAACCTTCAGCAACGAAAGACAGCGTTGCCAGATTTGCGGAAATCTCTCCAAAAATGAGGATTTTTTTTGAGATATCGACCTGTATTTCTGATTGTCAGTAGATTATTGTCATAATGATTAGTTGAGTGGTGAAATCAAATAGAGAACTATCTATCAGCAAGGTTGTTTCAGGATCAGTTTGGTGTCCCGAAAAGATACCGACAAACTTCCAGGGGTAACAGGGTAAATGAGCCGTTTGGAATGTAGAGACGATAAAAATATTTAAATCATATACAAATAATTGAAGAAGTGTTTTCACTCGGCTTTCAATTCAGTCGATCACGATTTGCAGAATCATTTTCTTATCATAAACATTTCAAGAATTCCTACCTTGGCATCCAAGGATCCACCCCAAAGGATTCAAAATGACCCGACAGTGCCATCTTTGCATTGAAGTAAATGGTCAACATCTCGAACATCTATTAAAAACCATAATTCATTTGTTAATGAAGCAGAATCAATAAGTGAACAGTGATTCAATTAATGCGCAGAATCACAAGTACCAACGAGATTTTTTGCTCTGCAGACCAAACAGTTCATTTATTTATATAAACAAAAAATGCTTGTTTTGGTGTCCCCTATCACCCCTTGAAGTATGTCGGTACCTTTTCGGGACACTCTGTATATTTTACCGACGAAGCAACCATCCCAATTGAAGTAAATTGTAAAATTTTTGTCGATGACAATATCCTCGTTTGGCATGGAGAAGATGCCGATTTCATGAAATCAATTTCCACTAGAGAGGTGGAAATTGTGAAGCAATGGTGCAATTCCAGTTATCTATGTTTCGATGTCGAAACAAATTACCTAAGCACTTTCAACTTTGATTTGGGAGTTGCTAGACTAAACAGACATAGTTAAGAAAGCAAAATCAACTGAATAGTTTTCGTCATAAGGTAACAATACATTCGTAGTTATATTCATAGACAACAAATTGGAATTAAATCAGTATGCTGTAACACTGACAAATAAATTGACATTAGGATGTAATGAACTCAGAATTCTTCCCAATGGTCTGAGTTCATCTATATCAAAAATTGTCCATCATTCAACGACATACAATGAAAATATCATATTAGTCGGCAAATATCAGATGAAAAACATATCTTCCTATTTCAAACTTGATCTTGACAAACAATTCTTTGATCTATGATAGTAATAATGTAAATATCTTCAAATTGTTCTGAAAACTTGAGGGATGCCCTGATTACAACAAACAACATTTCGTTCAGTTCTTTGAAATATCCGTAGACTTTGTTGAGATTGTAATTGTTAATGATATAAAGAGAACTGAAATGGAGAAAAACCATTTCTCATCCTCTTGTTTTGTCAATGGCATTCAAAAATACAAGGAAGTATAATTCGAACGAAATTAGTTTTTTTTTTTCATTGTGTCATTTCTGGTATCAGCAGACTGAAAGTTGAAATCATCGATTATTCTCTAATTCGTTGGATTAGAAAGAGAGAGGAATATACTTCATGGTCTTAGAAAAACATGTCCTATTGACAAACACGTCATAGGAAATTGTAAAACAATTGAGAGTGACAAATAAGGATCGAAATACACCAATAAATAAAAAATCATCATCTATTGCAGTAAAAGGCTTTGTTGGTCGAATAGAATATTTAATAGTACATTACTTTTTAAGTCCAGTTCAAGAAATTCAATGAAAATTGGGGTCAAAAATTTGAGGAAATCTAGGAAAACTTTGTAGCAATGTCTGGGGAATTATCTCTTGGCTATGGCAACGCTGACGAGGACAATAAACCTGCTGAGACTGCCGGCCGCTTTGGAGAAGCGTGTAGGTAGTTAATGGAATACCACAAAGAGCCATTTGAACTTTGCGATGTTGTCAAATTTCAGGAATATTAGATAGTATTATTGATGGTTTGTCATAGAGTCCCATTATGGAAAATCTTGCATATTGCCGTAAAAAAAATGAAGTTTGACAGATGATATTTGATAGCTGATGTTCGATAGGTGATATTTGATGGAACTTTTTTGACAGGTGATATGTAACAGGTGACATCTGAAAGGTAACATTTGACAGATGACATTTGGAAGGTGGCATTTTACATATGATATCCGACAAGTGACATTTCACAAATGCCACTTGACAGATGATCTATTATGACGTCTAACAGAATTCGAAGACAGCAGGAAAAAGGACGTACTGTATGTATGAGATACGGTTGAAAAAATATAAATGGCAAAGCATCATTATGCTATGAAACTCATCATTTATAATAAATGTAATGAAATAGATGGCGAGATCGGAGAGCTGAGACATCTTCCAAAATAGTTATATCTAGATGTACAGGGTTTTCCTGTATATTTTTGCTACTTACCAACAGGGGTTATTTGAAAATGGCGCCGATTCCTATCATTCCCAATTGCATCTTTTGCATGGCTAACCATATTTAAGTACAGAATAAATGATATATTATTGAATTGAAAAAAATCAGCTCATTTTATATTTGCAATATTATACAGGGTGTTCAACAATATGTCAAAACATGGAATTTGCCGGAATAATTTTGAGTTTTTGACAAAAAAATCTGATGATTTAGAAAGAATATGAAAATTTGTGTTCATCACTTTCCGATAACTTCGTTAACTTCGAAATAACTCTTGTAGGTGGATTACAAAAATATATGGAAAAAACCTGCACATATATCAAGAATATTTCTTAGAAATGACGACTAGATTGTCTTTGTGGGTAAATAAAAGTTTATAAAGCCTCAATCGTACTTTGTGACTTTTCCAAACCATCAACAATGTTGCCACTGTTGCCAAATGTATGTTTCACCCAGCTGAATATTTTTCACTTTGAAAATCATGTAGGTCTGGATGGTGATTCAACACCTAAGCCCCCCTCGCTGCATCACTATTTCCTATGCTGACAAAGGTTGAAATCGGCAAAAACTTCAAAAGAAGGGACCACTGGACCATTTGGCAACTATGTTCGTTGACGATTTGTGGAATTATCGTAACCGCACCACGATAATATAGCCCGCGCACCGTTCCGAGAGCAAAATCACAAGAGACCGATGAGAGTTTGTTTACCTGCATCCCAGCTCGGTCCACCTTGCTCGAATCATCATCCATCGGACCATGATATTTCCTTGAGGTCCGTTTTGTTTTCGGGACGCCATTCAGCGAGAGATTCGTCTAGTGACCGGTGACAAAAAGTGGTAAAATTGGGGGTAACGGGTGTTTTGATCGGTAAGTTTATTGGTGTTTAATGATGTTTATTAATTCATTCGATATTACAAGATACTTAGATGCACGTCCATATTCATAACAGTTATCCTTTATTATCCCAGGGGTTTACCTAAGCACTCGAGGCGCTTGTTTTGTGCAGCCCTTTGGAATAATTCAGGATTTTCATTAGGTAATCAAAATGAATGGTAATCAAATCATACATATCAATGTACCGGTCTCAATGAAAATATACATTACTATAAAATTTCAATTAATAATTATTTTTTCTTTGGGATTATTTTCTAATTTTTGTTTATTTCTCTCATCTTACATTTCAATCTTCGGAGTGGTTGATATAGCAAGGATCCATATCTTTATTAACATCACGATAAGGTTCGTACATATAGTATACTTTTATGTATATATACACACGTACAAACATATACATACATGCATGTATGTATTTCTCCATCCAGATCCATTTAACTAATCATATATATTTTTTCATAGTAAATTCACTGGTGTTAGATAGTTGAGGTTGATTAATTTTTTTTATACCAATTTCATATTTGTTAAATGAGAGATGTTCTTTCAAACTGCGATCTAGTATATTGTGAAATTCAGGACCAAAATAGAAAATTTTTCGTTGTGTATGAATATAGGGATAGGAATTATTACTTTCAAATTTTCGGTAGATCTGGTATTTTTAATCTTTTGTATTAAAAATATTCAATATTATGCATCCATAAAAGACATATAAGTGATGAATATGAATACATCTTATGTTATACAACTTGGTTTCTTTATAGAGATATTCTAATTTCAATTATAGTATTTTGCATGGCTTGGAAACTGAGATAACTGAGAAACTGCAATATCTAATTACTGATTCTGCTAAAGATCTGTATACCATTAGATTTTTCATGTTAAGGAATCCTCTCCACTTATACATTTTGTGAGTGAGCTGAATAGGTGGAAGAATATTATTTGGTTTGTTCACACATCAAAAGTTGGCATTTTTCACTTTTAGACAGTCACTTTCCCAAAGTGATAGAATGTTATCAGTATTTCCGCGAAATTCCACAGTAGTACGTTTTTTGATCACTCATTCGAAAAAATTAATGATTCTGATTCACAAAATACGTCGTTATTTTTGGTAAAAAAGAGAATCTCTTAGAATATTTTCAAATTTGGGTCCTTAAAAAAGCTCTTAGTTGGCTAGGATCGCAGCCCAAGAATAAAATCACCCTCTTGTCGGATAAGCATTCAAAATACCTACCCAACAAACAAGAATTTTTGGAAATTGATCGAATGATAACGATGTCACTGGGGTAGTGTGCTTAACGTAGATACACTGTAGATACATTGTGCTCGATTTAAAACAAACAACCTCTTCATTACATTCATTACATTCTCAAAGCCTACTATTTTTACTGTTTTACTGCACGATATTTCCAAAGCGACTAAAATGCCTTTTTTTACAAAAAAAAACAGTCTATGTGTTATTTTATTCCGGCTTAGTTGAAAAACCCAGATACTAAATTCGAACGCAATATCTCATAAAGGGTCTTACTCACCCTGTATCAAAATCTAGGGAGTTCATAACGGGTGTCTCGAAAAGAGAATTCCCCGTTGCTAAGATACGTAGAACACTGTAAAATTTGTTGGGTTTGCTCAGTAAAAAATTTTGTTACGCCATCCGTATTAAAGATCAACGTCCTGAACAAAAATTATACACATTTTTCACGATTATGTCGGAACTACCTACTGGCAACATTGGGATGAAATTTTGTATGAATATGTCTTGAAAGCTGACAATTCGCATGAATTTGTTTTTATGTATGACTCTTCGTACCGAGTATTTTTGAAGATATTTTTTTGGAGGTTTCACTTTCTGGTCTGGATTTCATGTGAATTTAAACATGATTCAATTCCACACCGAAAAGGTACACTTGGTAGATCTTGATACTATGTACACCTTTCTCGGAATATTTTCATTTGAAAATGATGAAGTGATAACTAGGAACTGGAACATTTACCTATTCATTGAAAACCACAAATAATAACAATATTCATATGGTAGGGATATTGAACGAACGAAGAATTGAAAGAAAAAAATCAAAATTAATTTGACTGAATACATGAAATAGAATTTTTGTATTCGTATCATGTACTGATTGGATAATTCATGTTTTTAGTCAAATTCAGTTTCATTTTCTTCTTGTGATTCTTTGTTCAGTTGATAAATTCAACATAAGGATAATGATATTGTTTTTGTTATTCAAAGAAATAGGTTAATATTTTTCTATATCACCTAATTCATAACAGCACCAGTTTTACTTTTTCATTTTCAAAACAGAATATTTTGAAAACGACACACAGTTTCGAATTCTACCAAGATCACCTTTTCGGTGTGAGATTGAATGTTTTTCAAATTCACATGAAATTCGGTCTGGAAAATCTAACCTCAAAAAGCTATATTCAAAAATATTCGTATATCGGTACGAAACGTGTAACTAGCGCCCTCTATGAGGTTATGACATAAAAACAAAATTCATTTCTTTTCATCCCACTGTAGCCTGTAGGTAGTTCCGACATAATCAGAAAAAGGTGTATATTTTTTTTTAATTACGAGGGTGTTGCGGTTTGAAACGACAGACACTATAATGCTCGACTTATTATATTTTTTGTTAGGAAGCAATGAAGACGATCTATTGATATTATTATCATTGATAAGTGTAGAGGTTGTGTTTTTGCAATCCGAATTATTCGAATTCGAGAATTTCACGTGGAAAATAAATGAATTGCAGTTGCAATCTTATGAACTGAGCAACTATAGCAAATTGGGAAACTATATATCAATGGCATCATCCCTATTTCAATCATCTACTGAAAGGTGTTGAAAAGCTCATAAGTAAAGTACAGGGTTACTTTTGTCGATGTAATTTTTCTTCAAATATACAGAGTAGTACAGAGTATCAGAATACAGAATATCTATAACAGAAGGAGAGGGCGCCCACTTTCTTGAGATTTTTCAAAGAAGTGAATCTATGAGATCCAAAGTATGTTTCGGAGCTGAACTCCAAACATGTGAACAGTACTCCACGATAGGAGGAATTCGAGCTTTGTCGATCATGAAAAGCTACTGGGGGTGTGAAGTACCTCTTTGCACGGAACAAAAAGCCAAGTTTTCGTGAATGAGCTCTCGCAATGGACCTCGCATCGTCATCCTATGAAAAAATGCTGCTGGTGTTGATACCGAGCATGGATAGGAATTGCGGTACCTGACATCATCTTATTGGGCATTATTCGGTCCGCCTTCATATTGAAAAGTATTAATAAAATATAAAGTTTGAGTTTTTGTTGCATTGAAGTGCAAGGTGGCACTTTTCCGCACAGTGAGACGAATACAGTTAGATGAACGACGTAAAGCGGAACTTAAACCATGTTGACTCTTGAACATCATCATGGAAACATACTGGGTGGCCCAATGAAAACGAAACAAGGCCGATTTGACATAGTTATCGTTCTCAGAAAAAAAACGCTCGAACCGGTCGATTTTCATTTGGAGGGGGAAATATTTTGTGCAAAATTTGAACTTTTTCACTTCAAACCACTTGGAGGGGTGAGCTCCAACACTTGAATCTCAAATGGGATAAGGGGACAAGTGATACATCATTTTGGAGCTAATCGAAATCTCTCACCAACGTTTATTTGTTTTTGGAATTCAATGCTGTACTTTTCGAGAAAACACATCATAAAAATAATCGGCTCTTGATGGAAAGTAACGCTTTTTTCCCTTTCATCACTATTTCTCATTATGTAGTCAAAACGATATTCATCTAAATCCAGTTCTATCCAACATTACATAAAGAATCATTCATTTCAATGTCAGTTCCTCGATCTCTCAGTAAAATGCATACCCTGTTTCGTTTTCATTGGGCCACCCTGTATATTGTTTTTCTTTGAATCAGTTTTTTTTTCTGAATACGATGATGTATAACAATTTGATTTTCGCGCGAAATTGGTTGACAAAAATCAATTCCGTTTAAAAAAAAAGTTGACATTCGCTGTCGCTAGAGTTTAAATTGGTACCACCTCGTATTATCCGATGAGTCATTTCATTTGCTCCTTTTTTTTTCAAAATCGGAAAATTAATAGTTGCTCGGGGCATTTTTGTCAGTCAGCCTGTGTTTGTGAATGATAAATCATGAAGTGGTCATCATTACCATTAGTGGCGGATTGACTGTAATCTGCTTATATTCAGTTGGAGCTGATGAAAACGACGAATCAAAAATTGTATATTGATGGCGTAGCTCATTAATACACGAAAAACAGTGCGATAATGAGACTATTAGAGTACCAAAACAAAGAAAATATATTCTATGAGAACATTTTCGTTTCCAGATTCTTATCGTACGTATTCAGCAGATGATTAAGGTGTGGTGGCAGTCAGAGGAGTCGTTTTCTGTTGATTAAAAAGATTGAGAATTCATATTTATCCACATTGTATTGAAAATATGACAAAGAATTCATTACCCCATTGCCGAATTTCTTGCTCTTCATTGTTCTATGCGAAGAAAAGGGGGTTCTGCTTGAGAGCTAACAAAATCAATTCCAAAAAATCATGTTCTTGAAAAATTTGATCTTGAAACTATTTCAAGGCTTTCATCCTAGACTAATGCCTGAATGTGGGTTTTGTTAGCTTTACAGTAAAGTTAGCAGTAACCAATTTGATTTTTTTTGTTAGCATTACGTATAGTGGCGAATCCAGGCGATGTTTGAGGGGGGGGGGGTGCATAGAAAGTCACGGCTCATTAAGGTTAGCCAGAAAAAGGAATTTTTTATGGTAGGAATTTTTTATGGTGCATACATTTTGGGAGAAATGCTTTCTTACTAGGAAGATTGATTCTAGTACACATGAAATCATATATAGTTTCATTACATGCATCAAAATCCTTGATACATTTCTCAAATATATTTATGAATATATGTAGATTTCTTCGATGAGTAATATTGGATGGAACAGTAGATGAAAAAATATTTCTTCTCAAAAACAAAAATGAATAAAACATCAGCTGCAATAAAAATATATAAAAATCTAATATTGAAAACTATCTTATCTTAGCGGATCTTTGGATGATATCGTCAACATTCAGACTGTTGCAAAATATGCATTAATGCTAATCCATCTAACCTGGCTTCAACCATTCTAGTTCTTATCCAATCTTTCAGCCTTCTTCTTTTTTCATCTGTTGACAACACGAAAGGAACATCGTGTTAGCCAGCGGTAGAATTTTGCGAGACAAGGAAGGTGTTGGAATTTTTCTTGAAAGTTTGGAGGTTGTAAGCATCAGGAACGACTACACTAGATGCAACACCAGACAACATTATAGTTCCAGAAGTATGTTTATGTTTGGAAACACATTTTCGTCACATTTGTTTAGAGCAGTTATATACCATTGTCTGGTATAATTTGCTTGGTATCCCACATCTATTTACACAGGGGCCATGGCCTCTATGCCCCCCCTGAATCCGTCCCTGGTTACGTTACACTAACAGAACGCGCGTTTTTTTTTCGCTATCTTTATGGAGGTGTATACTTTACGAAAATCGGTTTGATATCCTCAATCCTTTTTTGTGGTGTGTTGGCATTAAACCAAAGTTTTTTTTGCCACAGACTTTTTGTAATTGTTCATATACACTTATATATGCATAAACAGATACATATTTTTTGATGATACATGATAGAGTTAAATTAAGATTTGTTCATTTATCAAAAATTCCACAATCGTTCGATAAATATTTTCCTTGAATGTGCTCAACAAAATGATGATATTTGTTGGCAATTGGACACCTTGGAAGATCAATTTATATAAGAATTCCGATCGATGTGTTCCGATCGAAGATAACAGGAGAAGATCAAATGATTGATATCTGCTTCTGATGAATTGTTGCAAGGGCAGATAGGGGATACATTAACTCCAATTTTGGCTAGATGTGTGGGAAAACCTCCATGATTCAGTTTCATTCTTGTTATAATAGAGGAGTGAAACCTCGATAATGTAATCCTCAATCCTTATTGCTTCTCAGTGGCCCTCGCGCACCGACGAAGAAATCCTCGCACCCCCAGCAGCAGCAGCGCGCGATGGGCTCTCGCATGGGTGGCGCCGGCGCGCCGGTGCCGGTCGACAAGGCGCTGGCCGCCGGCGTGCCGCGCCTGCTTGACGACCTGCAGCGACTCGCCGACGATCACGACTCGGCCGACGTCGTCTTCCTGCTCGGCAGGGACGAGGAGCGCGTCTTCGCGCACAAGGTCATCCTGATGGCGAGGTGAGGCGGCATTGCCGGATTCCAATTCGGTAGATCTACGAATTTGTATATAACTTAGGTAGACCATTGCTAGCTCGACTGGGAGCAAGAGGCGGTTATCACACGTTCACATATGAGGATTTCCGAGGATTCATTGATATACAAAAGCGAAAGGTGATGCCGAACTCATTCGGGTACTCTCATAAGCCTGGCAGAACCAATTGCATATTGCAAATTCGTAATAATTTATTACTAACTCATCACAACATTTACGAATTTATCATTACATATATCAACTTATCATTAATCATAACTGAATCATTATCAATTAATTACCATATTCGCGCATTCATTACACGTCATTTGATGGAAAATCACACGGGTATTAATGTGAACCTCAAAGAACCAATGCAAAAAATATGTTCTTTTCCAATTTTGGGAAACCAAAACTCGAATGAAAAGTTTTTGAAAATTTCTGCTGCTGCCTAATTTATTACTAATTCATTACCACCCAATTACCATATTGGCGAATTTATTACTTATCATTTTATGGAAAAAACAACGGCTATTTATGAGAACCTAGAAGAACCATTGCATAAAATATGTTCTCTTCCAAATTTTAATTCATAATTTATATATATAATTTATATATATAAATCATAATTTATTACTCTTTCATTATCAATTCATCTCCACAAAGTCGAAAATCATTTCATCATTCTCACTTTCATCATCTCCACTGTCATTTAATGGAAGGAATCGCGAATTCCTCTATCTTGAAGACAACCTAGCAGAACCAAAACTCACAAGTTTTTTGAAAATTTATGGTAGTTTGATCGTTTGATTGATGATATGGTAGTTGTAGTAATAAATTGGTGATAAACGAGTAATAAATTATGACGCATTTCAAATTTGGAAAAAACATGTTTCATGAAGTGGTTCTGCTAGGTTGACATTGTTATATGTACAGGGTGTCCCTAAAACGTGCGGAAAAATAGCTTCCACAAGTTCCTGAGGTGTAAATATGACGATCTAACTCAACTTACCTCAGTCCAAAAGTGGATGATTTCAGAGATACAGAGTGTCAAAAGTTCAATTTGATTTTCATTTTTTATAAATATTTTTTTAATAATTGGTGTATTGTCACAATATTCGGCTTGGGGGGGTTTTGCTGCGGAACCTTGCACACATTTGAAACGGAATAACTTTTTAGAGCCACCCCATATTTAATTTTTAAATGAAAATTCGGATTGTCCAACGTCTTTTACATAAAAAATGTATACGTGGTAAGAGTTGATTTCAGCAGCTGTTTTTGAGATATCTGGATTTTAAAAATTCATTTCTTGAATGGCCAGGTCTAAATTACGCTTCAAATGTGTTCAATTTCATTATTACAATAATTTAATGAATATTCATAAAAATATTTATAAAAAATGAAAATCAAATTGAACTTTTGACACTCTGTATCTCTGAAATCATCCACTTTTGGACTGAGGTAAGTTGAGTTAGATCGTCATATTTACGCCTCAGGAACTTGTGGTAGCTTTTTTTCCGCACCTTCTAGGGACACCCAGTATATCACCATTTATTATACATTCCACTCTGTACACACACTTCCTGAGTGGCAAACATAAAAAACCCTGGTTTTTATTGTAGTGCTCGGCCTCGAGCGAATCCGGCCTGTGTGGAGACAGTATACAATAAAAAATCATCTTCATTTTAAGAATCATTTCATTCACTCCCGACTATTATTCATAATAATAATAGTAACAAACAGTACACATGACCAGTAATAAGTCCGCAAATGTGGTAATTACTTCGTTATGAATCATAAATTATACATGAGAGTAAAATTTCAAAAACTTGTTATTTATTTGAGTTTCAGTCTGCTCGGTTGAAATCACGATCGAGATATTTCTCAGACTCTCATTTCTTCCTTTAAATGGAAAGTGAAATTTTCGAGTCCTTAGTATTAAATTAGTAGATAATAACAGAGTTATAAATTATGCATAGTTATATAGAAGCATTTTTGGTGCTATGATTCAGCTATGGAGGCCTTTCGGTTGTTAATTGAGTATGTACAATGAATTCAACAAACGATTTTTCGAGTGATTCCAAGACAAAAAGTTCATGTAATAATGTGTAAATCTACGGATGCTCAAGAATTTTATGACAAATCAAAATTATGGCGGCAAGGTGATGCGGCATTGCCGGATTGATATTCGGGAGATCTTTGGATTCAATATAGTGATATAGAGAAATGGTGGCTTGCTTATGAGAAAATGGCGGTTAGGAGGCGTTGCCAAATTAACCAGTGAATTTTCCAAGAATTTACTAACAAACAAAAGTATGAGGTCATGCCGAACTCATTCGGTGGATTTATACCTAATCTAGGTTAACTCCAGAAATGGAAATCCATATCCAATCAAAATTGTTGTGGTAGGTAATTCGGTTGGCGAACTTCTTACGTATTCACGAAAGAAAACATTGTTGAACTTTTCAGGTACAAACAAGCGTTGTAGAAGATAGCAGACAACACTGTTTTTATTTGGCACTATTAATAATTAACAACTGACCACAAAACGAATATTTCGAAATTCAACAACGATCGATTAGGCGTTTTCAAATGAAACTACAGTACAATGGAAAATGAAACTACAGTGAATATTGTTACAAACAGGGTATGAATATGCAGGGGGTTTCCTCCGTTTCAGCTCTTCATCCTTGAGAGAATGAACGAAGATTGTTAATGGAAAAGAAACGTTTTCCAAACACAACAAATACACACATTTGTTTGTCTCTTAACTGACATGAATAATTTAAACGAATACTTACCAACTGAAACTCAATGTACAAAAGAATGATCTCGCAGTAATTTCCTGAGCTCCCTCGAACTCCGAAAATTCGTGCACAGAAATTACTTATTTTCACATGATTCCTATTCTAACCCGAGCACTCGACTTCATATGGACTTTTTTCAACCGGCTCCCTCGTACTTTTTATATTGATCAATTGAAATTGAACTCATGATGGCTCGTCGACTTGATAATTTCTGGGAGAAATCTTAGTATTACGTGACGATGCGTTGTCGATATCCAGCGCGCATTATAAACATATTGTTTTCAACTCTTACTTTTCGTTTGGAGGCGTGTATGCATTAGAAAACATGCGTACTAATAAGTTAGGATACTTGCGGGATTTCGCGAAAGCAATTGACTTTCTTAGTGGAATTTTTCATTTCTACCTATTGCTTATCATATTTCTGTTCAATCTAATGCTCAGACCCTGGATATTGTGGCTTGTGATGCAGATTGGCAACACCGGAATAACATGCGAAGGAGAATGAATCAATCTGCGCTTCGAAAGACTGAGTGCTATTCGGTGGCTTATCTTTGGAGTTTCACTTTGAATAAACTCAATAATAAATTTACTCGGATTGGTCTGAAATTTTGCACACACTTCCTCTGATGTCGTACTAATCCACTATTTTTTTTTATTTTTATCTTAAGGTAAATCACTCTGTATATGAATCCCTAAAAAAATCAATCAATCAGTCACCAATTCCTGTTCACTCGCTTCCGAATTGCACGCCTCAGGTGTTCGTAACGGCAGAGGCAGTTCTCTTTCGTTTTTCCTTGCACTTGTAAAAACAAATAAGTCCGGAAAAGCTCGTCAAATATCCAGTCGGCGTTGCGAAATTGGTTCGAAATGAGGAAAGCGATTTTCCGGCGCAAATCCACAAGCCACGCTGTCGCACGGAAATTAATCTTTCGGCGTGCTCGAGTACGCTCCGGGCTGTTGACCCTCTGACACGGCTCCGGGTAAATTATTCCGATATACCGGGCGATATTCCCGAAACGGATACCCACGCAACAATAAATAAATAGGATAGAATGGAAATATAGCTATGAAACGATATGTATGCACACACCTATATCGATTTGCCTGTAACTGGAACCACTTTTATAAGTGATGTTTTCATATAAAACCAATTATTCATTATGAAAGTTAACCCTTTTTTTCGAACTCAAATTAGACCATTGTCCTAGAACCCATCAATACTGGTGACGTAATCATCCCAACTAGTTGACACATCCCAATTTTCTGAGAGACCATTGAGGATGACTTTTATCAGCACTGCCAGACAACCCGATCAAAAAATTTTGAAATTAATACCAAAATATCATTTTTATCAAACACACACGAGAAATAAAATGGTTCTTTTCATTTTGTTACGATGTTAGAGAACTGTAGCTGATCCAAACCTGTTTGTAAACACATCAGTACTGCAAAGTCACGGATGTTGTTCGAGATGTAATCATCATCAATCACAATTATGTTGCCAATAGTTTTATAATACATCAACACACGTTCTATCTGTGACGATGTAGATTGAAGAAATTATTGTCAAAATAATTGTCAATGAAAATCAGTAGTACCTATCTTAAAATCGAAATGGTTCTCACAACCTCATGTACACTGTGTCCAATAAAGGATACACAGTATGGGGATCTCGGAAACGATGGGAGATCAAATTCGGTTGAATGGGAAAAAAAGTGTGCATTCAGGGGGACATTCCAACATCTTCGAAAATTTTCAAAATTAGGTATATGTATATAACAGTGTTCAAGATTGAAGATACAGTGAAATCGATTTTGACGAAACCAAGAAATGAAGAACAATCATCATAAAATTGTTTATTTACGGTATACTATATGTTTTTTTTTTATCTGTGGACAACACGAAAGGGAAACCTATAATGTTCGAGGAACAGCGTGTTAGCCAGCGGTGGAATTTTGGGAGAGAAGGAAGGTGTAGGAATTTTTCTTGAAAGTTTGGAGGTTGTAAGCATCAGGAAAGACTTCACTAGGCAAAGAATTCCTCAACTTTGCCGTTCTATTGATGAATGATGCTTGGTATAGCGATGTTCGACATGTCTCGAGCCTGACAGTGTAGGGGTGACCAGCCTGAGCTCGTCTGGTTTGTCTTCTAGGAATCGCACGTGGTGGCATAAAAGATGATATTTCCGTTGAGCACTGACCGTGAAAGTATCTATAAAAAAGGCAGAGTTCGCCGACCTTCCTATGATGATCTAAAGAGGTCAATGATTTGGTGAGTGTGGAAAATATTATACCTGTGAAACTAGCAGGCCGCTATTATAGTAAGTATAGGAAGAGCATAAGAACAATAACAAGAAAATATATACCGACAAATCAATATTAATTGAACATATCCTCACTGAAGATGGCCGATTGGAGTGATATTGGGATCAAAGGAAAATAAGATAGCAACCAGAAACGAAAAACCAAAGAACCTGCTTGCAGTCTTCTGAACGGAGACAATACATGATATTGATAGAACTTCCAAAATTCTCAAAACTGAATATAAAAATGGCAAATTCAAAATATCAATCAATAAAAAAACACCTGGTAACCAGAATTTCTCCGTCTGACGACTTGTCACTTTTCAGTGTCAAAACAACCAAACATTGAGAAATTTACTAAGAAAATATTTATGAATTGTTGAAAACGGGAGCAGATTCGCTCCCGAAACGTCCACTAGGATAAGTAGAAGTTTTGTTTCTATTGAAAATTTATTTATATCTCCAATTTCTTTTTGAAACAAGGTGTCACTGGACAAATAGAGAATTTCTCTTTTACGTATCTGAAGGTTGAATTTTAAGCGCAGTGATATTTTGGGTCATGCAGATATCAAATCAGTTCTCACAACAATTATATTGAAATAATCATTATAACTTTCTTTTTTAGAAACGATGAGAGAAAATCCCAGAAAAATCTAGAAAATTGAATAGATATTTCTCATTTATATCTCTAAACGTGAAAAATTCATCTGAATTTTTTACCGTTATTCAAGAACATTTTTCAATATTTAATTTTTGTATCTCGAGAGTATCGGACTCGATTCAATCAATCTGATGGGACGTGAAATTCGATGGGGATAGGGATGGGGATGGGGATAGAGGGAAATTAGATGGCTGAATATGGAGAACAGGAGGAAGCTACACTTTGCTAATCTATGTTATTATGTCATAGCGTAATTGTAAATAAAAAAACACCGTATTTGCATCGTAAAATTACTTATAGAACTGATGTGCACAACATAAATATAAGAAATAGGGGCATACTGAGTGTACCACCATTTAAAACAGGAATTTTCAGACGCTCGTTCAGTTATCAAGTATATAGCATTTATAATTCGATTTCATCAAAACTTAAAAGATTCAGCGTTAAGAAATTCAAAGAAAACTTCAAGATACATCTTTTGGATTTTCAACATTAGCTTTCATAGCTCGTGTTTTGGTCATACATAGGTACGTGTATTCCGCTCAAAGTATACACAAGCGATTATCGAAATCTAGAAACTCCTGAGGGCAACTCATTAGTATATGCAACCGGCTATTTTTTGAAGAAATGTCTTTCACAACATTCTTGTGAAATTTGCCATGATTTCAGTAACTCAAACACTTCGAATGAGAGAGGAACCGCGTTCTGCGATCTCAAATCATATAGTAGCACAACATCAGGGGGTTTAGTTGTGCCCTCCAGAAATATCGTCGAGTTCGTTATTGCGCTAGAGGATATTTTCATAAGTGAATTTGAGGAACTGGTTTCCCAAGTTAACATTGGAAACACACTGGAAAAACATTTCGCAAAAATATCTTTCAGTCGTCCATGTGACAAGTTTCCTTTGGACTACTTCATCAATTTGTATTGCAGAGTTCGTATTTATTTCACATTGAAATTTGCCGATCGAAATATGTAAACAGGAAAAGCATCAAGTAAAGTTAATACAGAACTCACAATATTACAGCATTTGTGATTTTTCTCAATGTATTTCAATATATTATGACAAACGGTTCATTCCGATGTCGAAATATAATAAAAATCATAGTAAATATCCAATCCACTCAAATTTTTGGGTCGTCACGGTACATCAGCTATCGCGCGAATGCTTTTCCGTTACACTCCGTATCCACAGCGAATTCGCCATGAGGACACGTGACGGCGGTACGCTTTTGAGAATCTCAAACGCCCGACAGAGAGTCGTCCAACATTTATTATTTTTCTCCTCTTGCCACTTTTTTTATATGTATTCACAATAACTCAAACTTCATACTTCAAGCTAATTAGTTATATTCATACTTTCAGCTAATAAGTAATATTCAATTGATTTAAATTAAACACGTCTCTGTTTTTTTGGGTTAAGTGGAAGAATATTTTTGATTGCGCTAGTACTCAATCAAAAATAAACTTCGCCCTTTATTTTCAAACAAATCTATGTTTTTTTATGATTATATATGTGCAAATCTGATTGAAAATAATAAAGACGATTATTATTATTATCATTATTATTGATGATGAAATATTGAAAAATTAAAAAATGGCAGTTTACACATGATAGAACTTTCAATCCTTCATTACACTGATTGTTTTGAAAAAGGACGAAAGGTCAAGACTTTTTGAAAATGGCCGAAACTTAAAGTCCATATTAGGGAGTGGATCACAATTATGATATGATATGTGAACAAACCAGTAGAAATCGGTGAGTTCAAGTTATTTCCTGTCGAATATCTTGAACAATGAGAGAAACTGATATGAGTTTCCCGAACAAAAAAAACCCACTAGACTCCTACCTATATACTTAGTTCTGTGACAAAGACTGCACTGACATCCACACAAATTAGCATATTTCAAAGTTCGCATTATTCCCAACTATGTGGCCTACTCGAAATTAATGTACACATGGATATCCGAGAGAAGATGATCAAAGCCGGGTATTCTGGAAGACGACCAATTATGGAGGATAAGCGGAGAGCCATCGAGGCTTATCATTAGCCTCGCAGCGGGGGTAAAGAACAAAAGCCTTTTCCTTTATAATGTAGGTGCGTGTATATGCTCTGAGTAGGTATCTTTTGGCTTTGATGTCCTGTAACCAGACTGCAGGTACAGTATGAGTGTGAGAGATGTAATTGAAGAAGCAGGAGCAGAAAGGAATTGGCAGGACCACTTGTATAACAACTTTAATTACCTACATCAATCTCAACAAGACTTCATACGAATGAAACCCAAGGAATTGAGACTGGTCAAAGGATTTTCCACAATTTTGTGTCTACAAATTTCTGAACCATAAATGTATTCTTACCTCAAACGAATATTTCAATATTAAATTGCTCACCATGTTGATGTTCGTTCTTTTTTTTTATTGTTCATTATATGTACTTTAATATTGTCTACGACGATCTTTCAAAAGTACATGCCTCTTTGAGTAGATAGTAGATAGAAATAACTCGGTTGGATTTGAGAAGGTTGTTATTTTTTTTCAAAAAAAAATCAAAATTTATTTCCTACACCCCATACATGTCATATATTTTTACATAATTTCAAAATTGAGTTTAATGTATAAGTAAAAGTAAATTACATTTTTCAAGTGATGATGCTGCTGGGAGGATACAACCTAGGTACGAGTACCTGTACTGTTGAGGTCCTTCTGCAGAACCATTTACATTTAGGGAATTGAGTTTCATTTCAATTGTTACTTACTTGAGAGTGGGAGAATAGATGAATGAATGAATGAATGAATGGCAGGAAAAGAAATGGAATTTATGGCGTTGATTAAATTAAATTATGGCAGATTTTTTTTACGATCTGCGGCGGTAGTAATAATATTAATTAAGATGAGAACAAATTAAGTGGTATTAATGAAATATATCAAATTTCTCAGGGCACTGTAAGAGCAATTTCTTTATTTCTTCTTTGAATTTAGGTTTTTTGAAATTTGTTTTGTGTTAACAGGCAGTGAGTTGAATAGCTTGGGTCCATAGTAAAAATAGGTTTTATGTGTGAGAGTTTTTCTGAATACGTTTATTTGTATATTCTGCTCTGTAGCTGATCTTGTGGTGGAGGTTATTTTTGGATATTTATCCTGCTCGAAAAAAATTTTTTGGAGACACTGATAGACGTATATTTGTCTGATTTTAAACAAGTTGGTTTCCTCATAGAGTAGTGTAGTTGAAAACTTTCTGTCTTTTTTAAATATTATTTTAATTAAGGTATTTTGAGTCGTTTGTAAGTTTTTCATTGTGGTTGTGAACGTTCCACCCCAAATGGTTATACATTAGCTTAATATAGATTCTACCAAAGACCTATATATCATCAATAGAATTCTTCTAGATAAAATATATCTGATGTTATAAAATTTATGCATTATGTATCGTAACCTTTTAGTAAGAAAAACTATTTGATCCGACCATCTAATATGCTGGTCAATCATGATACCTAAATATTTGATGACTTTTACACACTCTATAGATGGGCAATCACATTCGGGGATATTACATTTGGGGTTATGAAGTTTAATGTTAAAGGTGGGCTGATCGGTTTTGTGGGTGAAAATGTGATATATTTTGTTTTAATAATATTCAGGCTCAATAGGTTGTGATTCAGCCAAAGTTTAATGTATTTTAGTTTTTTCTGTTTTTCTGTGGACTTCACTCCAGTTTTCACCCGTAAAGACAATCGCGGTATCGTCAGCGTAACTAATTAATTTTCCCTCGAAGTCTTTTATTTCGGCAATGCTGTTAATATATATTAAAAATAGAATGGGCCCTAGAATTGTTCCTTATGGGACTCCTATCTGTACTGTTTGTTCTGAACTATGCTCACTTCCTACTCTCGTTCTTTGTATTCTGTTTTTCAAATAATCTTTAAATAAATCTAGTGGAATGCCATATTTACTCAATTTGTCAATGAATATGCAGTGAGATACTGTGTGGAAAGCCTTTGCGAGGTCGAGGAAGACTGCAAGGCACCTCCTCGACCCATCAAGGGCCCCCGACACCTCCCTCAGCAAACACATTGCTGCATCTTCTGTGCAAGAGTTTTTAATAAAACCATATTGATCAGCAGTGAATATTTGGTGTTTGCTCAGAAAACTTTGTAACCTGTGCTTTAATGATTGCTCAAATAATTTACCGAAGTTATTCATGGTTGAGATAGGACGGTAATTTGTTAGAGCGGTCCCCAGCCTTAAATACAAGAGTAACTACTGTCTCCTTCCATTGTAGTGGGATCTTTCCACTCGCGAAACAGAGGTTTATGATATGGGCTATAGGAGATGCGATTTTTGTGTGGATGTGTTTAATTAGTTTAGTGTTTATTTCATCTGGCCCGGGAGAACAATTGTTTTTAAGTTTGATATCAACACAATTATTTCGTTTATCCCCACTGGGTCCAGGAATAGTGATGCTTGTATTGTGTTTTCTTCTAGGAAATCCTCTGGTAATTGTGTATTCTCGATTTTGTTGGCCATATTAATTCCCAAATTTATAAAAAAAAGTATTGAATAAATCAGATTTTTCAGTGTTGTCCTGCACTGTAATGCATTGTTCGCTTTGAATATCCGTGTTTGAAACTTGAATTTTTGAGTTGCTTCCTGTTATATTATTTATTATGTTCCAGATTTTTTTACAACTGTTGTCAGCTTCATGCATTTTTTCTTTATAGTGATTATTTTTCGTTATTTTTGATAGTGAATTTAGTTTATTCCTATACTCTTTGTAATATCTTTCCTGTTCTAGTGTACGGTTTTTATTTGACATTTTTTTTTTCCGCGAATCCCTTTCATAGATTGAATCTATCAGAGCCGTTGTTAGCCAAGGCTTCAGTTTATTCTATTTTTTTGTTTTATTATTTACTTCTGAATCTCTCTCAATATATTTGTTTAATTTTCCTATAAACTTGTCGTATGCACCTTCGGCGTCGTTTATTTCAAGGACATCATTCCAATGTTCTTTCTTCAACAGATTATTTATTTTTCCATAGTGCCGAATTTTAAAAGTTTCTTTATTTTCTTCTTGAGCAGTAATATTGTCACAGGTGAATGACAGGTTCACAAAAGTTGTGAAGGGATCAGTGATGTCAGTATGAAAGATGATCGGATCAATGTGTATTTCGTTTTTTAAGTTTTTTTTTTTTTTATCTGTGGACAACACGAAAGCGAAACCTATGATGTTCGAGGAACATCGTGTTAGCCAGCGGTGGAATGTTGGGAAAGAAGGAAGGTGTTGGAATTTTTCTTGAATGTTTGGAGGTTGTAAGCATCAGGAAAGACTTCACTAGGCAAAGAATTCCACAACTTTGCCGTTCTATTGATGAATGATGCTTGGTATAGCGATGTTCGACAGGTCTCGAGCCTGACAGTGTAGGGGTGACCAGCTTGAGCTCGTCTGGTTTGTCTACTAGGAATCGCGCGTGGTGGCATAATAGATGATATTTCCGTTGAGCACCAACCGTGAAAGTACCTATAAAAAAGGCAAAGATCGCCGACCTTTCTACGATGATCTAGAGAGGTCAATGATTTGGTGAGTGTTGTGTCATCGACTAGGCGAATAGCTCTCTTCTGAATTGAATCTAAGAGCTTAAGCGTATGTTTGGGGGCTGAGCTCCAAACATGTGAACAGTACTCCAGGACAGGTCGAATTTGTGCTTTGTAGATCATAAGCAGTTGCTGGGATGTGAAGTATCTCTTCGCACGGAAAAGAAAACCGAGTTTTTGTGAAGCAGTTTTCGCAATGGACCTCACATGATCGTCCCATGAGAGAGCACTGTTGGTGGTGACACCCAGCATGGATATTGACGACCTCATAGGAACAGTGGTACCCGACATCATCAAATTGGGCATTGTGTGATCAGCCTTCTTGGTGAACATACAAGCTTGAGTTTTAGTTGCATTGAACTGTACTAGATTCTCAGATCCCCATTCCAGAATTCTTGTCAGATCCTCATTTAAAGCATCAACCTGTCTTCGCCTTGTACCTCTGGCCTCATTGGATGATATAGGGGCTCTAGAGGAAAAGGCGGAATGAAGTGTACTATCATCCGCAAAGCTATGAACTGGGCTAGAGGTCACATTCAACAAATCATTGATGTGGAGCAAAAACAAAGTTGGTGCCAAGACAGAGCCTTGTGGAACACCAGCATTGATCGTCATTGTATCAGACGAGACCCCGTCTACCACCACGTAGAGTGATCTATCTGCAAGAAAACTCGATAGTAAAAGACACAGTTGGGGCGGCAAACCATATGACGGAAGTTTCGCTAGGAGGCCTTGGTGCCAAACTCGGTCAAATGCTTGTTTGTTTTTTCGGATGAAGATATGATCAATGCATGATTTGGAAATGGGGGTAACTCTGGTGGGTTTGTTTATATACGATTGGAAACCTTGTTCATTTAGTATATTTAGGTAACTATTTGTTTCATGCAATTCTGTTTTCAAAAGGTTTATGTTAATGTCACCTAAGAAGATTTCTGAATTTTGTTTTTCAATCTGTTGTAAATATGTTTCTAAGTCATTTAGATAATCTAAGACATTGGTTGAGGGGGCCGATAGTAAGAAGTTAAACCAACTTTGTTATTCTTAGATAAGTGTTTAGTAGAAAAAATTACTCGTAGAAATTTGCTATTTCCTATTTCAATGGTATCAACGGTAGGAATTATGTGGTTTCTTATATAAATTGCAGTTCCATCACACTTGTAGATAAAAGAACTGTTATAGTAAAGTGTGTAGTTTGGTATATTATAAAAACTTACCTCTAGTTTTCCTGTTTCGGATAGGATTATAACATCTAAAAGATCTTTACCTGCCTCTATATACGCTAATAATTCATCAAAATGTTTTCTTAGACTACGAATGTTAAAGTGTGTAATTCCGATTCCATCTCCAATCCTGCCACTCTCTTCACCGTCTATATACTCCTGAAAATTACTCAATTCCTTTGTTTGAATTTCATGTTCATTGTCTAGAGTTTCCAAAAGTCCAAGCATTTCTTGTCTGATGTAATATAATTGATCTCCCTTAGGAATGTTAGAAATTGGGAAAATTACCAAGTGTTCTTATCAGTTTGTACATGATAATAATAACATAAGGAACTATTTATTCAAGATTTTTTTGTGATAAAAAAAATTATTCGAGTATGTTTCTAAGATCATTTTGGTTTCTGATGATAGTTATCTTACTGTCTTTGTTTATTATGGAACATGTTTGAAAAGGTAAAGAAAAAATGTTTATTTATTAAAATATAAGGTACTTACAAATTGGACTTTGAGTCCATCTTCAATGGGCACAGGGAAAACCTTCTTGTTCTACGTTCAGACTGTGAATCTCCTAGTATCATGAACTATCAAACTATTCCAACATTTCCCTCTCTGATTCTATATGAATTTCTTTATCTCAGCAGTTTTTTAGTGTCAATGTATTTTCCGATCAATCAATCAATATTAGTTGTAATAGGAATCTTCAATTCCTGTCTAGGTATGAATGTCATGTAATACCTTGGATTTGAAATGTTGTATTATGTTCGGATTTGGAAATTTCACCAAAATCTACTACATGACAATATTAATTATTGTCATCTGCACTCTCTTCTGACTATTCCTTTACATTTTCTCAATGTCTTGTTACTAATTCAAGAAAGTAGGTGATGCAGAAATGATCAATGGCTTCCAGATATTCTTAATAAGAATGTCCAAACATGTTTCGAGCAATTTGAGAGAGTTTCAAGAATATGAAGATCTCCAAAGCATTTTTGAGAAACTCGAACGTGAATACCAAGAATCTCGATTTATTTTATAACTTTGGATTAGTCTGTTGGACAATTTCAATTATCAAGATTATCAAGAGATGCTAGATCCGCGCGTGTCGTATTTCACAACCAACTCACCAAGATTTGAGATTTATTATTATCAAATATCATTTCTGCAGAAAAAAAAATGCTAAAAAAATAGCACACAAAGATGTTGGGGTTGAAAATATCCTAGGTCGGCCCTGATTGAATAATGAAAATAAGTCCGATGAACTTCAGTGGAATCTGAAATATTCAGGAAATAGTATCAAACAATGACAAAATCTCAAAGGAATCTTGAAATCTGCAAACAAATTCGAAATATTTCAAGAACATTTCGAAATTATTTTTGGCAAACAGTATAATGGATTGCCACATTCTGAAAGATTCCAAAGAAAGAAACATTTCTGAACATGGAGAATCCCCAGATGACCAAGTAATTTCCGGAAATTCAAACGCCAAGAAATTCAAGATTTGATTGATTTGAATATTTTCAGAATATTTCAATTGCATTTTTGGAGAGACTAGAATTCAGAGAAATGTTCAGAAGTACTCCTATTGGTTTCCTAGAAATTCTGAATGATTTTAAGAAATCAAGAAGAATTTATGAAAATTTGAAGAAGTTTGAGAGAGTATTAAGAATATCAAGATGTTCAAAGGAAATACTTTCTGTAAGTTTTTCGATGAGGTGCTCTTTAGTGGGATTTTCTCTCCTCGTTTCTAAAAAATAAAGAAGTTATTAAAAATTATTTCAATATATTTGTAGTAAGGACAGATTTTGTGATTTGCCCAAAATCTCATTGCGCTCGAAATTGAACCTTTAGATACCTTTAGAAATTCTTCATTTGTCAGTGACATCTTTTTTTTGAAAAATTCGGAAATACAAATAAATTTAATGAGAATAAAACTTCTACTTATCTTGGTGGACGTTTCCGGAACGAATCTGCTCCCGTTTTCAACACAATTAAAGCACTTTTTCGTAAAATTTTTCAACGTGCAGTTGGTTTTTGACATAACCTTACAACATATGGCCGATTGGAGTAATATTAAAATCATAGGAAAAGGAGACAACAACCAAAAACGGAAAATCAAAGAGTCTGCTTACATTCTCCTGTACGGAGACAATAATATTGCTTCTTGTTTATTTGATATAGATAGAACTTGGCACCCAGTTCTGAAAATTGAATATGAAAATGGAAAATTCAATATCAATTGATAAAAACACCTTGTAACCATAATTCCTCCGTCTGCCAAATCGTCACTTATCAGTGTCAAAAACCAACTGCACGTTGAAAAATTTTACGGAGAAAAGTGTGGTAATTGTGTTGAGAACGGGAGCAGATTCGTTCCTGAAACGTCCACCAAAATAAGTAGAAGTTTCATTCTTATTAAATATATTTATATTTTCAATTTTTTCAAAAAACAAGGTGTCACTGACAATAGAGAATTTCTCTTTTAGGTATCTAGAGGTTTAATTCCAAGCGCAGTGACATTCTGGGGCAGATCACAAAATCTGTCCTTACTACGAATATATTGAAATAATTTTTAATAACTTCTACTTAATTTTTCAGAAACGAGTAGAGAAAATCCCACAAAAAGCTGAAAAATGAATGTTCAAAGTAATTTCGATAATTTCGAACATCAAGAAATCTATTGAAGTACGTACCTCGATTTCGCAGATTCGCGCGGGTAGTATTTCACAGCCACACAAGATTTGAGATTCATTATTATCAATTATCATTTCATGATATTTGGAATGAGACACTATCAGAGATGAGGTTCAAACCAACGATGATTTCAGATTTCTCGTGAGAAAATCGCTAAGATAACTTTTGAATGTAAATCTCTTGAAATATACGCACAAGACTTTGTTTTTTTTTTCCAAAAAAAAAAACATTTTTTCCAATTCTGCAATTCGAAACAAAGTTTGTTGAAAATAAAAAAATAAATGCGAATTTTATTGAGATTCCTTTAGGTGTCCCGTATTCATATCACATGCAGACTGTAGAGACCTATTTTTTTACATCAGCATTCTAATAATAATGAAAGCTGCTATTGAGGATCAGTTAATTTTCATGGACTGCTTCTATAGGTGTAAGAGTTTTCAAACTGCCAAACGGGGGGAAATTTGCCGAATCCCCGGCAGTTCCGTTTCTCCAGCAGCTCCTGGAACTCCCACCCCTGTCAGACTACCTCAAACCCCACCAGAAACTTTCAAGCAATTCCTGCTCTACGTATACACGGGAAAGGTGAGTTCTCCTTGGAGAAAATTTTGATTGAAATGCTATTGAATCATATTTGTTCGCAGATTCTATTGCAAGATAATGGCGTGTTCGAGATGATGGCCCTAGCTCAAGAACTAGGAGTTAATGAACTTCGAAATGCTTGCGAAGATCATGTCACTTCTACTCTTTCTGTTCCTTCGGCATGCACATTTCTGGCTGCTGCAATGAATATCCAAGACAAAACTTCAGGTAAAATAGATGATGAAGACTCATGAAAACATATATTATGTAAACATCTAATGCACCGCATATAACAGATGTTATCATTTCCAAAAGAACAGTTTTCAACTCCGAAGCCGATTCAAATCATATGAATTAAGGTAATGATAACGTTATTCTTCAATACTTCTGTTAACGACACAGCAAAAACCATTCTATATATAAGTTGAAGTCACTATACCGGTCATCAAATTCGTTGGGCACGCATATAAATATAATTCGGATGATAGAAAATCTTTCTGATTAGAATAAGTCATCTAATGAACTATTATTTTCGTTTCATCTCTGCTGAATTTCAAATGCACATCGAATTGAAATTTTTGATCTCTAATATTTGTTTACACCATCTAATATACATCTCGATCTCATTCACGGTCGACCACAGAATATCTCCATAGCGGCCGGCCTATTCGGTGGTGTCAACAACCACAGCACCCAGTTCGAGTCTGTCATTTGTCGTTCCTTTTTCCTAACCTCCAAATCATATATTTTCGCATTGTTGTCGTTTCTGTACGGCATTATTCAATTGTGATTATATCTCTTAAAATATATCCATAATGGCATATAAACCACAAAAAGTACAAAAGGTGATGGTCCAGCCCATCAACTTGATATTCAGGTACCTGCAAAACCGTTCCAGAGTACAAGTTTGGCTGTACGAAAACGTCCATCTACGCATCGAAGGCCACATTGTCGGTTTCGACGAATATATGAATTTGGTATTGGACGATGCTGAGGAGTTCAATGTTAAATCAAAGAACAGGAGACCATTAGGAAGAATCATGCTCAAAGGGGATAACATCACTGTGATACAGAATGTGCGGCCTGATGTACCAGTTTAATAGACTATTTCCTTTTTTTCATGAAAAGGACTTGAAAATAATTTCTCAATGATCATTGCATTCAGCAATGCTTATTGAGTTTGTCTAGTGATTAAGCTTGTGGTGTATCCATTCCCAATAAATCTTTGCTATAATATCTGTTTTCATTACTCCCAGGATTTACAAAGTTCATAATTTTTTTTTGAAGTACTACTTTGTTGTCTTTATAGGTGGTAAAGCTGCTTCTGGATTTGTTGAGAGATGTGTCAACTATATAAGTGAAAATGCTGCTGAGTGTGTCCGCACTAACTCATTCATGAATCTTTCAAAAGAAGCAGTTATCAAAATAATATCTTCAGATCATGTGAGTGAATGAACAATGATTTTCTTCACATTTATAAGTTGTCATTCCACCTTATTATTCCTTCAGTTATGTTTGGAAGAGGAAGATGTATGGAGAGCAGTTTTGAATTGGGCTAAATATCAAGCAGGTGTTACACAGCCTACTGCACATTGGACTGAAGAAGAAAGAGCAAGAGTTTGTCAGCATTTATCTCTTGTAATCAGCCATGTTAGATTGCTTTTAATAGGTATTGATTACTTCCATATGAAAGTTTGAAGTTTTGATCAATATGTTTCCTAGATAGCAGAGTTTTTGCTGAAGAAGTGGAGCCTACTGGAGCAGTCCCTATGGAGCTTAGCTTGGAAAGGTACCGTCATGCTGCTTTACCCAGCAAATATCCTACAGAATCATCCAGTGATGACAAACGCTTGCGACCTCGCATTTCCCCACATCTGTTCCCAGGGTCCACAATTCTGGGACAAGACAAGAGTCACTACCAGAGGATATTGAATGCTTGGTATGGAAATGCTAAGCAAACATGGAGGCTGGCTTATAGGGCTAGTAGTCATGGGTTTTCTGCATCTTCCTTCCATAGACATTGTGATGGTATATCTCCTTCCTACGTCATAGTACAGGTACAGCTTTTCCTCATTGTTGTTTTCTATTTCAGATAATTTGCAATTTTTTATAGGGAATGCGAGGTGAAATTTGCGGAGGATTCAGTGATGCCGCTTGGGGTAGGCCTCCAGGAAAAAGCCATTATGTTATGTCGGAAAGGGCTTTCCTGTTCACTCTCTTGAACCACCATGACTTACCTCCCACACAGTTCCATATTGTTAAAAAACCATTTGCCATTTGCTATCATCCTGAGTGAGTACACTGTGGATCTCTGCAAGACATTCACAGACTTTATTTCTGATTCGTTTTTAAATTTTTCAGATCAGGTCCAATCTTCGGTGCTGGTGCAGATCTGTTAATTTCGAATAATTGTAATCTCAATGTGGACAGCTATTCTAATTTGCCTCACACTTATGAGGGAGATGGAGCATCACCATCAGTTCTGATGGGTGACTACAACTTCACTGTTTCTGATTATGAAGTTTTCACTCCACTGAGTACGACTAATACAAAAATCAACAAAACTGAAAGATATCAATAATTGCTGTTCCTATTTGCATGAGTTCTAAATCACAGATTATTTGTGCAATGTGTTTACTGTAAGCCTGGACTTTATGAATATGTTTTATTAGCGAGACTGCAATTATATCATTTTAACTATATTACCTTCATTTAACATCGCTCTTGTTATGATAATGGAGGATTTGGCAAGAAGCTAAAGGTTTCTTTTACATTTCAAATTTGGTAAACAAAAATCAAGTTCAATGACAGCGACCGTAGACTACATAAACACGGAGCAGAGATGAACTTCCTATTCATACCTCAAAAAATCACGAAACATCTCAATTGACAGATGAAGGGCGAGAAAACAACTCGTCTGAGTAATACCATTCTGTGCGTGCTGTCTCTCTGTTCTCTGATGTAAGTTTGTTATATTTACCTTCTATGAATTTATTTTTGAAAATGTCAAATTAAATTTCCGAAATCCACTGAAATCGTCATTCACCATACATTTTCGACATCTTCTCATACTCCAAAATTTCAGCGATGTTATAAAGCCCATTCATGTAATGTCACGTCGCCCATCACCATTAGATAATGATCAATGCAGACAATGTTCAAGTTTCTCAGAATATGTTAAAACCACCAAAAAGAAGGTTCGAGAAGAGGAAGATGGAACAAGTAGTGGATCTTCAAATGTAAGTATTGCAGGGATTTATTTTCTTTATCGCCCAAACATGGTTAATATTTCGTTCATGTTTCTATAGTATAGTGATGATTCACATGTGAGAAGGCAGGACTGTCCTCTGGATAAAGACGAATTGGGAAACAAATCCTGGGGTCTCCTCCATACAATAGCTGCCAAATACCCAGAGAAACCTTCTAAACAACAACAGTGTGACATGAAAGACTTCTTCAAGCAGTTATCCAACTTTTATCCATGTGATTTCTGCGCAAAAGATTTGAGAGATGAGTGAGTACATTAACTGAATAGTTAATGTAAAACTGATAACAAATTCTGATTTCAGGCTTAAAATTGATCCACCAAAAGTCCAGTCTCAAGAAGAATTGAGTCAGTGGCTATGTAGGTTACACAATAAAGTAAATGTAAAGACAGGCAAAGAAGTATTTGACTGTTCAAAAGTAAATGAAAGGTGGAGGGATGGTTGGTTGGATGGATCATGTGATTAAATGGAAATTGAAACATGTAAATAATACACATTAGCAATAAATTAGGGATATTCAAATAACATGGAACTTTAATTGGGATATCCAAACCTAACTGTGCATCTGAAATATTCTGCTAAAGGCTGTTCCATCTAGAAGAAAAAAATAAGATAAACAAAACTAACTTTATTCCTAAAAACTATTCAACCCAGAAACACTACTTCTGGAATGGGTAATAGTCCAGTCCTGTATTGTATTTAAATTTGGGTTTCTCTGTCCTCTTAGATTGTTCCACAAGAGCCAATACATCTTTACGATATGGTGGTGGTTTCAATTCATCATCTAAAGTACATTCAAAGTTATCTGGTTCTAGTTTCTTGTATATCCTTCTTCTGATAATATCGATATCTCTGCCGTACTCATCAAATAGTTGATCTACTGAAGTTGGTGGTACATTGAATTCATACAAGAAATAGCTGAAATGCAGAGTAGGTATATAGTTGTTTCATGTGTGGAAACTGAAAGTATGTACCTAGCTTTATTGTAAACGACACCGTGTACACTGGTTTTATAAGGCATATCTCTGGTACCGAGATTTTCTAGCTTCCTTATTAGTCCTCCATGTTCGAATATCAAACTAGCTGTCCTTTTCAAAACAGTTTTCAATTCTGGCTGTGAACAAATAAGGTCAGATATATTTTCTGATATACACTAATAACGAATAAATACCTTTGGCATCACTCTCAATAAAAGCATCAATTCATAATTAATCATGATTTTAAATTTCCAGATTTTTCAATATTCATAAAATGTATGTTTATTGGGATGTCAACTGTCATGACACTTGACCATTTCTTGAAAAGGCCTCTATCACACTAGGGTTGCCAGCTCTACTGTTTTTCAATAGATCTGCTGATTTTAATATTGATTTAATGGATGTACTGAAACATTTCATAATCTTCTGAAAAAATTAATGACATTTGAAACGGATCAAATCAATCAGAGGATTGATTTCAATGACTCCATATTTATCAGTATGAACCTTATAAGTGCGAAAAAATATTTTGGAGAAGAAAGCTGATAAACACTTGTAAAACATTTTCCAAAATTGGTTTTGGAGAATGAATTTCAATTGGTAGATAATGAATGACAATGATTCTGAAAATCAGATTCATGATATAGATGTAGAAAAATTCTGGTCAAATATTGAAAATATGCGCCATAGCGACGGAACTCCGATATTTCCAGATTTGAATAGATTTCTTCACAAATTTCAAACTTCCTCACATTCCTCGTGGATGAAGTTTTCTCTGAGGTGAACTAGTATCATGAGACATCTACACACAAAAAGTTATTTGATGTTGAGATATAATGAATTTACAAAACGATGATATATTTGTAAACCAAAAATAGGACTTATTACTTATTTATCTGATTCAGATTGAATTAAATTTATTATATACTTACCTCTGCTATAACAGTTTGATTCCTAAGTTTCATTCATTTTCATTGTTCAATCACGCTATTTGCTCCTGTTTTTTTATACTCGAATCTGATATAAACACAGCAAGTACATATCTATGTAACTTCATTATTTTTATTTTTCAAATGTTTGTTTCGATTGATTGAAATACATATTTTCGAACGTTATAGGTTTATTTCATTATCTTTTCCTGAAATTTTTATATCATAAAATAAATTTATAAATCTACTGATTTTTACAAGGTATTTACTGATGAAATAAAAATCGACCTGGCAACGTTAGTTACACCACATACAACAGAAAACTGTGACTAGACCTAAGTCATAAGGACCAGAACATAGAATAATTGTGTAATACTCTTTGACCAGACTGAGATCTCAGCTGGTTCTTCTTCTTGCGTGTTCTTTCGCCACGAAATCACTAAATAAATATTTCAGGTTATATTTTGATAGTAACATCAAAAAAGTACAACCACATTTTCATTTCTAATATACTAGATATTATTGAGAGTTCTGAATTTCTGATGGCCGAAGACGATACAGTTAATGGTAACATCGACGAAGTACCAGAGAAAGGACAGCAGAAAAAAGTTGTTAAATATGACAGTGGAGCCGCAGACCTAGAAAGAGTTACTGATTATGCAGAAGAGAAAGAAATCTCCACTCAAGACGTCGCTGGAGCGATATCAGCAATTGGAGACAGACGTAACAAGGATGCTTTAGAAAAACAAGAAAGAGAAAAAGAACTGATGAAAGTGTCTATTAAAAAGGAGGATGTTGATCTGATCGTGAGAGAAATGGAAATAACGAGAACATTAGCAGAACGAACCCTAAGAGAACACCATGGCAATGTTGTAAATGCTCTGATAGCTTTGACAAATTGAATATGTTTGATTAAAAACCATCATCAAAGTTTTGTTCTTATTTTCAGTTAGCATGATTCCTCAAAATAGTTGCTATAGAATATTGAATAATATTTCAACAATATCAATTTATAAGAGTGAATCATTTAGTGGAATAAATAAGTAAAACTTTATTGACTACAGTCTTCAAAGTTAATATATCAATATATTATTCATAATAATATAGTTTGCTACTATAGCAAATTACAAATATTCTCGATCCATTGGAGTTTTCTTTGCCTTTTTGTCCCTCGATCTAGGAAACCACCTATGTTTTGTAGTATGTGTAATATTCATGAGTTCCTGTCTAGCTTGTTCAGGTGTTTTTTTATTGAAAATACTCATTAATTCGGGAGTTACTGTAGTTTTCAATACGCTCCCTGTTTCAAGTTGATTAACTTCGGGAAGTGGCTTGGTGCACTCATAAGGAAAGTCTTCTTTGGGATGATATGCAAGTATAGTGCTTCCTTGATCAACAACTACTATCTTGTGATCTTTTGACATATTTCGGACGAAAACGTATCTAATGATCGTGAGTCGGGTTGACAACAGATTTAACCGCATTTCTGAAATATTAACTGATTAATATGACGAAAAATATGAATTTTGATTACCATTCTCACCTTATTACCTACAAAAATCCTATTGAAAATCTTAACCCTAAGCTTTCAACCACCGTAGAGAAGTAGGTGTTGTTATAACATTAACCTCACTCTTCTTTGTCTTCATAAGATAGTGGATTTTTCTCGGTTCAGTTGGTATCAGTCTGTTCTATCTTTCTTGTAACATTCATAAATATTCTATTGGTAAAACTGAATACGGGAAGACTGAAAAGTAAACTGCGGAAGCCATTTTCTCGTGCTTTTGTCATTGTGAAGTTTTTCCAGATTTAAGTTCGAGAGATAGAATCGACAACTAAATACAGGTACTTTCAACGATACAGCAAGTTTTTATGTTCAATAGTAAGAAATATGTTGATCATTTATGCAAGTTTTGTTATAATTATTCCGAATATTGGTGTGTCAAAATGTCACTTTTGTCCGATGATTACCTAACAACCTCTCGACATCGGAGCGCTATGTTCTCCATCATGCCAATTCATTACGATTTCGCATAGAGCACTCTCCATTCTCCAGCAAGACGAAACATGCGTTTTCCTATAGCATTTAACTATACCTGCAAGTTCTCTTGTAGGTCACATCATACTCCCTACAGATGAATCCTGCCTCGAGAATATGGGACATTCCTCCTCCACCAGGGACGGAGGAATTCGATCTCGAGCCATCCAATGAAAGAGACACACCTGAGAAGCCAGTAGAAAAGGCTGAAGAGAAAACTTCAATTCGTGCAATTGATCGCATAGATCCTTACTTGAAGAATCCTGAGTACGTCGATTATGAAAAAAAACACCGGAAGAGGTCGCGCTCCCGTTCCCGGTCGAGATCCAAAGATCGGCATCGCAGGAGAAGGTATTCACGCAGCAGGTCAAGGTCACGGCACAGGCGTTCTAGGTCTAAATCCAGACGCCGCAGGAGAAGGTACAGTTCCTCCCGCAGCAGATCTAGATCCCCCAGCTACAGGCACAGCAGACACAAGAGAAGCAAAAGGAGGCATTCTTCCTCTTCTAGGCATTCCCGATCTAGGTCTAGAAGCACATCTAAGTCACATCATAGAAGGCGCAGGAGTAGGAGTCCAAAGGAGAAGTCTCTAGCTGTTGCTCGAAAATCAGTGTCTGTTGAGAGACCATTACCTGATGCAGATATTAATGAGGTTGACATGAAGATAGAAGAAGAGGAAGAGGAAGAAGATCTAAAAGATAATGTCTTCAAAAACGATGGATCTTTCTTGGAAATGTTCAAAAAGATGCAAGAGCAACAGCAGCTTAAAGTTAAAGAGGAGCCTGTTTCCACTCCCGAGATAAAAAAGCCAGCCTTGCCTGTGTTTGGAAAGAGACGAGGCGGAAAAGTATTGAAAACTGGTATGGTTCAGAAAATTAGACAGCCAAGTGAGGAAGAAAATAGTGCACAAGATGCATGGTCGATTTATATGAAAGAAGTGAGAAGGTATAAGGAGGCTCATTGTGATGATGATTCAAAAACAAGACCACTTGTTAAATAAGGATGTTAGTTTTATGTCAACAATATTTTTTTATTATTTAATGATAGGTCAAGTAAGTTCTTCAGGCTTCAGAGTTCTGGATTTTATTCAATATTCAATACCAATATGTTGGTAAGAGTTAAAATACCTGTTTATTTATATTGTAATAAAAGGTAGAATATTTTCCTTCCATAGTCAATTTGTTTTTGATATCCAAAAAGATACTTGTTAATCATTTTACTCATATTCACAGATTGGTAGGTATTCAGAGCAAAAATACAATTATTTTAGTCACATCAAAATAGAGGAGAATGTCAATGGAAATTTTGTCAAAAGATGAATCAAGTCTCTCTATTTTGGAAATGTGATCTTGATACAATATTTTCAAAATTACAATTCTCAAAATGTTATCGTTACATTCAAAGAAATTTAGTTTACCAATATGTTGGTAGGAGTTAGAAAATACCTGTTTATTTATATTCTGATAAATGAAAGGTAATTTCTTCATTTCATTTGATTTTACTCGGAAAATATTCAATTTTCTCATCATAATATAATGGAAAATGTGATAGAGAAAAAGAATCAAAAAAGAAATCTAGCTGAAAAGCAATTTAAAAATATTGTTATCCTGGCAATTTTAGATTTATATTTCAACTGACTGATTGTTTTCCTATAAAAAATTGAAAAAAAATAGACCCAATCACTCAAAATATATACATTTCAAGTTGAAGTACAAAAAAATTAAATTGTAATTGCATTTCTAACATTAATTTCTAAATTCCTTACTGTTTCGATAATATTGTATAATGTGAAATAAAATAATGTTCCATCAGAAATATTCTGTAAGTATACTTCTGGAGAGTGGAGATGTGTTTCATATAACAATATAAACTCATCATTTTCATTTGCTCTTGAGAGAAAATATGAGATGCATATTTTTTTGGCAGGAAATGCTTGCAACAACAGTGTTTCAGTGTACCCTTGCATTGGTAAGCAAGCTTCCACTTGAATGGATAAATACAGGGTATTTCATCAATATTGTGAGGAAAATAAGGGTAGGGTCCCTGCTTTGCTTAGGCAGAATTTGTATTTTTTCTTTAGAGCTTTTATACCCTGTCCTGTAGGATCTTCGAAAAATAAGATATAGATTTGTAAGAAGATCATGGGAATTACATATTTCTCACTTTTGTTTTGAAAATGTATTGTCTCGGGGAGGTCTGTTATTTATTCATATAGTGATTTTAGGTTGTCAGAGTTTATGTATGTTTGACTTCATTTTTTGCAGCATGTTTAACTTACTTCTCAGACAAAAGAAATCTGTAGAAATGAAAAGATTATATATTATTATTACTAACAAATTTAGATTGGGCTGAGCATAAACTCATAAATAAATAACTATAAACTTTCCCATTATCTATCAACTCAAATTAACCAAACCAAAGAATGAGTCTTCTTCTGAATTGCGTTTTTTGTACAAAACTTGCTCCAGGATGTGGCACCAATTTCAGTCCTTGTTTCTAACATAGAAACAACAAACTCTCTGGATATCATAGTGAAGCTATCTCTCGACATCAACAAAGTTTTCATGTATGGCACAAAGGGATACTATACAAACTGTACACTCTAGACTGCTCTGAATATATCATACACCTACCTAGACATATGGTCACTGCGAAAAAAAAATACAACAGGCTCAATCAAACATCAAGAGAGATAAGGCCCACCCTTATCTCCGTTCCTTTACAATACTAACAGCTTTGTCATATGCAACTTGAATAACCAAATCCTACAGAATTAAAATCAATTTTATATTATACAGTAATGGTGAATGGTGAACAATCATGTAGTGAGAACCACTGCAATGGTGAAATATTTGGCTGTGCACTCAGACCACAGCTGATGAAAAAAAAGAGTGTATCACTAGAGCCAAATATTTTCAGAGCCTCACCTATAAAAACAAGGGAATTAACCGAAGAACAGCAGCACATATTCACTAAAGCTATTTGTCGTCCAATTCTTGATAACATATTATATATATATATATATACACATATATATATATATATATATATATATATATATATATATACCAGGTGACCCAGAGCTTTTAGGTTTTAGTTGAACCAAAACAAACGGGTTGCAATTTTAAAAACAAAAGTCAGGGGTTGCCAGGTGTAGATTTTGCTATGCTGCATGAACGAACTTACGGTGTTGACAAATATGACAAATGACAAATATTTTTATTTTCTTTTCTGGAAATAACTGAAATATCAGCTGGCCTAAAAGCTCTAGGACACCCGATATGTATATATATATATATATATATATATATATATATATATATATATATATATATATATATATATATATACAGGGTGAGTCAAAAATGTGTACCGAGCTTTCTGGGGGTGATAGACCATTGAAAAATAAGTGTAGTTTGATGATTAAACTCATGGCCCAAAATGCATATTAAGGGAGATATGTGCTTCCAAAGTTGATAAAATTAAAATAATTTCTCCGCATAACTTCTGAACGATGAAAGCCACCTGATTGAAATTTAGTGCATGAATGTATGTTGTCAAAATACATTTTTTCGTCACACTTCCACATTTCTGATATTGTTATAAAGTGTGTTTTCAGAGGCTGAGTCATGATTTTTTGTAGAAAACTTTTTTCCCTGTATCATTTTCGGTGAAAAAACAGGAGCATTCGATGGAGCGAAGAAAATCACATGAAAAAGGTACTCTTATTCAAATACAAAAAATTGAGTCGTTCGTGAGATATTTGAGTTTTTGTAGTTACATGATATCAGCAGATTGATTTTATTCATCGCGAGATTCATCGGTATAACGATATTTCAGCAGGCCATGAACAATTTTGTTTTTAAATTTGTCGATAATGTCACCTCCCTGTGCCACGTTACTGAGCAATAAGTACATAGCATAAGTCTGTCCCAACAAGGTTTGAATAAAAATAAAAGTTTGATAATGTTTTTGGTACTTTTAATTAATACATAATTTTGAATGGAATTGTTCTCGAATTTGGAACGCGTCGAGCGGGAAACATCTCTGCATATCGTCTCACAGCAGCATTTGCATTTCCGAAGCACTCGCCAAGCATTAGAAGCATGTCAGTTTGTTCAGAGAACGAATAACCTGCCATATTTCTTAAAAAATCTCAGTTAATAATCGCAGTGATAAATGACACAAAAACCACACGAACAAATCGACTACAACAATGTAGACTCGAATGTTGATGACATGAACGTCAAAATTGAGAACAAAATTATTCATCATGGCCTGCTAAAATATCGTTATACCAATGAATCTCGCGATGAATAAAATCAATCTGCTGATATCATGTAACTACAAAAACTCAAATATCTCACGAACGGCTCAATTTTTTGTATTTGAATAAGAGTACCTTTTTCATGTAATTTTCTTCGCTCCATCGAATGCTCCTGTTTTTTCAACGAAAATAATACAGGGAAAAAAGTTTTCTACAAAAAATTATGACTCACCCTCTGGAAACACCCTTTATAACAATATCAGAAATGTGGAAGTGTGACGAAAAAATGTATTTTGACAACATACATTCATGCACAAAATTTCAATCGGGTGGCTTTCATCGTTCAGAAGTTATGCGGAGAAATTATTTTAATTTTATCAACTTTGGAAGGATATATCTCCCTTAATATGCATTTTGGGCCATGAGTTTAATCATCAAACTACACTTATTTTTCAATGGTCTATCACCCCCAGAAAGCTCGGTACACATTTTTGACTCACCCTGTATATATATATTACTAGGAAGTCGGTACTAAAAAAATTGGAATTAGCATAGCAGAAATCAATCCTAAGAGCCATCACCAAAGTCCGAGACCTTCAAAATCCCCTTCGACTGAGTTGCTGGAATTCGAGCCGTATCATTGGGTACTCGTAACCGTCGTAGTTATGGCATAGTTGCGTAATTTGTCGCCGAACACAAAAGCTTTTTCGAAATTTGGAAAATCCCGAATATTTTTTTATAAAGTGCCTGGTCGGATTCGACTCGACAGTCATGATACAAAAACTCTACATCCATATCAAAATCTATCGAAGCACTTTACCTTCGGATGTATCCGAAAATTTTAAATGTCATAAGCCTTTTTTTAATTCTTGATTGACGATATCCAATGAAATTTATCAGAATAGATGGCACTTGGCACCGACTAATTTTCCTTTCCTACAAGATGACATTTTCAAATTTTCTATCTCATTCATTTCGATAAATTTCATAATAATATGAATAATGACTCAAAAAAATCAGGAAATATAGGTTTTCTGATATCACCGAAAGTATCTGGAATTTCCAAAATTTCAGAACTTCGGCTCGGCATAAATTGCGCAACATAATTCAACCGACTCGGTACGTCTTACGGTTCACAAGATCCCAATGATGAGACTCTAATTTCAGTCACTTTGTCAGCAGTTATAATCAATATTTACAATCTATGACATAATATGCAATATCCGTATTTTCTCTGAAAGTAGATCACATAGATAGCTCAGACGGCATCTATTTATTGGCTATATTTGTTATTATGTTATGTTTCATAGTTTATACCCTTAGTATGAATGAATTTAGGGTGGACCAAATTGAACATTTTCCAAGGGAAAGCCCTATTTTTGATATCGATAGATATATTTTTGATATCCAGTTGAATGTAGGTGTTTCCCTTTGAATCTGTCCAATATTTGGCCCACCTGGTACCTGGTGCAAGTTGAATTGTGGATCTGGTATTATATTTTTGCGGTAAGTAATTCAATTCCGAATCATTTTCGAGATTCTACGTTTTTCTGTACAATAAAACCAAATCGAGGTGAATGAATATTGAATATAAATAAGATTTTTTCTGGAAAAAATCTATGAACGGAGTTCATTTTTTTTTTCAAATTTGGTGAGATAGTGCTAATTTACAGTAATCATCATAGAACCCTCCTAAATGGATATGCAAAAGTAATGAAAATAAAGGGTTGTTTTATTAATATTGTAGAGAAAAGTAAAGGGTAGATAGAAAAAATCAAATCTTCATTCTTTCCAGAGATCCGTAGTTTTGGAGATCAGGGTTTCAAAGATATAGAAAATTACTTTTGTTTATGCAATTTTTCTGCATTATATGCCTCAATATGGGTATCATACATTGTGTTTTTAATCTATGTGAGTTCTATCCACCTCCCTTCAACCTGGCCAAGTCTGAAAACGTAATTCTCACCCTTTTCAGACATCATGCCAGTCGCAATCAAAGCGGAAGATATCAAAACTGCCCCCTTCGACCCCCGCTTCCCCAACACCAATCAGACCCGCTACTGTTATCAGAGCTACGTCGATTACCACCGTTGCCGGAAGGTTAGGGGAGAGGACTACGCCCCTTGCGAGTACTTCTCCAAAGTGTTCCATTCCGTATGCCCCAACAGCTGGATTGAAAAATGGGATGGACAAAGAGAAGAAGGAACATTCCCTGGAAACATTTGAATTATTCTATTATATTCCCTTTATTGATAGTTGCGAATGTAGGCTGTATTTATAAATAATACTTTACTATGAGAGCGTTATAATGTGCTAATAAAAATCTGTTAGAAAATCAGTTATTGTAGTTATATTTTTATTTCAAAATGAAAAGGCATTCGTCCAACGATAATTTAATATATCTTACTAAAATCATTTCATCAAATATTTTTCTTACATTATGGTATACATATGACCGAAAAATTTCTATACCTTATTTTTGTTTTTGCATGGAAATTTGCAGTACAGAAAAAAACAAAAGAGTTGGTATACTTTCATAACTATATTATAACGGCATTTTCCTTTATAATGGCATAAAAGTAAAAACACTGATTGAGCAATTATTAATGATTTTGTTTTCTTATTTGGGTCGCCATCTAGCAACTTACATATGAGTGATTTTCCGCTATATTGAATGAAATGCTGTTATCGAGTTGGTTAAAAAAAATTGATATGCAAATACACAGAATAGCAGTGTTTCCTACATCGCTATTTTCATAAATTCATTCGAACTTCGAAGGAAAAAAAAATTGTTTCTCTGTACCCCGTATCCATTGGCTTTATACCACCACTAAGTCCCCATGGTGATGTCATCAACAATCATCCTGATAATAAGAAGAATATATCTTAACAATAACATAACCTATAATATTTGACAAATAATTTATAATTATTATTCCAAAAACTTTTAATTGAATGGATACTGTTTAATTGCACATATTGTGAGGTCTATATATAGCAATAATGCTAAAGCTACTGTGCAGTTCAAATAGAAGTTATATAGTTAAGAGCTTCAGTGTTCTGAATAATTTCAAATGCATGAAGTGTAGAACTCTGAGTAAGAAAGTAGGTGATAATATTAATGAAACTAGAAAACGAAATATTAGATCAACACTTTATTATGTCACTGCTGCGGGTGTAGTGACTGTTGGTCTCAGCTATGCAGCTGTGCCCTTATATAGACTGTTTTGCCAAGCATATAGCTACGGAGGGACCACTGCCGTAGGTCATGACCCTAGTAAAGTGGAGACTATGTCCAAGGTGCAACATAAACCGATCAAAATCAAATTTAATGCTGATACTGCTGCAAGCATGAGATGGAATTTCACACCACAGCAAACAGAACTTACTGTAAGTTATTCACTTTGTATGCAGTGGAGGGTTGATGATTCATTATAGGTTTATCCAGGAGAGACAGCATTGGCATTTTACACTGCCATGAATCCAACAGATTCTACGGTTATAGGCATAAGTACCTATAATGTAGTTCCATTTGAGGCTGGACAGTATTTCAATAAAATTCAGTGTTTCTGTTTTGAAGAACAGATGTTAAACCCTCATGAACAGGTAAACAAATAGTATAAGAATATGTAAGTATTAAATCTTTTGGAAAAGCTAATGTAAGAAGTTGCTCATATCAATGTAATTGATGGTTACAAATACTTCTACAAATAGTTCTATTAAATTTCTAACAGTTATATTGGATTCAATGACTAAAAAGTTGAATACTCGTGCACCAAGTCATGATTCAGAAAGTGAATTCATTCATTATTTTTAGGTAGACATGCCTGTATTTTTTTACATTGATCCAGAAATCACTGAAGACCCATATATGGAGTTTGTGAGTGAAATTACCCTGTCCTATACATTTTTCGAAGCTAAAGAAGGTCTCAAACTACCTCTTCCTCCTCACATGAAAGGGTGAGATAATACACTTATGTTCCTATAATAAAGTGTATCTGTATTTGTTTCTATTCCTTTATTTTCATGTCTAAAAGACTAAAAATTTACATCCATGATGCGAATGAGTGTTTATACATTTTCAGTATTTAATTGTGGCTGTTATGGGAAAAGATCTTCTCATACCCATGCATTTCTCACGATCAATGAACAGGGAGTTCACTTTATTGTGTAGGTCTGATTCTAGATTAGACCTGGTTTTGAGTAGTTGCTGATGTTGAGCCTCAGCTTCTTGTAATTTCCGGTGCAGTATTTCCACGTTATCCTGCAGATTCTTCACTTCATTCACCAATCTGTGATAATGAATAGGTGATAATTATGATTTCGCAGCCAAAAATTAGGTTATATTAAATGAAAAGAGTTTTTAAGGAGCCTGACAATGCAATAAAATGATTTCAAATGAATGAATAATCAAAACAGTAGTTATTGGTATGAATTGGTGATGAATTTGCAAATGATCAAGATCATACAAATTATACAAAAACTACAAATTTGAATATGTGTAATGAATTGAAAGTAATCATCAACAACAACAAAAAAAATGTCAGAATATATAAATCTTGGATAAGATTGGTAAAATGTCTTGAGTGATTATTTCTTTGTATTAGAATGTACATATTCAGCATTTTTCACATCATACAAAATGAGATGTGAGCTTTTTGTTGATGATATTATAGGAAATTTGTATACATATGTATACAGGGTGACATAGTGACAGGGTGACATTGCATAGTGCCACACAGTAGAGGACACTAAAATAAGAAAAAAGTTCCCATGAACACGGGTCCGCAAGGCCTTCGGTTATTCAATAGGGTTGTATGTATGGATGTATGTAGCGCCCTCCATCAGTAATCACAAAACTAAGATCATAATTGAATTTAGCATGATAAAAAATCACTGTATACCACATTTTATCCATTTCTTGCATCTCTGGCAGATATTCATACAGTTGCATTGTTGACAGCTGTTTTTATTGTATTGTATAGAAAACAATACAGTACTTTCAAAACTTCTTTATATAATACAGAAATTATTTCTGGAATAAGATCTCGAAATATTTATTAGATAGCTCAATTGACTATTATACCAGATGTTCGGAATCGACATCTAGTCTATACAAACGAGGGATCTGCTAGATATTGACCCTATCTTCAAAATGAGAGTGTATTTTCATCTGCTTCACTAAAAATAAGCACTCGAATCTTACCTTCAATGTCAATTCTGACTCCCATGAGCTTCACACCAGACAATGTGATCATTTGAAAACTGTTTAGATAAAATCTCAATTTGAGAAAAAGTCATATTTTTGTGGAATAAATATTTATAACAGTTTACTTAACAGAATAAAATCTATCAGTCTCGTCACAAAATTCAAGATTGAACTGTGGAAATATATTCTATCAATATTCTATCAATATAAATATATTTGTATTGACTATTCTGTTTTAACTTTCCTTGTTTGTTTTCTTATTAATTTAGTTTTTCTATTATGTCCCTCCATAAACATCAATACATGTTATTATTATTATCATTATTATTATTAACATTGCAATTTTTATGAGATTGATTTTCTATCAGAAGAAAATATTATCCTTTTTTCTGATTCTGAATAGAGTTATATTTACCTATCTTGAGCAGAATCCCTACAAAGTTCCACATCTTTTCGATGAGTTCTTGCTTCCAATCTAGTGTGGGCTACTTTTATAGGATTACTTTTGTCCAATATTCCTTTTTTGAGAAGTTCAATGTTCTTTTCCAGGTCGAATATTTCTTGCTGTACCTAATTCACAAAAATCTGTGCATTATTTAATCCAGGCAGTGTAAAGAATGTTTTCTTCACGAGTTTTTTTGGACAAAAATACTTATTCACCTGAGTGATTTTTTTACAAGTAGAAACTATTTGTATGAGATAAATTATACACTTTAAGCACACAAGTGCATAAAGTGACAGTTGTAGAAAAAATGACGCTTTAACCTTATGCAAATGCATCTGCAATTTGCTCTTGGTCTCCAAGGTCTCTGCAGATCTTCTCGCTAAAGCATTATTGGTGTTACTCCACGCGTCCCAAATCTCCTGCGCACAGGTATTTATCAAATTGTCGATATCTGAACGCATCTGTGCCGATTTGCCTCTTTCCGATTGCGATCGCTGCACGATTCTGTTGCTGTTTTCGGCCCAAGTCACTGTCGTACTCACACTGGGAAAACAAAACTCAGACTGTGAATAGGGGAGGTTTCTGTATTTTGACTCTTTCCAGCACTATATTGACTATAATAAATGAAATATATTCCATAATGAATTATTATTAGACACGATTTTTTTGTACGATCAAATTTGGCTTCTGAAAAAAATCAAAATGTAGCATATTTCGCGCATCCTCTTTCTCGAGTTGGTGAACTAAGACGGCATAACAATGTTGCTTTCATTGCTTTTTGATGAAATCATTATCATTTTAAAAATCTCTTATGATCGATTATTATTATTAACCGATTTCAGCTCGATCTGTAATGTTTGCAACATAACAAATATTTTTTAGGGGATCGCTTCTGCGTTCGTATCGTGGAGTTTGGAAAACCATTACGAATGTGCAAAAAGTGAGGTTATTTTTGAAGGTAGCGAAGAAAGTTGTAAAAAAATGGTTTACAGGCCAAATACAAAATTTACAATATCTGTCTGAAATAATTATTGGAAATTTCAATCTTTTTTTGTTGATCATCTTTTTGATGTTGAATATCTTTAAGGAATCACTATAAGCTTATTCAATCATTGAAACAGAACTTTTCAGTTTTTTTTTTACAAGTGGTAGTGTGGTTTATAAAATTTGCTGTTATTATGTTCATATCTTACAACTTCTCAGAATTTTTTAATTACTTTTTGATTTAAATCAGTCATTTTTTCAAACAAAAATTGTCTAATTGTCGTTTTTGAAATTGAGACCCCTTTAGCAAACAATAGTAGGCCTTGAAAATATGAATATTCTAGATCTGTCTACATTTTCAAAAACAGCTCCTTGATTACTATATCATAGATTTTTCGTTTTTGAAAATCGTTCGACGGGTTTCAAATTAAGAAGGTGCCCAACTCACGTTGGATCGAACTTCTCGATTCCGCCGTAGTAATTAATCCCTTTAGAAAAATTGTTGAGCTGGTGGCACATGTTGTCGATCCCTAGGGCGGAATCTTTGCTTTTCACGTCAGTCTCAAGCTCGTGCTGCGCCGCTCTGTTATTTCTCATCTGGTCCTGCACTTTATCATACAGACATTTGAATTTCTCCTGGCAGTTTCTGTAAGTCTCGATTTCTTTGAGGAGGGACTGCTCCGCCACGTCGTGCACCAAATCAATTCCTAAAATATTTTGTTCCATGATTTAATCTCCATAATCATATATATATACAGGGTGATTCATAAATGTGTACCGAGCTTTCTGAGGGTGATAGAACATTGAAAAATAAGTGTAGTTTGATGATTAAACTCATGGCCCAAAATGCATATTAAGGGAGATATATCCTTCCAAAGTTGATAAAATTAAAATAATTTCTCCGCATAACTTCTGAACGATGAAAGCCACCCGATTGAAATTTTGTGCATGAATGTATGTTGTCAAAATACATTCTTTCGTCACACTTCCACATTTCTGATATTGTTATAAAGGGTGTTTTCAGAGGGTGAGTCATGATTTTTTGTAGAAAACTTTTTTCCCTGTATTATATTCGGTGAAAAAACAGGAGCATTCGATGGAGCGAAGAAAATTACATGAAAAAATGTACTCTTATTCAAATACAAAAAATTGAGCCGTTCGTGATATATTTGAGTTTTTGTAGTTACATGATATCAGCAGATTGATTTTATTCATCGCGAGATTCATCGGTAACAATATTTTAGCAGGCCATGATGAATAATTTTGTTCTCAATTTTGACTCTTTGACAATTTTGCTCTCATTTATCACTGCGATTACCAACTGAGATTTTAAGAAATATGGCAGGTTATTCGTTCTCTGAACAAACTGATATGCTTCTAATGCTTATGCATTCTAATGCTTATGCATTTTGAGCCATGAGTTTAATCATCAAACTACACTTATTTTTCAATGTTCTATCACCCCCAGAAAGCTCGGTACACATTTTTGACTATATATATATATATATATATATATATATATATATTTATGCATATTATGTCTCAGGAAGCCTTCAAAATAATTGAACGCTTATATTTTTTAAAACGGGTGGATGAAATATAGCGAATATTTTTATCTATACAATCAAAGAAGAGCGCATTTTCAAATGATCAATAATGCAAGGGTGTCCCATTCAAAAAATTGACAACATGTGTTCATTTGACATTTGCGGAAATAATTAAATGAAAGTAGAAAGATAACCTTGTCTTTTTTCTCTATGATACAAGCACTCTTGGGCGATATGAAGAGGCCCTTCGATATCGTCAATGGCTTTTTTGAGAGCTCTCCTGGAATCTTGCAGTAAACTTGCTTCTGTCAACAACCTTTCCAACTCCGTCCTAACTTCGTTCCTCCAGAAAGTAGTGTCCGTAATTCTTTCGCCCAATCTTCTGCCAGATTCTCTCTGACCTTGAAAGGTATTCTCATCGGTTTCCCTAAAATGTGTTTAATTAAGTGAATTTTCGAAGGATTATGATTTTGTTCCTTCATTATTAGTTTTTGAAAATCTTCATTTGAACCATCAAGAATCAATTTGAATTATATATCTGTTCTAAAATACTTCCAGTATTTTCTATTCTTACTTCCTCAAAGAATTTTTGAATCTCCAGTATTAAAAGTATTGAAAGTACTTTTATATTCATCAAATTGAATCATTTTCCACAAATGTATCATACCCATTTATGTACGACTGGTATAGAAGGTCATAAAACTATATAATAAAACAAAAAACATAAGCTGATGTAGGAATCAAACTTACAAAATACAAAAATTTGTGCACGACTGTTGATAGTTAATGCTGCACTTCAAACATCAAAAAAGTTTTTGCTGTGAATGATGATAAGACAATTTTTGATAAATGAAATATTGGCTGTGGCATATATTTCGTTAAATCCATGGTATTGGCAAATATGCCAGCTATTGTAAGTTGTTAGTAGTAATGAGACTTTGTTACCCCAACAAGTTAATGATTCAATATAAGATTCAATGCTTTCGCTTCTTCCTCAAAATACTTGAGAAAAGTGTATCAGAGAAGAGACTTTCTGCTGCTCAAACTATCATAAGATTCATCATTTTCTGCCGGTTGAGCCACACGCTTTTTCATTCAATTCGGCCTGATATTCGCATTTTTATAATTTCTTAAATCAATCCATTTTTCTGGATCTCAGTTTACCTCATAACTCTGATGAAATCTCCTCTCAATCGTTCAGAATAATTTCTGTTGGTATCCGCCTCATTATAGAACTTCAAATTGCTGTGGGTCCATTCTAGGGGCGTATATCTCGTATAAAGTGCTGCTCTGGCAGCATGGGCTGGATTCCTTTCGAATCCAGTTACTAGATTGGGAAACTTCAAAGGTTCTGTTGCCATACCATAGGGAGTATAGCAAGGGTCTACCAAAGCGTTGGTGGTATGTTGGGATGGCCTAAAAAGAATTCAAGATTTAATTCAAATCAAAAGTTGCTTTATTGTCATAGACAAAGCATGGTCCTAAAAGTACATGAATCATTATTTAATTTCAGTAATAAGTAATGATTAATGTTAGGAAAAAAAGGACTACATTTCATGCTCTACAATGGTGTTCAACCAAATTCCGAAACATATCAAAAACAACACTTTCATAAAAAAGATAGAAAAACTTCTCCTAGAGAACTTATGATGAGTGATCTCTTCCGACTACAATAGTTATTCAAGTTATAAAAATAACTATAATAGTTACAAAAATGTTAGGGACATGCATGTCACTCATATAATTTCGAATGATATATATACTCATTACAGATCTTGTTATCAATACTTGAATAAATGAAAAAAAATTTATACGAAGCATCACACTTTTGTGTGCATAAATGAAAATTTCACAGGGAGACAAAGATCTAATTCCCGATCATCATTTTGAATCCTGATAAAATTCATCAAAATTATACTAAAGCCCTCTCAATTAGGAACTTTCTTAGTATATCTTCCAAATTTGTATGTATTGTCAATTTTTTTTCATTATAACGATAAATGATTCAATAACTTTGCTCTGATAGATAATTGACCTTTTTGTTAAGGCTGATGTTGGTATAAGCAATTTGATTATACGTGAAGATTTGCTGGTAGTATATGCTGAATAAACTCGACCTTCAGTGTCGTATTTTTTCAAGTCATTCAGTGTCTAAAATAAAAATGCCTATGCTAATGGTAATATATCAATGAGCCTGGAATAATGCTCTCCTCATACTGGCTTTACACATATCTCAAAGCTCTCTTCTGAAGTAGGAGTATGGATTCAAATGAATTGTTAGCAGAATTGTTTCCCCAGAAGAAAATGCCATATTGCAAAACAGATTCAGTGAGAGGAAAGTAAACATTTCTCGTTTGAAGGGATACATCATGACAACCGGATTTTTTCGATAAATTCAATATATTGTTCGCAATAAATTATTATCATGACCTTGAAATTTTAATTTTGCGTCAATATTAATTCCTAGAATTTCATTTCTGAGATTCAAAATTAACTTGAAAAAATATATCTACGCGAGAGACTTCATAAATGCATTTCATGTTTGGAAAATAATGATGGGTTGATTTGATTTGCACAATTTCTGACTATTTCATACTATTTGCACTTTTATTCTTCTATTTGTTATTTATGTATAGTATGTTCATTAATGTATTACTATTTGAACAACTGAACAACTATGTTTCTTGGGGTAATAAAGACAATCAATCAATATAATTATGTTGTCAATATTGTATCTGAAATTCATATAACTTGTCTTATTGGAGGTAATAAAAGATAATAAATTGCTATTACATCATACTTCAACTTTTTCATTTTGTTGCTATCAGTTCATTGCCAAAGAACAGTGGTGTCATCAGACACTTATAACAAAAATATCGATGGCCCCAGAACAGAGCCTTGTGGTGCTCCATACTTCAGGACCAATTGCTTTGAAAATGCATTATCGAGCTTTACTCTTTGAGAATGATCTGTCAGTTGGAGCGTTCAGGTTGTTGAATGGTAAAACTCATCGTTTTTGGACGTACAGCGGCATAACTTCTACATTCTCGTATCCCAATGTAGGCCTCCATGGGTGTGGCCTGGGTGTTTGGTAGTACTGACCGATCCTGGATGGCATGGGGGGACCTGCGACTTGCTCCATACAAGGTGTTGCTGCCACGGTACTCCATGGTTGGAGTTGCTGGAAATGTATATTTTAATTGAAGATATGTCAAGGTAGTAGTAAAGCAGTGTACCGAATATAAAACTGTCTCATTCTGTTCAGGCATGGTTTTATAAAAGCTTGGAAAGTTGTTTTGGATGTCACTTTATGTCAAAATATCTTAGATAAACATGGTGGAAGATGAGTAATACAGGAAGTGTTCATAATAATTGAACGCATGAAATTATTGAAGCAATAGTAGGTATATGTAGGTATACCCAACGCATATTGTCTCAGATCTTTCAATATTCAAATTGTTTGAACCTTCTCTACTTATTTATCCGTTAATGTTTTGTGGAATAGGAAAAATATTTAGTAATCATTCAAATTCGATGATAGATTCCCAGTATTGCTCTTCAAATTTTGGTGTCGTTATATGATGGGCTTTACCTGCTTGGGCTGTCCGTTTCTAGTAAAATGCTTGTCTATCATTGAAGTATTGAATGAGAAGAATTCGAAAAAGGAACATAACCTTCATTAGTCGTGAACTCAGATAAAAATATTAAAAATGTTTCCCTTTTAGAACTGTTCATTGTAGTTTATAGTTATCAAGATACACAAAATATGTCCTCAGATACCGTACTACCCAATGAAGCACCAGAACGTGAGTGGATATCTGCTCAGAATATTTATGCAATATGTTGAAACCAACACCTTTTAGATTGTCCTGGTGTGAATAGCCAAAATGCAGGCAAGGCCTCTGCTTGTGCAGGTTGCCCCAATCAAAATATCTGTTCGGAGCCCAAAGGTCCCGATCCAGGTATACAGTTGGTAAAGGAACGACTATCAGAAGTTACCCATAAGGTGTTAGTTCTCTCTGGCAAAGGAGGAGTTGGTAAAAGCACGGTGACAGCTATTTTAAGTAGAACATTAGCTGCCAATGATAGTGAAAGAAATGTGAGTGAATTATCCATATGAGTAATTCTCAAAGATAAGAGTATTCATTTTCCCTTGACTGCTTCAATCTGTATGGTTCAAGAAGTTTTAATATGAATATGATCATTGGAATAACTCACTCTGTTATACCTGCTTCTTCTCTCTTTTTCTTGTCCAAATATCATTTGCCTACACTTATTATTTCCTTACACTGTATTTATAGTGAAAGGTCTATCTTTATATGTTACTATCCACTATCCACCCTCCAGTATCAATATATTGAATTTGATACCTACTTAGTGAATCTACTAATATTACTAGAATTCATGTACCAGGCTGTACCATTATAGGTCTAGGCATATTCTCTTGATGCAGTCAGATGACCCACATTTTATTGATCAATATATTTATAATCATCAATATTCTTCTCAATTCATTTAGGTTGCTGTACTTGATATTGACATTTGTGGGCCGTCTCAACCACGTGTTCTGGGGGTTGTTGATGAACAGGTTCATCAGTCAGGTTCAGGGTGGTCTCCAGTAGTAAGTGTTCATTATCTGCAAATCATGAACAGACCAGAATCCATTATTTTTTGTTTCAGTATGTAGAAGACAACTTATCAGTGATGTCTATAGGATTTCTCTTGAGTTCACCTGACAATGCAGTAATCTGGAGAGGACCTAAGAAAAATGGAATGATTCGACAATTTCTGAGTGAGGTGGATTGGGGAAAATTAGATTTTCTCCTAATTGACACACCACCAGGTAGTGCAATGATAGTTATAATTCCCCCTGCAAAATATAAGTGTGGTTGAATTTTCAGGAACATCTGATGAACATTTATCAGCAGTCACTTATTTGTCAAAAGCTGGCCTCTCTGGAGCTATAATTGTAACAACGCCACAAGAAGTGGCTCTTTTAGACGTCAGAAAAGAAATAGATTTTTGTAGAAAGGTCAATGTTGAGGTACTGGGTGTTATTGAAAATATGTCCAGCTTCATATGTCCCAACTGTGATGTAAGTTCATACAAGAATATATTTTAATGTCTTGAGATATAAATGTTATTGACAAAGCTTGGTTAACTGAAACAAACTTAATATAAAGTAAGTACATTGCAATGAAACTTTTGTCTCAGAATTGGATGAATAAGTGAATCAAAGAAAAGAATTGGAAACAGAATAGATAATGACAAGAATAACAATGATGAAATTTCACATTGAAATTATCACATAATGAACATTGTTTCCTGAGAATCATGTGAATGAATTGATCTTACAGAAGTCTTCAGAAATATTTCCTATTACTACTGGAGGAGCAAGAAAAATGTGTGAAGATTTGAGTGTTCCCTTCCTTGGTAGTTTACCATTGGATCCAAGAATTGCTAGGTGTTGTGATGAAGGGAAAGATTTTATAACAGAACTTCCAGATTCTCCTGCATTGAAAGCTTGCAATGCAATTGTCAATAGTGAGTAGAATCAATAACTGATTTTTAAGACTTCACATTATCTTCTCATTTATTTTCAGGAGTACTTGAGTTGTGCAAGGAACAAATTAAATCTCAATAATATGGTGATTTTTTACATATTCTATTGATTATGATTGTAGATTTATATGAATAAAACTTCACATTTTCATCATATAGTTTAATTGTCATTAAATACAAATATATCATTAGCCTTGATATCAGTTCAAATTGGTAACTATAAATAAAAGTAGGCTGTTTGGCACTTATATCTATCCGAGGGGTTGACCACTGAGAAAAATGTGTACACTAGAATTCCCATGAATCGGAATTCCTCGGAATGCTCTGAAATTCCTCGGGATTCCCCGGAATTCACACAGAAAATATATGTTGATTTGAAACTCCAAAATTTAGGTATTGAGTACTAGAAATTCCGGAAAATTCCGAAGAATGACGAAACATGAAAGGCACATTTTGGAACATTTACACACATATTTTTTTTTATATTTCTCTGGGTGAGTTATTTTCAAATTTCCGGTTGATAATGTTTTCAACGAGGTTATTAATTGAAGAATGTAATATTTGCAAAATCATTTGAACCACAATCTTCCTATCCGATCATCTATAATTATGATCTCGATTATGATACAAATGAACCATAAATAGAACTGTCCAAATATCATTATAGAGGAGGGGAAATGCTAAGTAAGCAGTGAATTTCATGCATTGTAACGTTTGGTCAGCCATAGCCGAGCGAATGCACCGAAAATTAGGAAATATTCCAGGACCTACGAGTTTAAATCACGTCATGTTTCTGTTATTGTTTTTTACCAAGTGACCCTTATCCCTTTCCTTTCCTTGACTCAAGAAAAATTCTAATACTTTCCTCCTCTCACATCTTTCATGTTGTCGAAAGATAAAAAAAAGAGAGATATGCCTGATGAAGATCGATGGCTGTGATGGAATTTGAAAAATTTGCATTTCAAGAATATTCATAGGTTTACCAAAAAAAATGAGAAACTCTCGGCGAAACTGAATGTACCTATACAAATAATATTAATGTCATGAAATCAAATTATCAAAAAATGAGTACACGGCGAAGAAAATCAAAATGACTTCTGGCATAACTCAGAACAATACGGAAAAAAATTATTTCTCAACCGTATCTTCGTGACTGTATAGTGCCCAAACTAAACAACTTTGTTACTGAGGTGAGTTCACCCAATAGGTTTATTTCTGTGTCAAGAACATGTAGTATGTTTTTGAGAAGACCTTTTACAGATACCCTGTATATTTATATCGTTGCGTTCAGTGTTAAAATAAATAATTTCATCAACTTTTACAATTCAAATCGAATTTTCCAGTTTCACTTAATATATACACTCGTATCAGTCCATGTCAGTTGGATTATAAATGTCTTTTATTCCATAGAAAATAAGTAATACACCTTTCCTTTTCCTTCCCTCACCTGATGAACAATTAGGCGCCAATGAAGAGTAATGGATAATTACCGCCCAATTATAATTATTTTTTCCCATCGGTTTTCTCGCGAGGCGCGAAACGTGTCTGGCGAGGTGTCTGGTGATGGCCGTGCGGAATCTCAGCCGTACACGCGCTCCTTTTGGACCGGCTGAATCAGATGCATCCTGTAGCTAGACTAGTTGTTTTGTCTGCTAATTATGATATTTAGTCTCGCTTCCGCACTCATGAGCATCCTTTCGTATTGTAAAATCTTGATATTTTGGAACATCGAGAAGAAGTAGATGGCAAAGGCAGATGTTGATTTTGGAGTCGGAACAAATTGTTTCTTTGATGAGATGAAAAAAGAGTCTGGGATGAATTTATCGAAGCACCTGATATTATTATTCCTCGGAATTCCTATCAGTTGTACACCGGAATTCCCTTGTTGGTCAACCCCTCGTATCTATCACAATAAAAGTAGCAAAGTTTTGATCGAAAATTTGAAATTAAAATGGGAATAAAAAGTTATTGAAATATGGGATTCAGAACTATAGATGTTCTGGTCTTCCACATAAATTATAAATTCAGATATCCTGTCACTTCCAATGTATAAGCACAGTGGTTTTCAGTGCAATGTCCAAGTCGTCAATATTTAAAAACTGAAAAAATAATTTGTGTAAAAAAGTGCCAATAGTCAAAAAATAAAACTTTTTAAAATGATATTTACCTTATTTATGCTATCATATTTGAAACTTTTATGTGTTTCACCATTGATGTTAACTTCGGTAACAATATTTTCGATTCCTAGTATTATGACTGCACCCAAATTTGGAGGCATTTCTGAACTTAGAAACATCACTTCTGATCTCAAAACATTGCTTCCCATTTCATAGGATATCATAGAATACTTCTTTTCTTCGTATGAATCTAAAAACAAAAAATAGAATTTGTGTTGAAAAAATTACATTATTTAGCCTTCAAGAACTTCAATCCTGCAAGATCATATATTTGATGTATTTTCGAAAAAATGTACAAGAATATTCACCATGTTTTCAGTCTAAATAATACATTGATAAGTATATAATTGAGAGAAATTTGAAATGTCTACTTCTTCAGTAGGCTGCTTGGTTTGATACATATAGATTGGCTTGCAAAAGTAACCCAGTAAAAAAAAATTTAGTTCATAAAACTATAAAAAAGGTGTCATGTCAACTTGAAACGGTCATACAGTCAGTCATATCGCCATATTCGCAAAAACGGATCGATTGGTTTCTTTAGACTCGAAAGGATCGAAGTTGTGAAATTGAAAAGTGAGTTATATGGATAAGTTATCATTTTTAGGTATCACTGGTTAAATTTGTAATCTATTTACGTTTCAGTACCATCTTACAACTAATTATTTCTAATATTCTTTATACCATGTATATTATGTTCGAATATAGTATATAGTATATGTTTTGAACAGCAAGTGTGGAAAGTGACTTATTTTGCATGAGTTGAAATTTATCATGAGCCACATAGCGGCGAGTGCGGAAATGTAACGATTCCTTGGAATGCACTTTCCAACGAGTTATGTACACTATTTTTCCTATATTTGAATATTTGAATTATTATTATTCCAGGTTTCACCTATGTCCATTGTCATTCATTGAAATATCACGGAATAAGCCTACTCGAATTTGAAAGTTGCTACAAGTCTTTGGTAACCAACTTCTTTCGACCGAGTCAACGTCAACGTTGTTTGTCATTGTCATAAATATGTTTCATATAAGATTCCCAAGCATTTTTGATCTTTCGAATAAACAATTGTAACTAATAATCGACTCCGCAAAAATAAACACTCTAATATATTCCTTCAAAATTCATTTCAGTTGGTGGGATTTGTCAATAAAAAATGCAACATATTCAATTGATTCACTTACTCAGCGAATCTCCATCATCCCAATAAAAATCACCAGAGGCATTGCCGTTTTGATCTGATGCAATCAAGAGTTCAACTTTATTTTTTCTCGATTCTGTGGTAGTTTGTGCTGGTGCCTGACAGGGTAGGACATAACCGCCCCTGATCAACAGGGGGATCGTATCCAAGGGTGCCGCTAAAACGTAATATTTCCCTGGGCTGAAAAAACCCGATTTTGTGTAGAAGTCATACCATTTACCATTTGGAACATAAATGGTCACATTTTCTGAGTTTTCCTGTAGAAAATACAAAATATTTAGCAAAATGCAAAGCGTATTCCAGTAACAAGTTTTTATCTTCAGTCAAGTGCCAACAAAAAATCATCAATGGTCAACTTATATTTATATTTTTTCTGAAGATCTACAGGGTATTACAGGGTTTTACAGAACTATGGGATGAAACTTCTAGGGGTGCAACAATTGAAAACATTTGAGTGGTGGATTCCATGTCCGGAAAAGTGTCACTACGGCACTACGGCCCTAAGACGCGTTAAAATTTAGAAAGACGATGAATGGCCTAAATATGATTTGTTGCAATTCAATTTTTGCTTTTCGTACATGATATCATCACAACAATTGTTCAAAATGTCTTCCTCCAACCTGAATACATCGATTTAAACGTCGCACATGATTTCGGCGGACTTGACTAAAAATTTGATCCTCTTTTTGAATGATTTCAAATGCTGCTGTTATTCGGCCACTTGAGTATTGCTCTGTTTCTACTGGAGTTTCGTTGACCAAAGACTTTACACAGGAAAAAATCAGCGGTTTGGGCACCGTTGAATCGCCAGAGGTGGATCAGTTTCTTGGCCTCCTAGGTCACCCGTCGCTAGATTTTTTCCTGTGGGGACATGTACAGCAAGACTTAATTGGACGAATAACAGCAGCATTTGAAATCATTCAAAACGAGGATCAAATTTTTAGTCAAGTCTGCCGAAATCATATGCGACGTTTGAATCGGTGTATTCAGGTTGGAGGAAGACATTTTGAACAGATGTTGTGATGATATCATGTACAAAAGGCAAAAATTAAATGCATTAAATCTTATTTAGGCAATTCATCGTCTTTCTAAATTTGAACTCGTCTACTACTCAAAGGTTTTCTACTGTTGCACTGATTAACCCCTAGAATTAGAACAGCACTGTATATACTCACGTTTAGTACAGGGTTGATCATCAAAGCTGGGCCCCACAAAAATTGTGTATCAATAGTATAAGTTTTGATATCTTTGACAAATCTGAAAAAATGTCAGCATATATTATTCTCAGATTTCATTTTATTATATTTCAACTTCGTAGTAACCAAATTTAAAATAAATCATACTAACTCGAAAAATAGAGGCCTTGCTACAGTTTCCCCATTGACATGTGCTTTATGAAACAATGTATACAGGTACGGTAATAAATAATAGCGAACTGTTAAGGCCTTCTTGGAAGAGGATATCACTTGATCACCAAAAGCTACGGGATCTTGATCCTAAAAAACACAATTTTTAAATACATTCCTCAGAAAAGGAAAAGCAATATTAGTTACTCACAATTCCATCATCAGTATTATGATTTCTTGAGAAAGGATAGAATGCGCCAAGTTGCATCCAGCGATTACACAGGGGTTCCGTCGTATTGCCATTGAATCCACAAATATCGGCTCCCATTAGGGGAATCCCAAACAAACTGAAGCTCAGCAATTCTGAAAATATTCAAAAAAAAAAACGATAATGGTATAATAATGCAGATATAAGAACATTAATAGAGAATTTATAACTGAGTCAAATGCACAAATTTTTAATATAATATCATAATGAATCGTCGTGCGACAGTATGGAGAAAATCCAAAAATGGCTCGACCGATTCGAATATGAATATTTTTTTTTGTTTGCCTCAATATAGGGGTGATTTAGAAAGAAATAAAATTATGAAAAACCCAAAGGAACATAGGAAAGGACTCGTTAAATATATAATTTTGCATGGGAATTGTGACTTCGGAAACAGCTGTCTAGTCGGATTACTTTCAATAGATGTTGTTCATGGCCAGGATCGCCAACTGATCTAATGTATAAAAATTAACGTTTGTTGTATTTTATGGCTGTCGTATCATTCATCCGATTACGATGAAACTTTGTCAACTCATTGCTTGCACTTGCGCGTAGAATACAAGCATGAACAATACAGCTATTTCTAATTTCACGATATATTCCGCCGGGTACCAGCTAGTTATTGATATTTAATGGGAACAGTCATTATAAATTCATAAAACAGGGCTGTTCATACTCGAGTCAATGCATTGAGTCCACGAAACAGTAAGAGTTCAGTTATATGAGCCAAAAAGTGATCTAGATTTAGCTGTTGAGTCATACGATAAAAAAATTGAAATTCTGTTTCTGCTCAGCTTTTCATTTTGCAAAATTTCTCACAAAACTTTCGGCACACTTTCGATAGCAGCTTTATCTTGACTAGCAAAATATATGATTAGAAAGTATTTACATAATATCGTACGACTTGGGTTATCTCAACATTTTCTTTTCAAATGGGAGTGCATAATCTGAAGATTAAAATCTATGAAAAAAAAAATTACCCGTTTTTGGGTCACCCCTATTGTCTGATATTTGTCAATAGCTGATATGAAGGTGAGAAAATAATTCGCTACTATAAACAAAATATTTGATATGTGTGCTCAAATCGTACTATTCTTTCATATTCATATTTCATTCGCATTTTCAATCTTTCAATTTTCGATCATAAAATAAAAAGTTGAAAAGGAAAAGTTCTAAGTTTTCGATGTTTTGCAAAACTACAGGAGCATTCTTTGGCAATTTTTTCACTTCCGAAACACGCTAGTTTGTCCCCGTTCAACCGAATCTCTCATACCGTTTCCGATATCCTAGTGCATTGACTCAAATTTGGAAAGCTCTTTAAATAAGGAGTCAGTTTTTGTGTTATATTGTGAAAAATAATAGTAACAAGTATTAGTTAATAAACTATACTTCTCAGTCTTGGAAAAGTAGGACTGGACACCTTTTTAATTTTGATCAAAATTACCTGGAACAGAATATCTCATGTCTTCCCAAGCTGACCAAACGTCTCCGCTCCAATGGCCTGCGAAATTGCCATGTCCAGCAAAAGTCGATCGTGAAATAATCATCGGTCTTTTACCCGTAATTGAGGCCATAGCACTGAAAGATGAATTCATCATACATTTTTCGAAAAAACAAAATCACAGAAAATCTAGGCCGGAAAAATATGAGTGATTAGTTTTCGTTGTTTTCGAATGTAGTGTTGAACAAGTGAGATCAGTGTATCGATCGAAACCAGTACCACTGAATTATGAAACAAGTGAAATGCCTCCGATAACAGGCTAGGTAATCGGAATTGCAGAATCGAGGTATTTCCGTCTGTCGCATTTATTTATTCGATTAGATTTTTGGTGTTGTAATTACGTTTGAATAAGAACAACTCATTGTTTTTAAAGAGAAATAATGAAATGGGAGGAATTTTGTTGTATATAAATGTCCCAATGCATGGAAATCAAATCATAGCATTTAATATCTACAGTTTGGAAAATCGTATTCTCTGAACTGTGTTCAATATCATCAGTGTTTGTTTTCGATCTTCAAATGGGAAAGTGAGTAATATAACTGCTTTACCGTTTCAGATTTCCTGATATACCTCAATATACTGAAACTATGGGGTAAAAGCTGTTTATTTTGATAACTCCCAGTCGAATAAGCATATTATTACATGCAGTGACCATTTCACAGAAGATTCATATTCGGAAGTTCCCCTGATAAAAAAGGTTGAAACTAGATGTTGAGCCAAGACGAAAAAGAAGTTGGTTGGCAGTTTTGAAGGTACATTGTTGCAAATTAAAGAGTACATTATCAGTATCGGTATTCTTTCTATGTGCAAGACACTGATTTACTGAGTAAAAAATATGAGTGAAAATCATTTATGAAAGTGAATATTTCCAAAATTCAGTAGTAGATAATATAAATGCTATGAAATTATAGTCGAACCTTTCTGTATAGGAATTTATCCACCTGAAAACTATGATTTTGTTTTTCTCCACCAATAAATTGGCTTTCGTTGTGAAGTTTGTGATACTTAGTCTACTCAAATCTTCAAAAACTTTAAAAATTCGGCACTCCTAGTTATATTTCATGTTAGACTCTTTCAACATGGTCTGACTCTGGTGCTCCATTTTTTGGTATGGTACAGTAATTCCAATTGTTTACTATAATTCAGTGGATGGCACGTATCTGACGCCTGACCGTCAGTTGAGTGATAAGAATGTCAACAAAATAAAAGTTGTCATATTGACTTCAATATAGACGGAAAAAATACGAGTCTGAGAAACAATATGAAATTTTTAGAAACTTCCTCATTCCCAATTTGCACTCACAAATTAGTAGCGATAGCCTCCGAGAGTCCATACAAATTATGGACGTTATAATGCAGTCCGGCGTACTGCTTGGCGCTCATGCACATAGTCTTGTAGTTAATAACACCCCCTTCTATTTTGGGCAGATAGGGGGGAGTGTCAAGGGTGGATTTGGGGCAGCCGTCGAAAGAGCCAGACAAAAAGTTCGAAGGTTCGTTCATGTCGATCCAAACGCCGTCGAATTCTATCTCTGCGTGCAAGGCACTCAGCATCCGAGTCCAGTAATCGACGGTCGCAGGATGTGTGAAGTCGGGCCATACCGTAGAAGCTCGATTCCATACCTTTTTCAATTAAAGAAGTATCAACGAATTGCCGAAAATAAGTTTTTTAAAAAATGGCGCAGTCGGTAGGATTCATAGTATCATGGTATGAATGGACTTGTGTCCCAACTCCCTATCCCTAGCCACTAGAATAAGTTGTAGACTTGATTACGTGTACTACTTGCCTACCAGCCTACTTGATTATGTCTATTATGGTTTGTACGTCTACCGAAGATGGCAACTCATTTCAGAAATGCTTATTTAGGATTTTCTGATTAAATAAATGAATTTTTCTAAACATCACTGTGGTTTTTGGGTTTTCAATTATTTTGTATTTGAGTATTGAACCGCAGTCTCCGATGGTTATCTTGGAAACTCTGAAAAACACAATTTGATTTTGAAAATCATGATGAATGCAATTATTGAACCGTTAGCTATCCATCACATATCCTTCATCATCAGTAGAAGCGAATTTGACTCAACAGGATCGACGATCGTATCGCCATCAATACTCAACCGATGCGGCCTTAGTAAGGTTGTTTGACAGGACTACACATTTTGGAAAAAATAATTGAATAGTTGTTCCACCATCCTTTATCCACCTTGGTAAATACCAAAACTATTAGCAATATCAATCATCTGACAAAAAAACACAATGAATAATATCATAAGACATATTAAAAATTGTTTCTTATCTCTCTCACCATTGGAACTCTATTTATTGAATAAATAATGACGTGAATGTAGATACACAAAGCAAAAAACACAATGGCGGCCATATTGGATTTTAGTGCCATTGAAAAGCGAGGAAAAAATTGTTGAAAATAATGTATTTATATATATCACTCACCATATTTATTGTACACATAATACATAATATACATTATTATTTTTTATAATAATATCATGAAAAACTGTAGTTGGCTAATTTTTATGGGAAATACTTCACATCCTGTATAAAGTCTAATATTTTCATGATATTCTTTGTTTTTTTTATGGTTTGGTACCTAAATTTACCTCATTATCTGTTCCTAAAAATGAATTGTAATTGAAACATGAAAATCTTTTGAATTTTTTTGTCATATTCTGATTTTTTTTGTGTTCAGCGTCAAAATCAGAGAAAAATTTTCAATTTCACCAAACGCTCTTCTACTTCACGAGATACTTCCAATGGTGAGAGAGGAAAGAACGATCTGTATATGCAATAACACAGGATATTACATTTAAAACCTCAAGACCTCTTACAATTTTTTTTCACCTCCAAAAATCGAAAGCAATATTTTGATAAAGCAATGGATAATATAAAATATTACATTAAAAAACATGGCCTATTTTCTTCATCTCCGAAACTACAAAAAATGTGTTGATATTTTTTTTTTAAATAAAATTGGACAGGGTAACTGGATTTGTGATTCTTTTCGATGGATGTTGATAAAATTTAACAAAATTTCACAAATAAAACTTGGCCTGCAACAGAAATATGGCATAAAATAAAATTTATATTAAAAATGTAATGTTTGACAATAATATGAGTAACAGGCTCAACTTACGGTATTATCATCCCTCCCTTCATGGTTAGCAACTATTTTTAGTATTGCACCACAGGAATTGAAAATTCCGAGTTTCTTATGTGGAAAAGTGATTCTTGTTCTTCTTCAATGAAATGCTTAATTTTCTTGCAACATTAATATGTCTGGTTGTATTGTAACTTTACAAAAATTTTCCAAAATCTCAATACTTCAAACAAAACTTTCTTGATAATATCGATCTAAAACAGTATTCATTGACGACCCTCAAGTTTCCTTTCTACTTTTTGGCCTCATGAAATATCTACACATAATTATTGTCTGGCATAGTTTTTTTGCCAATAGTTAAGATGTCAACTGTTTCACATTTCTCAGAATAATTGAGTCAAGTATAATTCCACTTACTTTTCCTACAAAAGGTTGTCCACTGGAATTCTTAACAAATATGTCCATTTTGATTCCAATATCGTAGGGTGGGTAAGTACCAGGTGTTTCACTGGCACTGACCCCAGGATCGATCAATGGAATATAGTGCATGCCCCTGGAATGCAAGTCCTTCACAAAACCTGGTAAACCTTCGAAATTATTCTTGTCGTATGTGAAATCATTGCTGTCATTCATGTAGTCAAGATCATTCCACTGTGTATCCTGCAGAAGTTAACATTTCATTTTTCTGCTATCCTAACACCCTGTAAGGCATTACCAATGGTATTCCTGCATCTATATTTCTTTGCATGACTTCCTTTGTTCTGTTCAATGTTCCATATCCGAAACGGCACAAATGGAAACCTAGGCCCCAGTAAGGGGGCATGAATGGCTTTCCTACCAAATCAGTGTACTGATTTACAACTTCAGCAGGAGACGGCCCCAAGAAGAAATACAGGTCTAATACACCACCGATAGGCCTGAAAGTAATAGCAGGTGTTGGCTGAAGAATCACATCTGAAACCATTTGTATTTATTGAATAACAAACAAACCATAATCAAAATATACAAACCCATAGCATTGCTGTTCAATAAGAATACACCATGACTGCTAGTTGAATTTTCTATTACCATGTAAAAGGGATGACTTCCGTACAAATTTCTCTAAAATTGGATAATTTTAATCGAACTTCACAACAGTTTAAAGAATTTGAATGAACTCACATTAATTGTTGGTACTGTATCATGGTTGAACAAAGTATACTGAGACCAGTTAGTTGAGAGCAAAAAATTTGATCTGTGTTCTCCAATACCATAAACATAATGTGATGGTAACTTTGAACTTATTTGCAAGAACTGATTAGAATACACTAGATTCAAGAAATTATTGGAATCAAATCTGAAAGAAAAACCTTATATATGTTTTAAAAATGTGTAAGCTGATGACACTTACATGGTACAATTATCAGATTTCCTAATAACTCTGAATCCTGGACTTACAGGATTCAACTCAAAAATGTATGACCGATTCAAACTAGCAATGTCAACTATGGGCACTTCTGGATATGGAGACTCAAATCTGGGAGTTGTGGGGTCCAAAACCTTAAAGTTATGAAATTAAGTTCTCAGTAACCCAATAGATGGAGCAATGAAAACATATAATGACATACCAGAGACAATGAAGAACACTGTAAGCTGTAGTAAATATAGGGTGTTACAGAACTATGGGATCAAACTTCAATTCTTTGATAAAGCCATATATCTTTCTATCTATCTGTATCCTTCCCTCCCTCCCTCCCACCAACCATCCATCCATCCCTCCCACCCTCCATTCCATCCCTCCCATCCTCCCTCCCACCCACCCTTCCTCCCATCATCCGTCCATCTATCTATATCTATCTATCTATCTTTCTATCTATCTTGTACAATGTATATCATAAAGTTCTGAATAGAACTATCCCAAATGCCACAGTGGTTTGGATTCTACTTGTATAAATTGTAGATCCCCCTCTCCTTCACTCTCACGAGCCCTTCAGGACTTCTGAGGGGTTGCTTCGGCAACTAAGGAAATGAGTAACAATAACAATGTAATCAATTGAAACAAGATGATGGATGGTGGATGGAAGAACAAGGGATTTGAGAGAGAAATGAATTTGAAAAATATCCACTGGTGTAAAGAATAGGGCGGGCAAATAAATAGCCACCATGATCATACGTCACTGGACACTTTTGACAAAAGTTACTGATGTAATGAGAACCCATTTTATAAAAGTACTTGTACCAAATTGGTCAAAAACACTTTGATGTTGTTATAGTTATGGAAAAAAAATATAGACAGACAGGGTATACCTAAGACAGCAAGACATTCAACAACTTATATCATGAAAGTATCAAAAAATGTAACAATCACGAAAGATTTGTTGATAGAATAGTGCTTTTTAGAAACAATAAGTTTCTGTTTGACTGCAAGTGACATTTGTGGTGTATTTATACATTTGACAACTATGAACAATCAGTACAACCACAAAAGACTGATAAAACTGAGATGTGGTAAATATAGACAAAATTTACTTTCACCAAAAAACAATAATTTAGTTTGATTATTAGTTAATAATATGATCTTTTGACAGGCTATACCCACACCTACCTTAATATGTAATCTGGTTTCACTTTCATATTGAACAACCATTTTCAATATTTCCATATCATCAGGATACCCACTTTGAAAATCTCTTTTCAAAAATGCTTCCATACCAAAGTGGGATTCACTTATATTAACATATTTGTAAGTATTGTAGTTACTGGGATAAAAACAATATGGCACATTAAGAGGTACTTCAGCATTTGAAATATTAAATTTTTGTTTGTCAATAGGAGCCCAACAACACCCTCTTGCTTCACAGCCCAGAGAACTGACACCATTATCAGGATAGCAATCAAATTTATCTGAGTCTTTCACAATTTGGCAATGTTCATTGTCTGGCTTTGGTGGTAGAGGTAGATCCAAGTGTTTTGGAGGAATCTTAGAGGACCAAGGATATATCACGGCTGGTTCAAAGGTGAGCTAAAAACAAATTAAGTTGGGATTAAGATGGAACTGAATTCAAATTTTTGATCTGAGAAAACTCACCACTTGTTCATCTTTGTAGTCATATGAAAGACTTTCATATGTCACATCAAAACAGTTGAGCAGGTAAATAATAGGAAAAACAATGATCAGCACTGATAAAATGATGACCAACAGAACTGTGAGAAGACTTGGATGAAGTAACTCCTTCTTGATAGTTTGGTGTCTAAATCTAACAGAACTCTCATCCTGTAAGGAAAATATAACATACAATGAAGGGTGTTTTTAAAAAATATCAACATCTTGTATTTGAATCGAATCAAACTCACCATGTTGTTAGAACTGTTCAATGATAAAACGCTATCATTATTCACAGAAGATTCTTTTGAATCGGGAAATTTATCAGTGAATGAATCATTTTGAAAGCAGTCAAATGATATGGAATCATTCTTTGTTTTGATCGATCTTCTGAATGGCAAATAGAATAAGTCCATTAACCTCATATTTATGTGACTGAAGAATGATGGAAAGGTTCCAGAATTATTCACATAATGAAAATATACTTTATACAGGAAATATACAGGTGAATGACTGGATGCCTCGCCTAACCGCTTTTCAGCCTTTTGTTTATTACTTTTTTGTGTTGACAGAATTGACAGTTATCATATTGTTGTCAATGTCAAATATTATAATGAACCTTTTGCTGTGTTGCCAGCTACCGGTTAGCTTGACCACAGACCACAGCTTATAGTCTGGCTAATCTGTGACTTGACCACAGAAGAGGGGTACAGCCACTGACAACAAAGAAATAAATGTTTTCTCTATGATACAGCCAAACTCTTCTATGGTACAGCTTGATATCTTTCAAATGTCAAATAAAGCAAAATGTCCGAAACTACAAGAAGAAAATAGGAAATAATTTAATGAATTGGAATGACGAACAAATCAATGATTGATGATGGCGAAAAAGTTGGATATCTATCAACATCAAAACAAGAAGAATTTCATCATGGAATACGAAAATTGAAGAAGTAATATAACTAGATACTTGAATCCTATTGAAATACAGCAGCAGTAGTAGAAGGTACTTTTAATCTTGAAATACTGTTTCTCCTATCTATTGATCGAATCAAATATTGAGGTTCAATAAAGAAAGTTAGTTGAAAAATAACTTTGATGACACTTCACCATTTGCTATATCAATTTAGTAATAAAATATGACTCCAGAGTATCTTGATTATTTTTATTCAAACTTATTGGATATTTAAATGGATTCATGTAAACTACAATATAATATCATTTCAGGGTGGAGCGAAAACTAATAATCACCATAGGGAGGTTAATATTTATCAAATTTCATGTTGTTTCAACCAGTTTCTGTAGTTAAACTTCAATCTCGATTTCTTGCCAGTTTAAAATAAATCTAGTGAATTGCATTGTTTTCATTCTGCTTATTATTTCCGAGTAGGTATGTAGCATTCTAGAAATATAAACTTAGTAAGTAGAAAGTACAAGTAGCTCAGTGGGTTTTGGTCTGTTTCTTTTGAATTCAATTCAATGTTATTATCAGCAAACTCATCCTTCATTCAGTACCACCATTTTACTGTGACATGGCAATCATGTGAAGCAACAAACAGTAATTGAAAACACTGACAAGGTGGTGACAAGTTCTCTGTATAGGCTAATTCACAGTAATTCTATTATCTACACAGGCCTCTATAATTATATTGCAAAGCTTTTTTTCTACTGACACCATTTTCACGGTTATCACTACTATTTTATATCCTCTACATGAAAATGAACTCTATAACAGATTCCATTCAACTTACCTCTTCAGAATCAGATTCAATGATATTATTTTTCAGTAGATTTGAGGGGAAACCAACAAATATTCACACAAGTTTCCAAAAAATTGTCCTAATCATAAAATATAAATCCACATTGAGATATCTGGATGAAATGATGACTGCTGGGACTAAAATAGGATGATTGAACTAAACTTATCTCTATAACTGATTGCTTAGTTTGGTTTAGGTGTTGGAATAATTTTTTTTCATTACTATCATGAAACTCCATTCATATAATATCAATATTGAAATAAGTTTCATCGATAGTCAATATTCTATAGTTTTAGTTACAAAAATTTGTAGGTACACTGAGAAGAATTCTATTCATGAAAAAAATTGTCATGGGAGTTTCAATTCATAATCATAATTTCTCTTTCAAAGAATGTTAGCCAGTAAAAATAAACAATTCAACACCACATTAAAAGAAAACAGGGCACACAATTCTACATCCTAAATATTATTGCATTCTGCTGTGCTATTGTTTCCTGATTATTCTTGTGAAATACTCTCTTACCTGCCTTGGGTGGTTTTCAAGAAATTAATCAAATCCATTATTTCTTGAAATTCTTCATTCATTATATTTGTTCAAAACATTGTTTCAATTATATGATAATTAATCGGGCATGGAAATTTTCAGAAAGCAGAAATTTTGGGTGTAGTTCACCAATGTCTTGTGAATCACTTCTATCAAATCATATATCATGTTCCTATAGTTAAATAGTCAGGTTTCCAGAATGAAGCCAGTTTTTATTAAAACAGGATTATTTTGGCATACTTTGTATTAGTTAGATATGAAATGCCATTGCCACGAGAAATCATTATGACAATTTGATAATTGCTAATAAAACATTTGCTAGTTCATTAACGAAATGTTGATTTCAAAAGAATTATAATGGAATGAAAAAATTCTTCATTCATGGTCAATGTGATTGAACTTGAGCAAAATATGCAGAAAATTACAAAAAGTACCCCAATGAACAACTGATGAACCAGAGAAAACTATATGATTGCAGGAAACTGTCATTAATAATGGGTGAAATCTGGGTCAGATATCATAATTGTGTTATCTTATTTTCACTCATTTCTTCAAGACTCAATCTGAAGCGCAGAAGCATTGTTAGTATTAATCTGCATGTTCTTGCTATTATTTAATAACATTTAAATAGTTATTTCATTCCACTTGTTTTTGTTAATGAATATGACATAATGACTTGTTTCATGACATTTTATACCCACCAAATACAAATTGTGCCAAATTATCCGATTTCATAGAAACTTGCTTTTATTTGAGAAACCTAGGAAAAGGAACATCGACGTATCATTTGAAAGGGACTTTGATTGTCCCGTTTGAAAAAATGCACTCTCCACCATTTTTATATCTAGCGTTAAAATCAGAAATTTTCAACTATCCTCTACAGGGCAGAATGAATTTTAGTTTCATTAGAGTGTGGTATCATTTTTTCCAAATACTTTGGGGACACCGAGTATTGATAACAATGCTGTAAGTAGTTGTTTTCCTCTCGATCGTATTTTAGTATAGAATTGAGGTTGAGGTATTCATTTTTCCACAGGTTAGTTGAGGTGAAGTATAACGGTGATGGTACTACTAGTCACCCTATGGCGATGGATCCTCACGAATCTCTCTAACTTTACTAATAACAAAATCACTGGTGGTTGGTTTTCTCTTTAGCACAAGGTTCAGGTTCTTTTTGCATGCGATAACGCCATTTCTAGTCGCCAAATGACTCACGCACAGGATCGACCGCGCAAATTCTTGTGCCAAATTTGCGAAAAACGGTTCTTGAGCGGCAATGATCTTCGCAAACACGTTCGTACGCATACGGACGAGAGACCCTATATTTGCCAAGAATGCGGCCAGGGCTTCAGGCAGGGAGGGTCCCTCAAGAACCACATCGCCTGTAAGCATTCGCCTGGGTTGCAAAGCAAGAATATATTCGTTTGCGACTATTGCAAAAAAGCCTTCCCGCTCAAAGACAGACTCAAACTGCACATGCGCACTCACACAGGTGACAGACCGTACGAGTGCAACAAGTGCGGCAAAAGGTTCGCTAGAGGTGGTCAGTTGGCACAGCACATGCGCATCCACACCGGGCAGAAGCCTTACGTTTGCCACGTGTGCAACTCGTCGTTTACCTGTTGCGCTAACCTCAAATTCCACATGAATAGGCACCTGGAGATACGCGATTTCATTTGCGACATTTGCGGGAAGAGATTCTTCAGGCGGGACGCTTTGAAAAAGCATCTCAGTTGCTATCATGCCAATTTGAAGGCGTTTCATTGCGATATTTGTAATAAGGAGCTCAAGGGGCACCTGCCTCAGCACATGAGGATACACAAGCAGGTTAAACCTCACGGGTGTGGGCACTGTGGGGCTAGGTTCACGCAGAGGTCTCAGTTGACGGTTCACCAGCGTATACATAGCGGGGAAAAGCCATATAGGTGTCAGATTTGTTGGAAGGCTTTTGCTCATTCTACTGCATTGAGGCTTCACACTCGTAGACATACTGGAGAAAAACCTTTTGCTTGTGTCTTGTGCGAGTCGTCTTTCACTCAGCTGCCTCACTTAAAAAAACACATGCTCGCTATACATAAAAGTGCGAAGCCATACGTTTGCAGCTTTTGCAAATCGTTCCATAAAACCAAATCGGAGCTCGAGTTGCACCAAAAGTTATGTGGAAATGTTACCGAGATTAAACCAAAGAAAGAGGCGAACGGAGATATTACGATGCCGATAGAAAAAATGAGGTATTTGCTAGCGATTCTCTTGAAGAAGATTTCTGCTCCAGAACGGTTGACTGAGTTGGGTTTCAATAAGAAGCTTATCGATGAAGTTTTGGTGGAGTCTATCGAGAGTTCTGGGAGAGAGTCTTGTAAAGATGTGGATTTGTCGGAAGCGGAGAAGTTGAAAAGGAATGTTAGGATACTTTTAGAGTGGACAGTTCCTAAGATGTATATGGAAAAGTTTACTAAAGAACGGAAGTCGACTGAGGAACTTTTGAAACAGTTGACGTCGTAACACGAACGTATTTCTAGAAATCTTGAATCCCAATAAACCTAATTTGATCAACAAAGAGTACTTTTTACAGTACAACTTTTCTGTTATTATTCATTTTGTGGAATAACACACAAATTTACTGGCAAAAGCTGCTGACTCTTTTGACTTCCTGATAAAATTGCTTGGTTCAATACTTTCCAAATTTGAAATGAGTACCTAACATAAGTAAACCCATGAAATGAGTCATAGTGAAATTGTATCATCATTCATCATTTTGAGATGTTAGGCTGGCTGATGGATTCTGTTATTTAATATTTAAAACTTGAGAGTTATTTAGTGATTTTTGATTATTTGAATAAATATTAATATAGTTCCTCCAAATCATTGGATGGATCAAATGTCATCATTCTGATATGCTTGAAAAATTCTTCATTAGATGCTCATAAAAATGGAACTAGAAATTACTGGAAAGTATTCCTTTGTCTATTTATGGATCTCATTTTGAATCTCCTATTACATTTATTTTCTTGAGTTGAATATACATCCTATATACAAAGACTAGGTGAATATATTTATAATATTTACTAAATAACTAATCACTAAAATTTCATACAAAACAAAAGAAGGAAAAAGAGGTTTTTATTTAGCTTACAAAACCTCAAAACATTGACAATTTCATAACATATGAAGAATATTTCAAGGTTCCATCTGTCTCGAATGATGAGTTTTGTATGTTAATCTTAGGATATGAAATATATATATTTTTCCTGATACAAAACAAAATCCGACGCATCTACGGGAATTGCAGAAAATTGAGGGTTATGTCTTCACTTGAATTAATGTTTAATGAAACACTATTTTAACTAAAATAATGTTGTTGAAATGACAAAAAATATATGTTTGCAACAATACACAATAGCTTGTGAATACAGGCTGATTCACGGTGGATGGCACATAAGACGTTTCTGGTGAACCAGTGAATGGATCACTCTGAAAATTCGATGAATTGATGAAGAGCATATTCGGACATTCTCTACCCAACTAAAATATTTTCGACAAAACGATGTTACTACTTCTATTAGAAAGTAGTAGCAACTTTGATATGTCAAATGGAACACCCTGTATACTTTTATTCTCAGAATTTTCCCAATGACTCTTCTTGATATTCCCCTATACCTATCTGTTACCGTTTTCGAAATAAAAATTAATTTCAATTTTCTTCTTCGGAAATCATGATCTCTAAAAATGCTGATATCTCTGAGTTGAGAAACACTATGATATCAAAATTTGTTTAGAGTTAGGTGATATTTTTGAGGTTTCCCATACTTCATTACAAGGTGGTAAAAAAATAAAGTCATTTCGTTTGTTTGAAAAAGTGACCGAAAGTTAATTATATCAAATGGAACAACTTGTATATAATTGAACATTCAGAAAGCTGCTGAAATTTGCTTCCCATCTATGTATATCATACCTTTACCTAACTAGTCAAGTTTCGAACAAAAATATTCATAAACAATTGGTTTGAATAGTTTTGTTCTATCGTTTTATAAGATATTTGCAACTTCTGAAGTGACTCAAATGCCGATAGTACCAAATGGGGATACTATGTTCAAGGAACATTTTCACAAATAAATGCTCATAAGTCCGAAACTTGACTAGTTAGATATAGGTATGATATGCATAGATGAAAAGCGAATTTCAGCTGCTTTCTGAATTTCCAATAATATACAGGATATTCCATTTGGAATATTCAACTTTCAGTCACTTTATCAAACAAACGAAGTATCTGTATTTTTACCACCCTGTATTGAAGTAATAAAGATTAGGCTATAGTATGGGAAGCCCCCAAGTATCGCCCAAGTCAGAGATATCAGCATTTTTAGAGGTCATGATTTCTGAAGAAAAGAATTGAAATTAATTTTTATTCAGAAAACGGTAACAGTTAGGCATAGGGAAATATCAAGGAAAGTTGTTGGGAAATTTTTGGAGGTTCTAAAAATAATATTACATATAGGGTGTTCAATTTAAAAAATCACAGTCTACTTTCTAATAGAAGTGACACCACAAAACAGAAAATATTTGATTGCAATGTGAATCGTAAAATTATCACATGCATACAAAATTTCATTTTGAGTTGATGAATATGTTTTGAGGGATATTCAGGTACTGATTTTCTTTATGTTATTGCATTCTACTAGTGAATGAATATTGTATCAGTATCAACTGTTATGGAAGAATATGTTCAAAGTACTCTAAATTCATTTTATTATAGTATTCATTCTACAAAGATTTGTGTTTGTCGATGGACGCTGGCATAATTTGAATAGATGGTAAAGTACTTGTATGTATAGTACTTATATCATCTATTATGAGCCCTGGTTTTTGTTTTCTATTCAGTACTTCATAATATATGTCATTCATTCCAATGTCGAATTTTATTCTCTCTGATACTATTTCTCAGGGTTCTTTATGACCTATCTAGTAAATTTCAATTTATTGGGATTCAAGAAAAAAAATGTGAAATATGTATAGCAAATTATTGAATTTCTTTCCAGGATATTTTTAGTGCAATTTAATACTGCCTTTGATGTTTTCAATAATTTTTTATTTGTATTAGTAGGTTTCTCTCATACATATATGGTGCATTGCTGTGTTGCCATCAACATTCTGAGTATATCTTTTTTTTCAATGACACAATTCAAGAATTTGAACATTCAATTGTATATTTATTTTTTTCACTCATAATCAATCCAACCCAATAATATGTATGTTTACATAGAAATCAAAAATTGACCATTTAACTACCTAATGGGCTGGAAAATAACCTCTCTTGAAGGGAAAAATTATATAATTGTGAGAATTGTTATACTTCCTCAAAATTCTTGGGGATATTTACCTGTGCTTCCCATTATTTTGATGGTAAAACAGTGACATTATCTCTACTGTACAAACTTAACTTTTTGTATAGTTAAGTGGACGATTTGAGATCTGTATTTTCCATTAGACCAATCCACAATTTTTACCCATAATTTGTCAAATATTTCAAAAATAGGGTAGAGATGATAATTCGCTTTCTGCAAGTTACTTTGAGGGTGCCTCTATGAACTAAACAGATTGAGGGTTATCATTTATATTTTTCTCTCGTTTTCCTACTGTCCACTAGACTACCTTATCTGATCTAACATTGTAGCACAAAAATGCATTTTTTTATGCTTAGTACCTGTTACCAGTGTCATATCTTTAGTGTTATTAAGGTGGAAAATATTTTATTTTCTCATTTTCCTTGCCAATATTTTTAATACAAATCAACTGGTTTTGACTTGCCTTGAACCAAAGTATCTATAATTATTGATTTTATGCCTACTTATTTAATATTATCCTTTGAAAACTTGGAAATTTTGTACTGAAAACTATTTTTTTTTATTTTTTACCAAAGAATGTCAAAGACCTTTGTTATGCCTAGTTTAGAGTTTATTTCTTGTTGTTAGTGATTCATTCGAGAGAAATTGTATTTCATTTGATTGATATTTCACATTTTTGTACTATTTTTGAATATTGCTTCAAAGGTGTTTTGGTAATATAAATTATATTTTTGGTGCCATTATAATTTTCAGACTGTACTAATTTTCGAACTGAATTAAATTATGCAATATTAAGAACCATTTTCCTTTCCTTTTTAAAATCCTTCATAACTCCTTGTTTACAACCTCAAATTAAATGAATATTTCAATGGAGGACGTCATGTATTGATGAATATTACAGATGAATCAGAAAAGTAAATATAAAAAAGGCACACTTCACAAAAAAAACACTTGTATCACAGTAAAATGCATGAAAAGTAACAATTCAATATTGTTGATTATGCCCGTATTCAATCATTTTTGAAGTTTTCCACTGTAAACTTGAACCTTATCGATGAAATAAAATCTACTCCAAAACAACTACTTTTCCCTTATTAAATCATTATAATAAGCAGTTACTGCTATCAGTTTCTTGTTGATAAAATCTTGTTCAATTTCCACTTTGCCCCCAGGGCCGGTCTCAGTCACCAACTGAAAGAAATATTGTATTATCAGTCAATGCCAAAAAAGCGATATACAGAATATAGGTACATAAGAATGCACATCATGGAGATCTCAGAAACCGTGGGAATTACAAAATTTGATCAAATGAGAAAAAAGTTGGTCATTCCAACAGTATTTGAACATTATAGTTTTTCAGTTATATCGAATATCAAAAAGTAGATTTTTGAAAGAAATTTTTGTCATTTTTAGAAATATTAGAATTAGAATATTAGAATAAAATATATCGATACCACTTGTTTGAATGACAAGTCATCCTTTTGAAATGTGTATTGAATTCAGTTCATTATGTGAACTGTTTTTTTTTTGTACATTCATTTTATCAAGAAGCAGAATTGAAAATATCATACTTGAAGTTAATACATCTGTTCTCATGAAATACGACGATTATTTTATTGGTAGCAATAAGTATAAATCAAATAATGGCAAACAATCAATATTCACACATTTCATACAACACATTCCAATTCATTGAAATAACTGAAACAAAAAGATTCAAAATCACCAATTAGAAAAAAAAAAATAGAAAGATTAGAATTCAATTAAGGAATTTTGTGTTTTTTATGATTATCATTTGTGCATTATTGTGTTGTTACATCATGATAATCGTTATGATTTATTTCAAGAATTTTAGTGTTATGCATGTGTATGCATTTATTTCATACATCTCTGGTAAAAAATAATGCTCCTTGGAATATACAGGGTGAGTCAAAAATGTGTTCCGAGCTTTCTGGGGGTGATAGAACATTGAAAAATAAGTGTAGTTTGATGATTAAACTCATGGCCCAAAATGCATATTAAGGGAGATATATCCTTCCAAAGTTGATAAAATTAAAATAATTTCTCCGCATAACTTCTGAACGATGAAAGCCACCCGATTGAAATTTTGTGCATGAATGTATGTTGTCAAAATACATTTTTTCGTCACACTTCCACATTTCTGATATTGTTATAAAGGGTGTTTTCAGAGGGTGAGTCATGATTTTTTGTAGAAAACTCTTTTCCCTGTATTATTTTCGGTGAAAAAACAGGAGCATTCGATGGAGCGAAGAAAATTACATGAAAAAGGTACTCTTATTCAAATACAAAAAATTGAGCCGTTCGTGAGATATTTGAGTTTTTGTAGTTACATGATATCGGCAGATTGATTTTATTCATCGCGAGACGTTCATGTCATCAACATTCGAGTCAACATTGTTGTAGTCGATTCGTTCGTGTGGTTTTTCTGTGTCATTTATCACTGCGATTATCAACCGAGATTTTGAGAAATATGGCAGGTTATTCGTTCTCTGAACAAACTGATATGCTTCTTATGCTTGGCGAGGGCTTCGGAAATGCAAATGCTGCTGTGAGACGATATGCAGAGATGTATCCCGCTCGACGCGTTCCAAATTCGAGAACAATTTTGAGGATTGTACAAAGACTGCGTGAAACAGGATGTTTGAGAACCAATAATAGAAATGGTGGTCGACCCAGAAGTGCGAGAACTGTAGAAGTTGAAGAAGAAGTATTAAATACTGTGGAGCAGGATCCGGAAATAAGTACAAGGAAATTAGCAAGACGAATAGACACAACACAAGCAAATGTAACCAGGATTCTCAAAGAGCAACAGCTACACCCTTATCATTATTTGCAGGTACAAGAACTGTTACCACGAGACAATGAAATAAGATTGAGATTTTGCGAAGAGTTGCTGGAACGAACTCAAAGATGTCCTGAGTTTTTAAACAAAATATTGTTCACAGACGAAGCAACTTCTACTAGAAACGGTGTTTTCAATTCGCGCAACACTCATTTCTGGGCTGACGAAAATCCACACGTTGTTAAAGTAACGCATTTTCAATATAATTTCAAAGTGAACGTCTGGGCTGCGACTTTAGGAGACAAATCCGTTGGATACTACATATTCCCAGGGTCTCTGAATGGTGCAATGTACCTCAACTTCTTAGAAAATGAGTTAGGTACGATATTAGAAGACATTCCTCTCAACATACGTAGGGCAATCTGCTTTATGCATGATGGAGCACCACCTCATTATGTATGAGTTGTACGTGAATGGCTTAATGATAATTTTCCTGATAGGTGGATAGGACGAGGCATAGACGAACCTATTTCCTGGTCCGCTCGTTCGCCTGACCTCAATCCACTAGATTTTTCGATCTGGGGTTACATGAAATCTAGGGTTTATTCAAGCGAAATTCGGAATGTTGAGGAGCTGAGGCAAAAAATTGTGAACGAATTTACGTTGTTGAAAAATGATCACCAAACTATGAACGGTTTGATGAATAATTTACGTAAACGCCTCAGATTATGTATAACCAAAAACGGTGGACATTTTGAACAGCTACTTTAATTTGTTTTTTTACTTTTTCTTCCATTCAAAATTATGTATCAATTAAAAGTACCAAAAACATTATCAAACTTTAATTTTTATTCAAACCTTGTTGGGACAGACTTATGCTATGTACTTATTGCTCAGTAAAGTGGCACAGGGAGGTGATATTATCGACAAAATTAAAAACAAAATTGTTCATGGCCTGCTGAAATATCGTTATACCGATGAATCTCGCGATGAATAAAATCAATCTGCTGATATCATGTAACTACAAAAACTCAAATATCTCACGAACGGCTCAATTCTTTGTATTTGAATAAGAGTACCTTTTTCATGTAATTTTCTTCGCTCCATCGAATGTTCCTGTTTTTTCACCGAATATAATACAGGGAAAAAAGTTTTCTACAAAAAATCATGACTCACCCTCTGAAAACACCCTTTATAACAATATCAGAAATGTGGAAGTGTGACGAAAAAATGTATTTTGACAACATACATTCATGCACAAAATTTCAATCAGGTGGCTTTCATCGTTCAGAAGTTATGCGGAGAAATTATTTTAATTTTATCAACTTTGGAAGGATATATATCCCTTAATATGCATTTTGGGCCATGAGTTTAATCATCAAACTACACTTATTTTTCAATGGTCCATCACCCCCAGAAAGCTCGGTAAACATTTTTGACTCACCCTGTATAGTATCAAATGAACAAAAATCAAGATTCAATTTTACTTTCTGTCTCTAGGGAGGCAAAATATCTTCTCCGCAAGGAGGATAAGTTACACTTTCAACCTTGAATTAGAGACGAAAAGCAAATTTTCGAAAAAAGTGTTAGAAAAAAAAACACTTACTGCAAAAGTATTGCAATTTCTAGGCAGAAATGCAGCCACATTCGGCGTCACTTTTCTCGCAGTCGCTATCAGCTGAGAAAACGGAACAGGCTGCAACATTTCTTCAAGATCGTATTCGAGTTGATTCAGGTAGCAAGGCCCTCCCCAAGGTGGACTCAAGAACACGACATCTCCTTTCAAACTATCCGCCAGTTTTAAAAAGTCGCCTACGATAAAATCGATTTTGTGCCTCACTCCGTATACTTCGGCGTTATTTTGGGCTATCTCGATTTTCTTTGGATCGATATCAATGGCTATAACTAGAATAAATAATGAAATATAAATGTCAAGGGCGGATATTTTTTGATCGCAGTTATATAGTCCTGGAAATATACAAGTCACAAAATAAAATGGTTTTGACGTTTTGGTTACCCTTCGCGTGTGTATTCTTGAATATTTCAGATTTTGACAACTATGATAATGGGTTTCTTACCTCGAACAATTTTTCATCAAGTCTGTAAATATAAAACAATGGCATTTACCTCAGTTTTTCGTTTTTTAGATTTTTCGGAATTTTCTCTCCTCGTTTCTAAAAAATAAAAATAGAAACTATAATAATTATTTCAATATATTTGTAGTAAGGACAGATTCATGATTTGACCCAAGATGTCACTGCTCTCGGATATCATAAATCTGTCCATACTACAAATATATTGATATACTTATTATAGTTTCTGTTTTTTTAGAAACCAGTAGAAAAAGAATCTGAAAAATGAATATGCCTTCATAAAAACTATACCTGCATAGACTACATCTCAGTTGGTAAATTTTTAACCTGATACTTCTCTCTGATACTGTTGTGCTATCATTACTTCTATGAACAGAATTAAAGTTTAAGATTGGTCATCGTTCACCATTATGAGAAATTCAAATTGCAAAATCATGCAAAACTATCAGTTATCTAATTCATCTATTGATCAATTCATCAGTAGAAATATGAAATACAATTCAATAAAAAAATAATAACATGTTTGATACCTATAAACATTGAGAACTACAATGATGGTAGTATCGTAGATATAAAATTTCAGATTAGCATATCTGTCCTCCCGTACTGTATTGTGCAGTGAGAAAAATAGCATAAAATAAGAGAATAAATAGACGAATACTAGCCAGTGAGAAGGAGAAGAAAATTAACAGTACATGAAATATGGTGAATGGAGGAATGAAATGTACGAATTTACCATAAATTATGAATAATAATTGTGTGCAATTATTTGGAAATTAGATTTCAAAGAGTTAAAATTGATGAACAACTGAGTATTCCACAAGAAGTTACTATTGGAGATCCGCAGGTTACTGTGCTTGAACCTGTTCTCTTTCTCATTTACATAAACAGTATTAACAAATATTCCTTCCTTGTTGCTTATCCTCATCACCTTCAAATTCGTTTTTTGTTATCTATTTCATTGACTTTGGCAAAATGTTATATGAATGTATTGTATTATTATTTGTGAATTTTATTTGGTGTGCCCCAACATGGGGCACACCATCTTTGAAAATCATCATTGTTATTGGTCAGCACTTTCCCTAAACCATTGGCACTAGGTATCAATTTAATGTATTCTAATTGAGAGATTGTACCAATTCACAAAATCTGTGTACCTAGTTGGGAAATAATTTATCTATCTATCTTCCTAAGTTTTGTTGTTGAGTAGCTGATATGTGTTTTTCACCTGAAATTTTTGTCAATTATAACGCCTAAATATTTGATCTGGATGATTTATGAGATGTTCTTGTTCAGATTAGTGATGATAACATTCTGGAACTCTTGTTTATTCACATTAATAGCAGAAAACGTGTTTATTAAACATTTAACAAAAGCTGGAGAGCATTAAGCCAATTTGTAATTATGTTTAGTTCTCTTCGAACACATAATTCATCTTGTAGCCAAAAATCAGCTTAGAATAGGATTACGTGTCATCGGCATGGGAAATAATTTTAGCATTTGATAATGAAAGCATTGAATTAATATAAAGTAGAACCTTTCCTTGAGGATACTCGTATCTTGACTGTAGTTGGAACACTTTGCGAGTCATTGATCTTAACTTGTTGTCTATTTTCTGAAAACTTCCTCCAATTGTTTGACATTAATAAGTCAGTAAAGTGATGAATCGAGTTCTGTACGTTAAGTTTTCTAGTGTTTTTCTCTCATCCAGCGTACGATAAAGGAAAAAATAGATTTTGGTGTATTTTGCAGCACTTTGCACTGTTAAAGCGATAGCCCTCTGGCATTTTCTTTATCATTACGACTCATAGATCATTTTCTCAATGTCAAGTTTTTGTTTCATAGGTACAAAACATAGTCTTATAATTCCTGATGAGAAACCTAATGAAAACACGATAACGCCCTTTGAAACTATTGAATTCATTTGAAAAACCGCAGTGACATTTTGGGACAGATCCTAAATCTGTCCTTACTACAAATATATTGCAATAATTTTCAATAACTTCTACTCTATTTTTTAGAAACGAGGAGAGAAAATCCCATTAAAAGCTGAAGAAAGAAATGGATTTTGTGCCTCACTACGTATACTTCAGCATTATATTGAGCTGTTGCGATTTTTTTCGAATATATCAATGACTGAATAGGAAATAAAACGAAAAATAAAAATCAAAAGCGGAAAGTGTGTTTGGCGAAAGTGATGTGTTTTTTGACAATAAACTGTGTTTTTCAATGGTTTTTCAGCAATATCCAATCATTACCTCGTTTACATGTGAATGCAAATTGTATTGCATTCCCGCCAGCTCCGCAAAAAGCATCTATTATGACGTCGCACTGACATCTTTCGGCAGCATGCTTTGCAATTTTTTCTGGGGTTACAGAGTACCAACTCTCTGAAAAATAAAAGCTGAGATTGCCCCATCCTTGACAGAAAAATCGAACAAAATTTTTTTATTTTCAATCTTGAATAACTTTTCGATCTCGATATTTTTTAGGGTAATCTTGCGTTTATCATACTACCTCCACATTAGGAACCTGAATTACACCATGAAAAATGGTTAAAACTTTTGTGATCAACCAGAAATAGTGCGAAAATTCACCTTCTTTTTTTGTGTAGATATCATAGCCAATCGCCTTCCATTATTCACCTTCAAATTCACCTTCTTCAACATCCTTGAGGAAGGTGGATTTGCCTTCTTTCATATGGAAGGCGCTGTCAAATGAGAATCTGTTACAGATTCACAGAACTAGAACAAAGATTTTCATTTGGCAGAGCCTTCTATATGAAAAAAAGATGCTAAAAAAGGAAAGGAAGGACGTTTTCATTTCATTTTCAGTTCTTGATTGTATAATGAAGGTATAAAAAGTATCCTGTGTGAGAAATCTCCCAAAAGGCGGCCGGAGAAAGAAGGTGAATTTTCACAATTTTCCTGTATTTCGCCCTTTTTCATTGTGAAATTCGGGTTCCTGTGAAATACGTTGAATACCACAGAAAATCGAAGAAATATGGATCACATGATAAGTGCAAAATTACCTTTTTCAGTTGTTAATTTTGTGTGTATAATGTGAATATTTTTTTAAAGAATGATGATCACATGAACAAACGTCATTGGGTCATTATTTTTTTTTCCTTAGTATTCAGAATATTGAGTATGCAACTTTTGGTTTCACAAAATATGAATGAAAACATACACAGGAATCGCTAACATTCGTCCGTTTCATCGGTTTTAAAATAAAGTGAGGTCATGTATGTAGGAATATGTATACTTCGATTTGATCACCCTGTGGGAGAAGGACTATTTCCATAGATAATAATGAATAGCTGTATAAATAAAGTTTCATCTGGAGAAGTGTGGAATTATTTCCAAATGGCGCAGTCGGTAGGATTTGATATGACAAGAGGAATACCGATGATGAGAATCCTGGAAGAAATTCACTCATTGGAGTTAACGAGTTGGATCATTTGATGTCCAAATGGTTGAGATTGGTGACAGAAACATTAGTAAAACGAGAGAAAATCGATCCGCTTTGTGGAAACAGAAAACCCAACTGCATGGATGAAAACTTTCGAATTAACAGCTGAGTCTAACAATTGGACTTCAGAAGACAAAATTCGTCATTTGAGATTCAATTTAGAAGGTTTTGCAGTGCAATGGTATGATCATCAATTCCATGTAGCTAGTTCCAATGGTGTTACGTGGGAAGACCTTAAACTCCCATTCATAGAGACATTCGAGGAGGAAGAAATCACTAAATGGGATCAAGCATAATCCTATAGATTCAAGAATGAATCTGTTTTAGAATATTTCTTCGAGAAACAGAGTTTGTTGTTCTCTGCAGAAAATAACCTATATGAAAAAAGATCCATAATACAACTGAACTACTGCAGGCGTTGAAATATGTTACCATTGGTAAACATTTTCCTGCACCTCTAAGTAGCCATAATTCAGAAAATAGAAGAAATTGGCAGAAGCATGAGGAGATGGAGAATGGAAAAAACAGCAAAATCATAAAACATTGTATGGAAGTCAAGAAGGAAACAGAACAAAATTGCAAAATACAGATAGAAAGAAAGATCTTAATCATAATCAATGTACTGAAGAGTCCATTAAGGAAGAAATAAATGATATTCCAGTTTATGAAGGTTATTCAACACATTTCATTGACGATGAAATTGTTTTCAAAACAATGAATGGAATTCAACTGAAGACTTTATTAGATACTGGTTCTAACATTGATTTAATTCATGAAAATGCAACAGAGTAAATGAAACTACCAAGATTCGAAACCAGTATTCACATCAAGAGTTTGGGTGGTGTTACAAAATGATCTCATAAAACAAATTTCATATTCACATTCAATGGGATTGCCACTGAAATACATCCTGTCATTGTGAAGAATATATCTTTTGATTTGATATTGGGAAGGCAAACACTCCTAGCATTAAATACCTTCAGGACCATTTGTAATTTTGATGGTGAATCTTTCTCACAATCTTTCTCTACTGAAAAAATTTCCAAAAACATTTAGCTCTTCTGATAATCAACCATCTAGTTATCAAACTGATTTTGATCTTAAGGAAGATGCCAGAATCATAAAACAGAAGCCCTATCGGTTTTCTCAGAACAATAAAAAAACATTTACATATTTATTCAAATTATATTTCAATTCTGATAGAAAGCCCATTAGCGGCGAATTCTGAGTAATGAAATATCATCAGTTCATTTCTTTCAAAGTTTTTGCAATGTATGCATGTATTAAACGTGAACGATATGTTGTCATAGAGAAAGTTTAGTATGCAATGAGCACATAATGATGCCCATTTCGCACGAGTATGAAATTTGCAGCACGAGCCGAAGGCAAATGCTGCAATTTAGACGATAATATACTATTTTTTTTATAATCAATATCAGATAATGATCAAGTTGCAAACGCTCAAAAGTTGTCGAAAAATTCATCAGAATCGATGCAGAATCTCGAAAGTTATTCACGATTGAATTCTGAACAAAAACTGATATTTTTTTGACCAGTAGTGTATAATTTGTACCAGAAAATACGGAATAAGAACTAATTCTCCTAATCTTATTTTTTTCTTACCTTCATCTAACTTTATTCCTTGGTCAAATTTATTGAACAAGGAGAACCTTTTGTGCCAATATTTTCTTAGCTTGCGGTTTTCCTTGATTTCTGGTGGAAGAGATGGCTGTTTTCTTTTCCTCATTCTCTTTTTAGTCATCACACTTTCTTCGGCATTTTTTCCCTCCAGTAATACTACAGCTTCCTCTTCACAAGAACTCAATTTGTCATCGGAACTCTCTGACAGGATGTTGTGACAAGTTGGCTGGAAGGAAACATGTTTATGTCGAAAAACTACGGATGCATTGTGAAATAAGAGAACTATCAACTCCGCTTGTACTCAAATACGCTGCACCCTGTATATTTCTGATTTTAAATATCAAAATCACGCGTTAGGTTTTTCTCGTAAACACTCTGTATATGGAAAATATAGAATTTATTTAATTTGGCTGATTCACACTGTATGTGGCTATGATAAAGCGCTGAAAAAATACCACGACGTTCAGTACAATGAGTGCAAAGTCGCAAAACACTATTTGTCACTTTTTATTCTAAGTAGTTTCTTATCAAAATCGACGAAAGGATTCTGTTTAAACATGACGAAGAAGCATGGGGAAATTTACGTCATATGTGCCTTGGTCAATCACTGAGACCACTGTACTGTCGAGGACAGCCGGGTTGCAAAATATTATGCATAAATTATTATTTATAATTATCTCATCATTTATGTTATTAAAAATGAACTGAATATAAGTAAAACTTACTGCATGAACCTGTTATATTATGAAGTATGTCGATTTCTAGTATTGTTCTCGTTTTCAAAGATAAACTGGCAATCCTGTGAAATATTACAACCGGTAACAATAAAATAGGCAATTAATAGCACATGTAACGTCACCACCTACTGTATAAAAAGCATATCTAAATAATTTTCAATCACCACTTGATTCCTTGTGTTCATTTGCACTACTGGTAATGAACTAATAGAATTGACTGTATTATTTCGCGTTAAACACACTGAATTTTCACTAACTCGATATTCTCTCGGTGTACAGGTCAAGAGTTCTGTAACAATACCTTCAGAGACTACTAGAGACTAATGCTGGTTTACTTCTCTACCAAAGCTGTTTATTATAAAATATGTCCAAACAAGGGAATCAACAAATTGTTGTGAGGGGGTGTGCGGCAAGCGGAGGATCTCAGGTAGTTTCGACACTACCATAAACAAGGGTTAAACTGGTATACAGCACATAATGGAACTCAAAATATTCAGAATAACAAAGTCCGGCATTACCATAGGCCAAGTCTGCATGTGTGAATGTTCCATCAAATTACTAGTTCTCAAATGCTGTTTGTGAGAATATTACAGGATAACTTGTTTATAGATAATCGTCAGTCTGAACTTGCAATTATTCAAAATTGTCATATTGAACTGGAAAAAGATATGATATTACATCGACTTATAAAACGAACACAATAATTAGATTGACATTGAAAATGCCAACATTAGGCGCACATTGTAATTAAAGACTCAATAGATCATACCCATATAAAGCTCCTCAGTTAGCTTGGCTAGTTCAGAACAACTTTCACTTTTCATAAGCACGTTCGTATCATCCGCATTTGAGATTACCTTGACATCAGGTGAAATGTTATTCAGATAGTTCAGCAGATCATTAATATAGATTACAAATGATATCGGTCCTAATATGGATCCTTGTGGTACTCCCATTGAGATAGTAATTCTCTTATTTTTGGCATCTTGAATAACAATAAATTGTTCTCTATTCTTGAGATGAGATTGGAAAAGCTCAAATGGAAGACCACGTACACCTTACCTTGATAATTTGAATAAAGGTAAATCATGATTTACATAGTCAAATGCCCGAGAGAAGTCAACAAATAAACAGCTTATAGTAGACTTCCTATCTAAACAATCAACAACATGTTGAGTAAAGGTGTAAAGTGCAGTTTCTGTGCTTCTTCCTCTCAGAAAGCCATGTTGACTCATTGAAAGTAGGTTTTGACCGTGAAAAAATATATTAACTGATTCTTCATGTTCAATTCAAATAATTTTGATACACTACATAAAAGGCTTGTGCATTTATAATTGGAATGAACATGTTTATCATGTTTCTTGTGTAATGGTAGAACTATGGCTAATTTGAGACAATCAAGAGAAATAACGTCTGTAAGTTCTTCGAGGAGGTGGTACATTCATTTTTCAGCTTTTGATGGGATTTTCTCTCCTCGTTTCTAAAAAATACAGTAGAAGTTATTAAAAATTATTGCAATATATTTGTAGTAAGGACAGATTTAGGATCTGTCCCAAAATGTCACTGCGCTTGAAATTAAACCTTTAGATACCTAAAAGAGAAATTCTCTATTGGTCAGTGACACCTTGTTTTTGAAAAAATTTGGAAATACAAATATATTTAATAATAATAAAACCTCTACTTATCTTGGTGGACGTTTCGGGAACGAATCTGCTCCCGTTCTCAACACAATTGAAATATTAAAATTAAAATAAAAAAAAAATATTTCAATTGTGTTGAGAACGGGAGCAGATTCATTCCCGAAACGTCCACCAAGATAAGTAGAGGTAGAGATGTTGATTTAATAGGTCAGAACATCACAGACTTCATGACCACATTTTTTCAATGAGTTATTAGAAATGTCATCATGTCCAGAGGCATTCGAATTTTTCAGATGTCGAATCATGTTATCAACTTCGATAGGATCTACAGGAGCCATATAGAAGAAAGCATTACAGTTTTTTGTCATTGGTTCAGTAAAGTTTAATCTGGAGGATTCATACTAAAATGTGTCCTAAAGTTCTCAGCCATACTAGTACTAGATATCTCACTTCCAAACTCATCAACCATTTTAATTACCCTGTCTCTATTATTTTTTTGAATGTCATTGATGATTTGCCACATTGTTTTGGTCTTATTAGTCGAGGAATGGATTCTTGCTTCAATGTCTCTTTTCCTAGATTCCTTCAGCTTTTGTCTGTATGTCTGAGTAGTATGTACTACGTATATAGTTACATATGTCATTAAACTTGCTATGCTTTGCAAGATTAGTGTAGAGGGATACTATTTTTTTCATTTCTATAAGCTCCGGAGGAACCTTAGGCTTCTTAGTTCTACTGAGATTGATACATCTTGATGTAAATGATCTTTCTCCATAGTATTTTAAGATATTCAGATATTTAGTATTTTAGAGTCAAAAACGATTACATGTAAACCTGTTACAAAATTTCTTAGCTTGCACATTGATAACAGTTTAGAGTTTGAGACTCACATAACCTCTCACGAAAAAATTATCGTCAGGTTTTATATCAATAATATTATCTCCTGCGAACTTGGGACTTTCTGCCTCACTTACTGCCTACTATTCATTTTTTGAGTTCCACTTACGGTATGGAATTCCATTCTGGAGTACTTGTTGCCAGGGTCTATTGCAAAGTATATTCGTGTTACAGAAACGAACTCTGCGAGTTATATCAAATTGAGATGAGAGAATCAGGTAGACCTATTATTTCGGATATAAAATATTAACCCTATTTGAATTATTCTAGAGACAGTCTATTTGTTATATAAATACAGAGAATGTGAATACCCATGTAGGAAGGTAAACTCGTCAGGAGAAGAAACTTCCATTTTCCACTTCCACCCTTATGAAACAATCCTTGATTTACAGAAGCAAACAAGTTTAAAATCATTTACCCAATGTGATAACAGACATAAATAACATAAAGCAATCCAGAAAATATGTTAAGAGCGGGGATTCACTGCCTACTTCTGAAACTCTGTCTAGATGGCGATGCGATGCCCGATCGTAATAAAATATGATTATTTTCCTAAGGCTGGTGCCTTATTGTAGTTTTCTCCTTTTTGGTCAGTTCGGGAATGTTCTCAATAGGTTTCGGTATACTAGCATCGCATCGAAGTAGAAGTTTTATATTATTTGGTTGCTGTTACTGTCCGCGCAAGATAATTATATGGATGTTGTTTTTATAGGTCTGGAGTCTCGATTCAGACAATGTGTGTATTTATTTATGTCGAGGGTCGCGCAGCGTGGTAGAACCGAGCCGACTACTTTGACGATATTTATCTTTCTCAGAGATAAATCTTGATGGCTTTGGCAGAACGCGGGTATTTCGCACTGAATTTTCATCTATAAGAATAAGAGGGGTATTCCCGATCTCTCGTATTCCACCTCGTATGTTTACGAATTTGACGTTTCGTATACAATCCAGACAGGTGATTGGTTGACATACTTACGAAACGTCAATTTCGTAAGTATACGAAGAAAAATACGAAGATCAGGAATCCCTAATATCGAAATAAAAATACAAGCTCTCATTTAGTTTCATCAAATCTTGCAAGTTGAATTTGACCCACTTCTAATCGTTCGAATGATTAGGAATTTGGCAGGTGGACATAATTTTTACGACAAGGCATTATGAAATGAAAAAAATTGCGGACGAGTTTTGTGGTTATTGTCAGATTTTACTCAAAATCGATGTCTGGTGGTCTTTGGAGTCGGAAATTAGAAGTTTTTGTCAAAAATAGAAAATTCAACATGGCGGCTCCAAATTGGCGGAACACTTATTTTGGTCTGATTCTATTAAAGATTTGTATTTTGAGATTTTCGGGGTCATATCGATAATATGATTATTTGTCAAAATCCCGAAATTCAACATGGCGGCCCTGAAATGACCATTTATTTTTCATAATGATCCCAGTCTATTCGGTATCTGGGGTATTCGGAGATTATAATTTTTTGTCAAAATTAAGAATTCAACATCACTGCTCCAAAATAGCGGAACAGTTTTGTGATTATATCTAGTCAGATTCTTTTCGAAATTTTCATTTGGGGGTTTTTAGGGTCGGACATTATGATTTTTTGTCAAAAATCAAAAATTCAACATGACTTCAAAATGGCGGAACCGAGGGCGAAACAGTTTTGTGATTTTGGTAAGATTCGATCAGGAATTTTCGTTGTGGGGTTTTCGAGGTCGGAGATTGTGATATTATGTCAAAATTCAAAACTTCAACATGGCGGCTCCGAAATGGCAGATATTTTTTTGATTTTGGTCTAATTCTAAACTAAATTGCTTAGTATGGAGGTTTTTGGGGTCGGAGATTTTTTTTTGTTCCACCTGTCCCAGTGTCTGTCTGTCAGTAATCATATCATGCAAGTTAAATGAATAAACAAAATAACAAGAATTAAACAAGCTTTCATTTGTTGTAACAAGATGAAGAACTGGAAACTGGCTCCCCGACCGGCCGCTGTTTATACATGGTGTTTTATTATTGTTGCACGAAACTTCGAGGTCAAATTTGTTGGGTCAAAATATGAAAAAAGTCAGAATGAAAACCAAACTTATGCATAGCTGTTTGAAGAAAATCTGTGATACTCGAGAAATCTATTTAGCTACAGCCGATCGATCAGCAAACTAATCGGATAACTAGGTATACTTACAAAAATCGGATAACTTATCGGATAACTAGGTATACCTAACAAAAATCCACTTGAAACATTTCTGAAACGAATCGTTTCCAGACATATAATTATCTGAACTTTGTTCATATTTTGGCCCATGAAATTTGATCTTGAATTTTCGTGCAGCATTGATGACACACCCTGTATAGGCATTGCAGAACCGAACAGATTGAAGTGTAGGTATGTTTTTCAATCGTTTCTACTGGCCTGTCAAACTATATGTATATAATATATCGCGACGGCTCTGATCGAATTCGACGGAACAAAAGAATTGAATATCTTTATTCGCATATTTATTTTGTATTGGCTCAAAACCCATTCCGAATATCAAGGCTCCCATTTGCGTAGCCAAAATTTTAAAAATATATTTCTCACCGTTCTCTATATATTTCTAACACGCCATCGAGTGACTAAATCTTTTCAATTCCCAAGAATACAACAATAGCATACATTGTAGGACTCATTTTCAGAAGTTCGAATTGATTTTTTTGATCTGATTATAAGTCTCGCCTTGTTTATACTGCTATGCCACGACCATGCTAATTGTGAAGGCAAAAGGCAAAGCAGTTCGCACGATGAATGAGTCATTTACCTACGGCAGAAAATACGCCACTTGAGCGTTGACTCTGGGCACCGACCTGTACCCGAATGCACCCGAGAGGTATGAGAGGAGCGGGGTAGGTAACGACTCAAGTGAGCCAGAGACCAGCAACAACGATCTGCAAACTCTGTACCAACCAGTGTTGCCAAGGGTATAAAATTTCAGTTGAATTCACTGCAAAACAGTAGTTGTAAATAATTATTGACTTCCATCTTATTGACAATTGTTGCTCTATTGCTGAACCCCAGCATCAAATATTTTACCCCGATAGTATGTACAAGGATCATCACCATATTCTGACTCATAGTTACCACGCACGTGGGCGTGGCTAGTGTGACGTCAGCTTGTGAGAAATTTCGCCATTTTGGTGTTATCGGGCTATATTTTGCGTGTGTTTACTGTTGCAAATCAAGAAAATATCTCTTCGAAATAATCAACTTTGAAGTTTAAATTTGATTGAAGATGAGCTGCCCAGTGTATGGTTGTAATGTTGACAATAAGTGCAAGGGCTTTGTGTCTGGTACACAGTTTTATAGCTTTCCTAAAGACAAGGAAATGCAAAGTGATAGGAAAGAACTGTGTGGACGACAGGACAGACAGACATTGTCGAAGTCCAGTAGAAGTGAAAAAATTGATAAAGCAATTTTTTGACGCAAATATTATTTAATTTTCATTGGATATCCTCGAACTTGCGAAAATTCCGAGTATTTGGCAACACGGTATCAATATTTCTACTTCCACGAGGAGTTTCATAGAGGTGATGAAACTTACGATATTTTATACCAATTCTTGCTCCATAACAAATTAGAAAAGAATTATACATAATGAGTAATATATAAATATGATTCAAGAATCGAACACATTCGTGTAACTTGTAATCTTTCGTATCATTGAAAACGCGGGTCGACGTGAATGCCATCTGCTGGTTGTTCACAGAAATAACATCGCACGAAATCACAGTTGGTAGCATTGGATTGCGAGGTACGTGTGTACCGCCGTCTATTAGGTAGGGTACGAACCGGTCCGAACTCGCAAATTAATGTTTTCTACTTTATCTTTGAACGAAATTCCTTCAGAATCTAACATAATAAACCATAAATAGCGTCCTTGTGTCAAATTTCAGATTCAAACATGCTTTTAGTTCGAAGGAAGGCATTTCAGATGCAGATATTTTGGTGAAGCATTCCTCAATTTTGGTTCCATAGAATGAGGTAATTTCATTTGAATCTGAGACACAAATTTTACAATGTTTACATTTTTCAATGACCCATAACTTTTTTAAATGGAAGAGTTTTTACTCCAAAAAATACTCATTCCCTAATTTGAACCTTCCTCTTTACAATAATTCAATTACTTTTGGGATTGAACCCATGACAAGGCCGGAAAGCATGCTGAAAAAAGGGTCAAACCATTTTAGTGAAACGCCCGTCTTAAGACACATCTCTCAGGAAAATGATTCTACTCTTTAGAGGAATACTTAGCATAAGAGTATTAGTCTTTCTGTGAACTGTGACATGCGGAAAGCGATTTATTCATACTTTTAATGTGTGTTATCCGTCAATACTTTCTATATTTTACCGTGTGACTGTTTATACATACAATTTTTTTAATTTTTTCAGTAACGAATAACTTTAGGAAATTTTAAATATGTACATACTACAAAAGTAATTGTTATATTCTTACTATGTGACCTTTTTACATGAATATGTCAAGTATAAGATGATATTGATAGCTTTTAATATACATACTACAAATATAAGTATAAACGAAATTGATTGAACTTTGAACTTTGTTGACAAAATGTAACACAACTTTTTGTATGGATTACCCCGTTTATTTTTACTGCATTTGATGGTTCAATTGCAATTCCGAATATTAAAAAAAAAACAGTTTTCCTACGCACAGGAAAGCGGGTTGATCTGAATTCGCCAGATCGGACAGCCCACAAGTACTGAATTTTATTAAAATCGCATCTGTCGTTTCAGAGGTTTCCACACTATTTTCCAAAAAGTCTGGATTGCTAGATTTCTGGAAATATTAGTAGTTAAATCAAGAAAATAAAATGTGTAAAGAAATTTCATGTATAGTTCTGTAAAGTACTCCAATTAGTGGAGATATTTTTCCCAAATTGATTCGATATGTTTCAACCATGATAAATTTTGATCAATGATGAAGTATTCATTACATTCATAGTTTCTGACATGAGACAACAATACTCTTGTATAAGCACGAGTGGCAAGGCAATTGAAACGAATATCAGAAAAAACCTAACCTTCAATAACCTTCAAATTCCTGATCTCGAATATAAATGAATACAGTTTTTTCATTCATCTCCAAAATGAAGTGTTGCTGTGTTTATGAATAAGTTCGTATCATTGTGAAATTTCTATTTGTGATATTGGGATTGCATCAGATACATATTGCTCATTCATATTATTTATCTGTCATAGCAAAATGGAAGAAAAACTGTTTAATTTCTCATGTGTCTATAATACAAAATAACAGTCACTAGATTTCTGGTCTCAGTTTTTAACTCGTGTTATTTTTTTTTTGATAGTCTGCCGCCGTTGATAAATATCATCCTGGTTGGTCTCTCAGAGCATTGGAACGTGCCAAATGTTTCGTAATATTCCGTCCTATCCTCCTTTTTTTCGAAACTCAGGATGGCCTAAAGTTATTGAAAAATGATATTTAGCTAAGAACTACATCTAATCGAGAATTTTGCGCAGAATACAGTGGTGTAATCATTTTTTTTTGGGGAGTGGTTTTGGAGATGCGACACAAACCCATATATTTTTCAGTGGAAAACTATACACCTGCATTGCCAGTTAAAACTGACATTTATACAGTTGTATAACTGTCACTTCAAACGGCCAATTCATGTATAATTATTGTCACTTCAAACTGGGAGTTAGAATTATAGCTTTCGTGGGACTTACCTCTTCTTCAGCAGTATCATAGCTGGGAATGATGTTGCCGTCATCGTCGAAATAAACGTGCTTAGGTTTTTTACTTTCTGGCCGAATTTTCAAATGCCTATTCTGCAAACGAATGTGCTTCATCTTGTAGTCTACCCTGCCTGTCATCATTTCATTGGTCTTCTCTTGGAACTCGATGCCCATCAAATTGAACGCGGCCTTTATCCTATTCCTGTTGCTGTTGAAGCTGTCATTGGAATCGGTAACACTGGGAAAAAGCGAAAATCAATTCATGCCCGGCTCTTATATATGCTTCACATAAGTTTCATAAAAACTTTGAATTTCGATGTCTTTGAAGATAATCTTCAACGATAATTTCGGAAACGCTCTGCAAACATGCACTCTGAGGCTTTTTATGTAGCTCAGTTTAGAATGGGTAGACCATATACCAAGAGACTTACACTTCAATGTTTTTCTTCGAAGTTTTGTTAGTACTCTCAGAGTTGCCAAATGCTAGAGGCAATCCCATGGCTATCATTTCACTTTCAATTGCTTCACATCCTGCATTTTCTTCTTTGAGAATATCAGGTTTTGGCTCTTCCTCCATGTTCAGACCCTCCATAAGTATGTTCAAGGGTGCCTGATTAGAAACGACTTCTATTGTTGTTGGCGTAGTCGACGATTTTCTTTTAGCCGATTTCAATCGTTTTCTGTGTGAGTCACTTTCCACAGTTATATCTATCAGAAATTAAATAACAAAGATTCAGTTCCTATCCAAATAAGAATGCTTTCAAAATATCGATTTTCCATTGAAAATTCAGGCTTATTTATGCAGCATCAAGCAACAATTATCAAGTGAAAATTATCAATTAACTAACATATAGAAAGAGATGACACGTAGGCGCACAAGTCAGTCCCCAGGTTTTGAATTCCTCTTGTTGAACTCATATTTATCACAGGAAATAATGTAACCTAAAACCTCTGAAATAATCATCTGTCAGAAGAAGTTCGACCAATCACACGCTTTCTTTATGGGTCTTAGAACCAATCGGCGTCATCTGCGTACTAGTTCCGCACTAGAAGAAAACCGGTTAAAAGTTGGCCACCTGATCGTTACGTGTTGATTGATACTTATTGTTGATTTTTTGCATAAACACAGCCATTGAATACAAAAACTTCAGCTTATAATTGATAAGTATTAGTCGCATACGTCCATACTGAGACACGTATTTTTTTGAACCTAAGTTGTTCGAATTTTGATAGATACAATCTTGGAAACTAATCATTGATGTGTATGGTGTGAAACGGCTCTTACCTATAACGGCGAACGACACAAGAAACTTTTTATACTGCAGCAAATATTCGTCTTCGTAGTGTTTCTTCCACAACAAATTCCACTGATTCTGGTAATCCTCTTCCGATTCCTCCGAACACACGGAACTGTTGACGGAACTGACGGAAGAAAAACTATCGGAACTAGAGGTGCTATTACTCAAATTGATAGAGGAGACCGTCATGCGAGTCACGTTTGTCATAGAATCGATAGTTTTCAATGAGCTGCTGCATCTATAAAAAAACTCTGATCATATTTCATCCAAATTTCAACAGTACAGCCATACAAAAATTAAACTCGTTCCTCATTCGGCCAATCGAAGAAAATAACCTCAAACAATAGCCTTCCGAATGCCTAGAATAACCCAAAATGGCGCCTATTGCCGCATGGCAAGTTCGCATCTTGTTAATTGTCACGTGTCAGATTGATGTCTTTATTCTCATAATTAATGTAATTTTGAACTGATCGCAAATCTGAAAATTACAAGAGTGTACTCTGCAGCAACAAAAAGGAAATTATTCTTGATCTTCGTATAACAAGACAATCTGACACTTTCAACAGATGATTCACAACCTATAAATCATGAAATGACTGAAAAAGAAATGAAATCTTGGAAAGCGACTCTCTGCAAATACTAGCAGTAGTAATCATAATTGGTTAATAAAAAGGTGTATATAGGATGGTAAAACAACAGATAGAACTCAAACACATAAAGAAGATGTCAAATGACCTTACTAAGATATAGATAGATGGCGATACGATCGTCGATCCATGAAATTCAAATCTGAATTTACTTATATCTGACAGTGATCGATAGCTAACGGTTCAATTCTCGCATTCGTGTTGAATTTCAATTTTCCAGACTTTCTGAGCTAACCATCAGCAGAGGTGATGCCATTTAGGTTCAGTCTTGGGAAGCCTTCGTAAGGTATTAAAATTCGAGATAATCAAGCAGGCAGAAGTCTACTGCTTTTTCTAGTAGCTAGGAACAGTGAGTTGGGAGACCTGTCTATTTTCTCCATAGTTAGTAATCATGGAATCCAACCAGAACCAGATTCGTACCAATAATGTTTTTAATGAGTTATTTTTTTTTTCAAAATTGCTCTTTGCTGATTCATTGCTGTAATTGAAAGTGAATTATTCATGATATTGATCTATCTATGAGACAATTTGTTACTTCGACAGATGATTCCTAACCTATAAATCGAGAGATGACACCAAAAGAAATGATATCTCAGAAAATAACTCTCTCAACATTTCATATTGGCAAGTTATCATGAAATACTAATGGTTTACTCCTACCTGGAACCCAGTAATCGTTCAATTTCCGTTTCACCATCTACACTGACAGGTGACAGAGGGTTCCAGCCTTCCGAAATGTCAGCGCATAGTTTCTCGTCGCTGCCAGATAAATTTCTCAGCAACAAATGTTTCCGGAAATTATCTTTATTGTCAAATTTCCTTTCTGCAATTTGGCATTGCTCGGCGTTCAAGGTTTCAACTTCAATATCCTCGGTACTGAAATTTTCTAGATGTTTTCGTGGTTGTTCTTCAAATACTGAAAAGAAATCGGTCCATGAATATCTATCTTCAGTTGGAACATGAGCTAAGTTCCACACAAACTGGGTCATACATACTCATACTGAAGAATAAAATATAATTCAAATACAGGGTCCCAACAATGTAGGTGATCTCCCCAAACATTTTGAATGAGCTCTGGTACTCCAGAAATGTGCGATTCGAATTATTGCTAGTATCAATATGAGAACGAGATGCAGTGAAAATATCATGAAATTCAACATCCTGACTGTTGTTGGTTTATACAGGATGGTCCAAGTTATAGTAGCAATGATTCATCAGTCGCTAGTCCATCGAAATATAGGTTGACATGCATATTATATTTTTTCCGAAACACTTTCATGAAATTCAACATCCTGACTGTTGTTGGTTTATACAGGGTGGTCCAGGTTATAGTAGCAATGATTCATCATTCGCTGGTCAATCAAAAAATAAGTCGACATGCATATTATAATATTTTTTCCGAAACGCTTCCTAAGGGAGATACAAAAATTTTTGTTCCCTATAACTCCCAAGACATTAGAACGTTTTCAACCAAATTTGGTACAAGTACTCATGAGATGGACACTCGGTACTTGACGTAAGTACATTTCGTGAAAATTGTCAATTCGCATAGAAAAAGGGGGGCGATTTCACTTTTCCCGACCTACTTTTCTATTTTTCAAATTGATATTTTCTCGAATTTCCAGTTATATTTTTTTTAAAAAAAAGGTAGTCCTATAAAACTTTGATTTGAGGCTTCATTCAAGAGATAATTGTAGAATCAATAATACAATATTGCATTCCGGCTTGGGGACCAACAATCAAAACCCATCTCAGCCCATTGCAAATTACACAAAATTCATTATTGAAAATTATTTTGAAAAAACCTAGACTTTTCTCTACAAACCGATTATACCAATAATTCAAGGTATTGAACATTTTCAGAAAGGAAACAAAGAAATATATATCGAACCATCCTGACATATAGAATAATCATTATAATTTCTATTTTTATTTTTAGGAACAAGGACAGAGAATCCCAAAAAATATAGGAGAAAATTATTATCCAATGTTTTTATTTAGTTTTTTGTAGACTTATGGACACTCTCTGAATTTTATATTAAATGTGTAACCGGCTCGTCCGTTAATGAATAAATAAATTTATTTATTTTTTTATTTATTTATTTATTTAACAGTTTGGCGGCCCAACAAACAATTCAATGCCAATAGCAGGGCCGCTCAATGAATTATTACATATACCATAAATCAGTCTACATCATACATAACTTAAAATTTCTTCATCTCTAATAAACAATTGAACAAAATGTAAATATCATAATGATAAGTGAGGGTGAAAATGAACAAATTGAATAGCTATTAAATATAGTATATGGAAATTATATCGAAATAAGATACGATCTACGAGCGTCTCCCAGCGTCTACGAATGTCTATCCCAATGTCACTCCTGCTGACATAATAATGAAAGTGAAGATCTCTTCAAAGTACTAAAAAGATATGTTGAATATATCAATATGGCTGAAAATACTATTATAACTGTTCTGTATGTTCTGTAATCTGCTGATGGGAGAATTATTACCATAGTTTGTGGTGAAGGAAGGTGCATAAAACAAGTGATTTGAACGAGATGAGAAGGATTTAACTCGTGAGTCCATTTTCCCTAATATTCCAATGCTATCAATCTTATTATTGAATAACTTATAACAGAAATATCAGGCTCGCAATTAATCTCCTCGAAGTTTATTTACACATCTTATAATGATTCAGTCTGCGTTCATAGGGGAAAAATTGAAGATCTCTATCATATCTGTAATTCAAAACATTTATTATTTTTTTCTGAACTCTTTCAATTTTATCTGAATATTTGAAATAGCAAGGATCCCAAAGCACAGAGCCATATTCAAGATGGCTTCTTACCAGTGAGTTATAAAGTGTTATCAGAGAATGTGGTTTTTGGAATTGTTTTGTTACACGCAATATGAAACTATGGAGTCTATGTGCTGTTCAAATGATATTTTTTCATCGAGGATTATTCCGAGATCTTTGATTTTCTCAACTCTAGATAGATTATTATCATTAATATTATATGTGTAGTGTATGGTATCTGTGAGCCTGAAAAAGTAATAGTATAACATTTGTCAACATTAAGAAATAACCTATTGGTTTTACAGTATGCACTGAGCCTATTTAGGTCTTCCTGCATGTCCAGGCAGTCATTTGGACACTTGATGGAGGAGAAGATTTTCAGATCATCTGCATATAAACTGTAGTGTGACTTATGAAAGCATGAACCAATATCATTGATGAAAATGCCAAATAATATTGGGCCCAAATGTGAGCCTTGGTGGATGCCAGATGTGATTTTTATGAAATTTGGTTTAGTACCATTCATTACCACACACTGTATTCTGTCTTCCAAGTAAAACTCGACCAATTCATCTGTTTGCCATGCACACCAAAATTATTCAGTTTTACCAGCAAAGTAGGATGATGGCCTTTATCAGAGGCTTTAGAATAATCAGTGTACATGGCATCCATTTGGTGATGTTTGTCCATTGAATCAGATATACTTTGAATAAACGGCATTAGGTTTGTAATCGCTGATCTCCCCTCGTAAAAGCCATGTTGATACTCATTCATAGATTGCTTGATCATGAAAAATAGATCTTTAGTTATGATTGCCTCAAATATTTTTCCAAATTGTGATAGTAAAGATATGGGGCGATAATTACTGACCTGATCCTTCCTTCCACTTCTGAAAACTCCAACTATATGCGCTGTTTTCCAGACCTTTGTAAACACTCCATTTGTAAGTGATTTATTATAGATCAAATATAGAGGTAGGATAAGCGATGAAGCACACGATTTTATGAAGATTGGAGGTATTCCATCCGGCCCAGCACTTTCGTTATTGTCAAGTTCTAATATATGATTTTTTATTGAATCTTGTGTTATATAATCTAAAGAGACACACATGTTTGAGGTACTGCATCTCTCTATGTATGTTGGATGGCGTGTCATTTTCTCAAGAAAAGTATCTAGAGAAAGCTTCGCTGATTGACGTGTCATCAGATAAATTTGTACCATCAACTGTCATGAACTTGGGTTGCGATTTATTCCTAGATTTTCCAGCAACAAATGACCAGAATGTTTTGATATTTGCGTTAATATTGTCTAAGAAATGTATCTTTTATAATCATTTTTTATTGACGTTTTCACTTCAGACTGAAGTTGACAGAACATTTGATATGAATTTGCATCTCTGAAAGTTTTCAATTTTGGTGGATTTTGTGCTTTCTCTTCAAGATATTGATTGTTTATCTAGAAAACCATATTGGATGCTTGTGTTTAACTTGTCTGCATTTAATATAGGTAGAAATGGCAGAGTCTATGACATTATAAAATAAAACGGTGGATTCATCTACAGATAAATTTTCAAGGCACTTCTTCCAATCCACATTATCAATGAAATTATTCATTGCAAGATAGTCAGCTTTCCGAAATTTCAATTTAGAATAATCTTTCTTTTGTTTATAATTTATATCATTCGTAAAATCCATATCAATGCTCAGGGACTTGTAATGAGGATCTTCACTTACAAGTGGACATTCACATGAAGTTACATTAATATTTGAGTTCATGGAAGAGAAAACCAGGTCTAGTAGCTTACCATTCGCATTGATTATATTATTGAATTGTTTCAAACCTAGAAAACTGGTGGTCTCAATGAGAATTTTGCTATAATAATTAGAAATGTTGAAGGCTGAGAAAAAATCTCCTTCCTCACGTTCCCAGGTCAGACTCGGTATGTTGTAATCACCAGCAATAAGAAATATATCACTTGGATGACTTGCCACTACATCACTAACACTATCCAGATGTGCCCTCAGATTTTCAACAGAGGCATGTGGAGGCACATAAACACAACATACATGAAGAACTTTCGAATTGCTCAAGAACACTGACACCCATACGTCCTCACAGATTCTTTTACATGACCAATCATCTCGTACTTTGGAGTTCAGATGATTTCTCACAGCTATGAATACGCCACCACTGTCTTTTTTATAAGTAGTCGAAAGATCTCGATCTCTTCTATATAAGTTGAATGATGAACCATCCACCACTTCCCCATTTTTTATCCCATCGTTGAGCCATGATTCAGTGACACAAAGTATATCCGCTTCAGCATCAATTGAAGATAAATAAATATCGTCTAGTTTAGTTCTCAGACCTCGGGTATTCTGATAGTATATTTATAAATCGGTGAAGAGACTTCGAGAGCAAATTTAAAAAAAAAATAGATTTTTCAATTGTGTTTCATTAGCGAACGTTAGAGAGCGTGCTTTCGTCAGTTATGAGTTTTGTTTTCCCACTGGTGTCTGACAAATATAATTTCCCGATACAGGTCCAGCAATTAAGACCTTTTGGTTTACAGAATTCTCGAATTTTTCGGAACAGGTCCTTATTTTTTGGTGTGAGATGTTCATTGATGTAGATATGCATAGGTTTGTTCTGACCATCCACTTCAGAAAAACCAACTTCGGATAGCAGACAGCAGAGCATTTTTTTCGCTTCGACGTGATAACGTGACGATAATCGAACGTGGAGATTTGTTCTTGGAATCCATATGTGCAACACGATGGATTTTTTAAATCATACTTTGTGTGTTCTCATAACCAAGAATAGAGAAAATTTTAGAGATAATCGATAACAGGTTTTCATTGGGTTTGTCAGGTACTTCATTGATTTCTAGATTATTTAGTCGCGATTGCTGTTGCAAGTTATCTAGCTCGCCCTGTATGACGACAATGTCTGACTTCACAATTCTCATATCAGATGAGAGTTTTGTAATTATTTTCAGATTTTCGACCAGTTTTCCCATTTTTGTATTGAATTCATCAAATTTATCCCCGTCGAATTGTAAGCATTTGGTTGCCTCAGATTGGTTGGATTTCAATTCAGATATGTTGTTTTGCATGCTATTCAGTTTTGCTAAAATTTCGGACACAGCTTTCGATGATAATTCCTCCGGTGAGTTCACACACGTGGGTCATTTCCACCCTAGTCCTGGAAACTCGTCGAAGTCCGGGACACATTTGGAGTGAAATAATTTTAAGCATACGGAGCAGGACAGTGTGGGATTTTGTCGGCCGCCACTGCCTGAGCAAATTGAACAGGTAGACGGCATCGTCGGTGCAAAAACCAGATTTAGTAGCAAAAACTAAAACTACCGAGTGATGAAAAACTGTGAGAAATTTCCCAAAGATTCGCGATATTTTTGAAGATCATGATTTGTGGGATTTTCCAAATATTTGTAGGGGATTTCCAAAAGATTAACAAGATTTGCTAAACATTGAAAAATTTCTAGGGAGTTCCAATATTCGCAAGAGTTCTAAGAGTTCAAGATCAAGACTTGCGAGAATTTGCGAGATTTGTCACTATTTGTAGGGATTTTTTAAATGAGCCTGAAAGTGTAAATATTCCATGGCCGAACAGTTACCTGACGAACTATCTTCTTCGCCTTTTTTCGAGTTGCAACTTAAATATTCGGGGTTGATGTAGGCACTGTATTTATCTATCCAGGATTCCCAAATCAGTTTTTCGCCGTGCTGCGACCAAAATTTGTTCCAGTCGTCGGTGGTCTGGCACGAGCGCTCGGTCAGATCCGTGCCGCTGTCGCTCTGATGGATCTTGGAGGTTGACGAAACGTCCTTGGACTCTTTGAAGCTGTCGTGTTCGTCAGTCGATAGATTGTCGGTGTGCGATGCGCTGCAATAGCAGCTGACAGTCTCTAGATCGTTCTAAACAAGAATGTTTCTCATAAAAACTCATAAAACAAAAATGATACTATGGAGCTGTTCAATAATATAGTACGTAACCAGATTTGAAAATCGCATATTACGGACGAGGTAGATACGCAACCACGCAGTACTAGTGCGTAATTACTTCAAAACCCGAGTTGTGTACTATACTTTTCTACTCTTTCTCACACTATTCATAGTAATAATGAACAAATTATTACAAAATATGAAAAACTAACAAAACATTACATCAGGCAACAGGGCGAGATTATTATCTGTTGACAACATGAAAGGAAAACCTTTAATGTTCGAGGAACACACATCGTGTTAGCCAGAAGTGGAATGCTGGAAGAGGAGGAAGGTATTGAAATTTCTCGTGAAAGGTTGGGAGTCGTAAGCATCAGGAAAGACTTCACTAGGCAAATAATTCCACAACATTGCTGTTCTATTGATGGATCCTATGCTTGGTAAATTGAAGTTCGACAGATCTTGAGCCTGACAATGTACTTGTGACCTGAGTTCGTCTAGTTTGTTTTCCTGGGATCGCTAGTGGTGAAGAAATAGACGAGATTTCCGTTGACCACCGACCATGAAAATATCTATGAAAAAAGGGAGAGATCACCCACTTTTCTACGATGTTCTAAAGAGGACAATGAATCCATGAGTGTTGTATCACCGACTGGGCGAATTCCTCTCTTCTGAGTTTCAGTGTTTGGGAGCTGAACTCCAAACATGTGAACAGTAGTCCAGGACATGTCGAATTTGCACTCTGTAGATCGTGAGCAGTTGCTGGGGTATAAAGTACACTTATTGAACTGTTAGGAGGAAAGAACTTGAGCAAGAAATGAAATTGAGAAGAAAAATCTAAAAACCGATCAGTAATATCTACCTTTTTTTAAAGTAGTTTGGGGGATCCCATAATAGCTCAATCTGAAAGTCTTTCAGTGAATTATACGATAGCAAAATTTGAGATGAAAGTATTCATCCAAAACGATTACATTGGGAATTTTATTGCAGGATTCTTTCAGCTAGATGGTTATCAACAAGCTATCATGAAATCTTCAAATATTTTGTGGAATCTACAAAAGTCTAAATCTAAAAAAGCTCAATATTTGCATTCCCAGAATTTCTTCCAGATACCCAAGTACTTTTTATATAAATACATCTTGCAAGAATGTCCTGGAGAATTATCCACTCCATGACACATATGCAAAGTGACAGATTCTATTAGCAATGATCTAGTAGATGTACTAGGTGGACCAAAAGAAGTCATCCGATGTTGTTTGGCTCTCATTTTTTTTCTAAATGAAAAACTTCGATTCTGTTTTTTGATTATGTTTATTTGAACCTTTACAATTTTATTGGTTAAGTCGAGAAGATGATATCAGCCAAATGGGCGCCGTCACAATTGATTGCCATACGGGCTCGTTTTATGGCATTTCTCATCACTTCAGCGAGAACTTCGGGCGACAAATTCTCGCACTCGTGTCTAATGTTGTCCTTGAGGGCTTCCAAGGTCTCAGGCTTGTTCATGTAAACACGGGACTTCAAAAAACCCCACAAAAAAAGTCTGGAACGGTTAAATCGGGCGATCTTGCGGGCCAGTGCAAATCGCCAAAACGAGAGATGAGGCGATCCGGGAAAGCCGCCCTCAGAATGTCGGTTGTGGCTCGCGCAGTGTGTGCCGTTGCTCCGTCCTGTTGGAACCACATATTCTGCAGTCCTAATTCGTCCAATTGCGGCAGAAAAAACTCAGTCAACATGGCGTGCACCGTCCACTGTTGTCGTTTGGCCAGCGGCATTCTCGAAAAAAAATGGCCCGATGACTCCTCCAGCGTGTACAGCGCACCATGCAGTCACTTTGAGCGGGTGTAATGGCACCTCGTGCATCTCTCGTGGATTTTCGGTGCCCCAGAAGCGATAGTTTTGCTTGTTGACGTACCCGCTGAGGTGGAAATGAGCCTCATCGCTCATTATGATTTTGGTCGAAAAATCATCCACTTCTTCCTCGAGATTGAGGATGGCTTGGGCGTAGGTTACGCGCGTTTGGCGGTCGGCAGGCAGCAGCTGATGCACAGACTGGACTTTGTACGGGAACATGCGCAGGTCTTTGACCAAAATTCGTCTTAGAGACGTCCGGCTGATGGCTAATTGCGTGGCACGGCGTCTGGTCGATGTTTCCGGCGACAGCTCGACATCCTCGGCAACAGCGGCGATATTCTCGGCAGAACGGGCGCTCCGGGGCCGGCCACTCTTGGCAACGTCTCGTGTGGTCCCATACTCTTCAAGGTTGGTGGCCAAACGGCGCAGTGTTTGCGCAGTCGGTGTCGGACGGCCAGGAAATCGGCGACGGAATTCGCGCTGCGCCAACACCACAGACGAATTGTTACGCAAAAAAAAGACACGATTATTCCGCGTTCTTGGGGACTGTATCGCTCCATGGCTTGTTCACTTGTATTCTACATCTGTCTAGTACACAAATGTCCAAACAGATTTGACATTGGCGGCCATTTGCAAAAATGAGAGCATCTTCCAATAAGGTGATTTCTTTTGGCCCACCTAGTATTTAGCTGAAAGTTGTCGTATTTAAAATTCAAATTTCTACATCAATTATTTTGATATCTCTTATGAAATATATGATGCGTATGTCCTCAATATCAATGTATATAAGAAATCTGTGATATATTCATCATGTTCTAATAATTCCTGCTCTGTAATTGGGTTCATGACATGTAGAGTATTGTATTAAGAATAAATAAAAAGTGAGAGAAAAAGTGACAGATTCTATTAGCATTTATCCAGTAGATGTATTTAGCTAAAAGTTGTCGGATATAAAATTCAACTTTCTACATTGATTATTTTCTTATCTCTTATGAAATATACAGGGTGAGTCAAAAATGTGTACCGAGCTTTCTGGGGGTGATAGACCATTGAAAAATAAGTGTAGTTTGATGATTAAACTCATGGCCCAAAATGCATATTAAGGGAGATATATCCTTCCAAAGTTGATAAAATTAAAATAATTTATCCGCATAACTTCTGAACGATGAAAGCCACCCGATTGAAATTTTGTACATGAATGTATGTTGTCAAAATACATTTTTTCGTCACACTTCCACATTTCTGATATTGTTATAAAGGGTGTTTTCAGAGGGTGAGTCATGATTTTTTGTAGAAAACTTTTTTCCCTGTAATATTTTCGGTGAAAAAACAGGAGCATTCGATGAAGCGAAGAAAATTACATGAAAAAGGTACTCTTATTCAAATACAAAAAATTGAGCCGTTCGTGAGATATTTGAGTTTTTGTAGTTACATGATATCAGCAGATTGATTTAATTCATCGCGAGATTCATCGGTATAACGATATTTCAGCAGGCCATGAACAATTTTGTTTTTAATTTTGTCGATAATATCACCTCCCTGTGCCACGTTACTGAGCAATAAGTACATAGCATAAGTCTGTTCCAACAAGGTTTGAATAAAAATAAAAGTCTGATGATGTTTTTGGTACTTTTAATTAATACATAATTTAAAAAACAAATTAAAGTAGCTGTTCGAAATGTCCACCGTTTTCGGTTATATATAATCTGAGGCGTTTACGTAAATTATTTATCAAACCGTTCATAATTTGGTGATCATTTTTCAACAACGTAAATTCGTTCACAATTTTTTGCCTCAGCTCCTCAACATCCCGAATTTCGCTTGAATAAACCCTGGATTTCATGTAACCCCAGATCGAAAAATCTAGTGGATTGAGGTCAGGCGAACGAGCGGGCCAGGAAATAGGAGCGTCTACGCCTCGCCCTATCCACCTATCAGGGAAATTATCATTAAGCCATTCACGTACAACTCTTACATAATGAGGTGGTGCTCCATCATGCATAAAGCAGATTTCCCTACGGATGTTGAGAGGAATGTCTTCTAATATCGTACCTAACTCATTTTCTAAGAAGTTGAGGTACATTGCACCATTCAGAGACCCTGGGAACATGTAGTATCCAACGAATTTGTCTCCTAAAGTCGCAGCCCAGATGTTCACTTTGGAATTATATTGAAAATGCGTTACTTTAACAACGTGTGGATTTTCGTCAGCCCAGAAAGAGTGCTGCGCGAATTGAAAACACCGTTTCTAGTAAAAGTTGCTTCGTCTGTGAACAATATTTTGTTTAAAAACTCAGGACATCTTCGAGTTCGTTCCAGCAACTCTTCGCAAAATCTCAATCTTATTTCATTGTCTCGTGGTAACAGTTCTTGTACCTGCAAATAATGATAAGGGTGTAGCTGTTGCTCTCTGAGAATCCTTGTTACATTCGCTTGTGTTGTGTCTATTCGTCTTGCTAATTTTCTTGTACTTATTTCCGGATCCTGTTCCACAGCATTTAATACTTCTTCTTCAACTTCTACAGTTCTCGCACTTCTGGGTCGGCCACCATTTCTATTATTGGTTTTCAAACATCCTGTTTCACGCAGTCTTTGTACAATCCTCAAAATTGTTCTCGAATTTGGAACGCGTCGAGCGGGAAACATCTCTGCATTTCCGAAGCACTCGCCAAGCATTAGAAGCATATCAGTTTGTTCAGAGAACGAATAACCTGCCATATTTCTTAAAATCTCAGTTGATAATCGCAGTGATAAATGACACAGAAAAACCACACGAACAAATCGACTACAACAATGTTGACTCGAATGTTGATGACATGAACGTCAAAATTGAGAACAAAATTATTCATCATGGCCTGCTAAAATATTGTTACCGAAGAATCTCGCGATGAATAAAATCAATCTGCCGATATCATGTAACTACAAAAACTCAAATATCTCACGAACGGCTCAATTTTTTGTATTTGAATACGAGTACCTTTTTCATGTAATTTTCTTCGCTCCATCGAATGCTCCTGTTTTTTCACCGAAAATAATACAGGGAAAAAAGTTTTCTACAAAAAATCATGACTCGCCCTCTGAAAACACCCTTTATAACAATATCAGAAATGTGGAAGTGTGACGAAAAAATGTATTTTGACAACATAAATTCATGCACAAAATTTCAATCAGGTGGCTTTCATCGTTCAGAAGTTATGCGGAGAAATTATTTCAATTCTATCAACTTTGGAAGGATATATCTCCCTCAATATGCATTTTGGGCCATGAGTTTAATCATCAAACTACACTTATTTTTCAATGGTCTATCACCCCAGAAAGCTCGGTACACATTTTTGACTCACCCTGTATGATGCGTATGTCCTTAATATCCATGTAAGAGATCTGCGATATATTCATTATACTCTCATAATTCCTGCTCTGTAATTGGTTTATGACCTGTAGAGTATTGTATTACAAATAAATAAAGTTTATATATGAATAAAAGTTTTCCATCCTTCCAAATGGCGGAGGTACAAATCAAGCATTAGACAAATCAAGCATTTTAAATGTATTTCAATAAATTATCCATACAGTGCCAGCAAAATTGAGGAAATATTCATTCACAATGATGAATGAATATTGCCATAAGCCTTCAATAAAACATCGAAATTGAGCCCAATCGCCATAAAATATATCAATTGATTTTCTAATGTGTTCCTACATGACCATCTAAACTCTAAATATTGAGTGAGGACTCCAAACATTTAACATTCATTCCAGAACAGAATTGTAAAATTACAGAGAACATTTACTTACGGATTTAGATGAATCATTTATACTTTTCTGAAGATTCGTTTCTTCATCTATGTAGTCGTACTGTTCCTCATTTAATATTTCATCGTCCGAAAGGCTTTGTGCAATCGACAAGCTACTATAGTTGCTCAACTTTGTTCTACAATAGAATGGATATTATAAATAATAAAGTGGAACCTTTGTTCCTACATTTGATAATCAAATTACTTAATTAATGGATGGGGAATACACAAATTGTAGGAAAACAAAGTACATTACTCTTTCAATAGAATATAAAATAAAACTGGATTTACAGTGCTGCTCAAGTGAGCATGTGAATATACAAAAATAAACAAAACCCACAACACCAGTGGTTAGTGCTGTATCCTGATTCTTCTCAAGGTTGTTAACTATGCAATTGACTGTGCAGATTTGTTGGAGAAATTAAATTCGAATGTCTTGTGATAATCTTCCAGAAATTGTAATACAGTTTACTTACATTTTCCATTAACCAACATATATAAAAATCCCTTTTGTCTAGACATGTTCAACTGTGGAATAACTTGTTTCAAATATTTTTTTCTCTCATTCTGTGAATAACTAGATGGCTAGAATATATATGACTTTTCTATTCTTATTTTTTCATTTTGTACTTATTATGTACTTATTATGCTTATGTAATATGCAATGCATTTGTTTTTACAATATTTTCAGTTCTGTGAATGACTGTAGGTGACTGATGAAAACACTGGTAATGAACTTTTTGGGAAAATTTATATTTTTCTTATAATTGATAAAACATGTACATTCAATTAAAATATCCTACAAAACAAATCACTAAATTTCAAAATTGGAGATATTGAAGTTCAAAAGCTCATTCCTAGCCTGGAAGTATCCAGTATCAGTCAAGTCATAAGGATCAGGTACAAAAGGTGGTGTCACAGACATCAAATTCTCCCAGTCAATGTGCTTGAAAGCATCCATTTCCATAACCTCCTTGATACCAGCTCTCTTCTCTGGATCGTCAACCAAAAGTGCTTCTACAGCCTCGATTACCTCTTTGGAAAGAGCTTCATCATCTGTAGGCCACTCAATATTGTGTTCCAGGATGTTCTTGAACACAAGTTGTGGGGAGGAATCGTTGAAAGGAGGTATACCAGTCAAAAACTCATACAGAACACATCCCAATGCCCACCAGTCTACTGAATGGTTGTGCCCTTTCCTCAGAAGTAATTCTGGAGCCAAATAATCGGGTGTGCCTAAAATACGATGATCTGAACTCCAGTCCCCCCTTCTGACTGACTTGGGAGTGCGGTAGGGAGTCCTAGGCGTTTTTGGAGTTGTTATTCCATCAATCGGACTCACAATGTTGCTCTCAACCTTGACACTGTCATTATTATTCACACTGTGGGGTAATTCAAACCTGGTGGATTTTTTGTTAGTTTTCTGGGTAGAGACTGGTGTAGAAAATGTGACTCCTTTAGGAGAGCTATTGGGATCAACTCGAAGGATTTCCATTTCTCCAGTCAAGCCTGTTCTCAAATATGCCTTTCTGAGTCGATTAGGAGAAGGTGATCTCAGTTTTCTCTTCTTGTCTCTTTCATTGCGCATTTTATTGTACATGTCACATCTACTCGACATTTTTCTGCTCACTGGTGAGGCTGTACAAGAATTACTGTCAGAATCACCAACAGCACTATTACATGTGAAATATGAGCAGTCTGATGACTTTATAGGTGTGTTCATTTCACCAGCAGACAAAAATGTGATACCTGACAAGGCTGAGCAATTCTGTTCACTTTTCTCTTTCAAACAGAATGATTCTAGTCTCCTCGACCCAGAATCTGCCAATTGACCACTGTGATTTGCAACGCTGACATATTTTGAATTGCCAGAACCAAAACTCAAATGGGATGTCAAACTCAATAATTGGCCTGGAGTTCTTGTGCACAAATTTGGAGTACAGTTTTCAAAATCAGAAATTTCCAAGTCTCTGTGAATAAGAATTTTTGAGAGGCCAAAATCTGTTAACTTTACATGTCCATCTTTTGACAATAACATATTATCAGGTTTAATATCCCTGTGAGTGATACCATGTTTGTGTAGATATTGTAGGGCTAAGCAGACTTCAGCTATGTAGAATGTTGCCATAGATTCATCAAAGAACCCATATACACTAAGGAGGGATTTCAAATCACCACCAATCATGTACTCCATAACCAGATAAATAGAAGAGGCAGTTTGTAAAGAATAGAAAAGCTGCACACAAAATGGACTTTTAGTTAGAGCAAGAGCATTCCTTTCATTCACCACTTGGGATACCATGTTCTTGTGGATCATTTCAGTTTTCTTCATTACTTTTATTGCATACATTATTTCTGTGTTGTTCTTTTTATAGCCCAAGAAGACTTTACCAAATGCACCACGACTTATAGGTTTTATAATTACGAAATCGTTGATATCTGGTGGTTTAGTTGAATTGTTCACTATATCTGATTTTTCCATCGTTTTTTTTTCAATGGTTATTTTGACCAAACAATTCAAACAGTCGAACTCGATAAACCTGTTGAATATTGTAAGAAATAGTAGTTCACATATTTACGGTTGGTTTCCGATTTAAACTTTTCAAATTGAAACTTTGAGGTTACCAATGAAATATTATTGACATATGACATTTCTAATACCTTATAAAAACTCTGCTACAAATACATGTTATTTCTTCTATAAACTCCTGTCTTTTCAAGTGGATTTCTGCTAGGATGTCACATTGGGAATCACACATATTCAGTCTTCACCTTTTTCAGTGAGAAAATGAACACATTCAGTTTTCTACGGTTCCAACACAATAAAAACAAATCCGCCTTACCAAAACCTACAACCTGTCACTGTCATTTTTCAGCTTTCACTTCACCTCTGTTATTATCCATTGTTGCCGCTTATATTATGGTTAACACAGAACTGAATTAGTGCCATTTACCATTGGGTAAATCAGTGTAAATCATTTAACGATCAAACGAACTTGACTGTGATGTTCGATGATAAAATGGGGTAATTTTTTCGAAGAGAACATTTACTTGTTGGAGGCTCGCCTTTCTACTCAGACATAGTGTACCAAAGAGTTGAAGAGAAATGCACCTAACTTCTCTATTATCACACGCAAGTGCCGCAGGACGCGAAGTGGTCAACAATTCCGTATCCGTTTTCAGAAAAATTGAAAGTATAAATTGATACACAGGGTGTTCCGAAATCACATAGAAAGATTTCAACCACAGATTCTAGGGACGAGAATAAAAAAAAAGTTCATATGAACATGGGTCCAAGCACTGGGAAGTTATAGCAATCTAAAAGCGATCCTGAGATGATAATTTTATGTGAATATTTTCAAAACCCACTTTAATAAAATAACCAAATTTGGTTCATGTACCTAAATTTCTATATCCAATTGGGAAATGTCAAGAATTTTCCGAAATTTCGATCAGGAGCGTGGGACTAAAGGAATTTTTCCTTTGGAGGTGCTACATATATATATATGTATATATATATGTATATATATATATATATAGTCTCTTGAAATCACATAGAAAGATTTCAAACACAGATTCTAGGAACAAAAATAGTGAAGTTGATATATACATGCAAGGTTCAAAGTGGAACGTCTGGATAGAAATGATGGTTGGGGTGTGGAGTAGCAATTATAATCAATCATTATATTCAGATTCAAGGTAGACAAATCCTAACTCTAGTTTCCAGGTTATTGGTATTGAATTACTAAATTTCATATTGATATGCATATATTATCCTCCAGATATCGATATTCCTGTGAATTTTTCAAACCGCTCAATTTCTCTCCATAACAAACCCCCCCGGTTTCTTTCCCTAGTGTGAGTCCCATCCATAAGGAGTGGTCCTCACGTAATTCTTTTTGTCCACCCTCATGACAGGTGAAAATATAAGTGGGAGCAGAGCTTTTCGACCTTCACGGTCGCGCTTTCTGCTGCTGGTGCGCTCAGCCTGAGGGGCTTTTAGAGCGTCTTGTCTTCGTGTGGGGCGAATGGTTTAGGAACTAGCAACAACTGTGAAGCAGTTGTTGTCTATGTTTGTGGTCCCGCTGCGGCTTTTCGTGTTGCTTCCTGGTTTCCCAGGGGCTCCACTAGTAGGCCGAAGTGATGTCGTGTGAGTGTGTCTGTCTGGGGCTTTTTAGGGAATAGCTAGGTGCGTGTGTGTATGTTGCAATTTTATCTGCCTAAACTTTCACCGTTTAAGCAGATTATTGCTGCAATTTTATCTGCTCAAACTTTCTTCGTTTGAGCGGATTATTGCTGTCCTGTCCTTGTTATACTTATTACCATGTCATGAGTTGCCTTACCGTACCAGATCAGTCCTCCATCATAACAAACCGGTTCTCCTATTAGGAGATTTTAAATGCACATCACCCCTTGTGAGGCTCGGGAATTGTAATATAGGCGCTTAGTTAGTAGCTTTCTTGACTTCTCCCATGCTCTCTCAAGTGCTCATAAGTAGCAGATTTTGATATCTTATCAAGCGAAACATTTAGTCTTGATGAAATGAATGAATTCTTTTCCGGGCCTCGATAACATATCGAAATCTATGTTGACCCATCTGCCTTGAGTCAGTAATGGCATATCATGAATAAATTGTTTGGGGGTTTACGAAATCAGTCTCTGTAAATTACTAGAAATTATGATAAAGAATAGACATGATTGGCACTTTGAAAGCCTTGGTATTATTGACCCTGTTCAATGAGATTCCAGAAAGGTTTGAAGAATCATGGAGAATTTGGCGACAGCATATTGCAGAATCATTCGTGCATGCATTTATGGTAATAGATATTTCAGCTACATATATGACAATGTCGATATACCAAAATACGAAAACTGATAAAAAATCAGATAGATTGGACAAGATCTTCTCGTAGTCTCTAATTATCATAATATTCATTCAATTCAGGGTTGCAGATAAGGAATAAATGTCACGATTCGAAAAAATTCATCACTGTCATCTCAGAAAGCAGAAGCTAGTCCAAATAATCGGAATTTTGTAGTAGGTAGTCACCGCATTCCATGGAAAAAAAGTCAAGTACTTAGGTATCATAGATAAACTAACTTTAGTTAGTTTATGTTAGGTATGCTTCACTTTCTTGGAAACCTCATATCGATAGAATGTGCTAATAGAATAAAGAGTATATCACTTTGCCTGAGAGCAATACACGGGAGAGAGCACATCCTATAAACAATTATTCTATGCTCTTACCGTTCTTACATTGAATAAATCATCGATAAGGTGTCATATTGATTTCGGTTGTATTTTATATGGCATGTATAGCAAGCAGCTATTTAGAAAGCTGAATGGGAGTTCGCAGTACCCATAGACTTATTAAATAAGTCTATGGCAGTACCTATAGCATTACTGGTAGTACTGAGTGCATTGAGATCCACCCCAACTATCGTTTTTCTATCTGAAACTGGAGTAATACCATTGGAGAATAGAAGGTTTTGGTTAGCGGAAAAATTTCTTCTGAAGTTGTTTTCGTTTTTCAATCCAACAAGTATCTTAAAAGTCAATTTTTACACGGTGTATAGGACGAGAAGTATATTTGGAAGATTCATAACAAGCCCTCCTCTGCTCGATGCATTTTCATTTTTAACAATCCACCGTCCACAACTCACTGGAGTAACCTATGCTCCGATAATACCTGATCATGATCGCCAAACAGATTTTTCCCACTTCCATTCAAGAGTTAGGCTTCTCCAAGGAAGACGATAATCAAATTGATTTCAGCATGAAGTCGAAGGAAAAATAGCCCACACAGGATCTAAAAGGTGAAGATGGTACTGGATATGGCATTTACTCATCTAACTTTGGTGTTTCTGCAAGGCTTCCGACATCAGTTTCAATTTCTCAGGCTGAAATTTTTGCGATTAAAACAACCCTTCAGAAGATACGAGAAATGTGTATCTATGAGTCTATTATTTTATTAGATTCAAAGAGTGCACTTCAGATGATAGCAAGCTGTGATATATCCTCAATTCATATCATATCATCATCAGTGTCTGAAAACAAGAGAAAAGATAAAACAAATCATTCCGTCAGGGAAGTGTAATGAACTTATAGTTTATGTAGGTTCGTTTCTGTCGATTGGAATAAAACTTCTCCTAGGTTGAGAACTTCATCTATTTTGTTTCACGTTTCCACAAGTCAGAATCAATACTACCTATATTTTTTTCTGTTCTAATTAATTGTGAAATGTTATTATATTACTTGCTAACATTACAATAATAATGCATGCGTCAAGGAGTGAAGTGTTCCAGTTTTGATGTTTGAAATATTGAAGGATGTTATTGTTCCGAATTGGCTACACATTTGTTATACCAGTACACCTCCCCTGATGACGAAAAAAAATATAGATACATATTACATTTTTTTCATTCATGAAATAATTTTACCCTATTGTTATGTTATTACAACATTTGGTTCCTTATCTTCTATTACAATAAATGGACCTTTGAAGATTGGGTCATATTTTTGAGTAGACGTGTTCCTAACTAATACCTTATCTCCTAATTTAAGATTAACAGAGTTCATTTTTGTATCTAATAAGTTTTTTCCTTTAATTTTGGATATACCTGAATTATTTCTTGCGTCATCCCAAGCTTTTTGTAAATGAAATTTCAACTCAATTGGATAATCATCGAAATTGTATACAGGGTCAGTTCGAGAAGCAATATTCCAAGACAAGCTCGTGTGGAGTATACCGAGTTTCAGACCCTGTTATTATATGCAAAGCACCACAATGAAACCCATGAACTTCAGGTGTCTGGGTGTTTTGAAGCATGTATGCGTAAATATGCACCTAAATTCTTATGCGTATTCTCCAGAGCTCCCATGGTTTCGTGATGATATACGGTCGAATTCAGTTGATCGATTTTCAGCAGTTTGCAATATCCTTTGAATGTAGACGCTAGAAATTCGGTACCCTTGTCAGTCAATACTTGTTCGGGAATGCTATATCCAGAATAAAATTTTCTACGAAGGACTGTGCAACTGTAACTGATTATTTATTTTCCAACGGATATCCTTCTACAAATTTTATTAACCCACATTACAATTTCAGAATCTATCTGTTATTTTCCTTGTCTTGTTCTGAGGGGCCCATCAAGTCAAGAAAAACTTTCTGAAACGCTGAATTAGCAGTTGTGGTTACTTTCATGGGTTGTTTGTGCGGTCTAGAATACTTATATCTTTATATCACAACGTTATACAGAACTTTCGATATCCTTCCGAAGTCCAGACCAAAAGTAAAGTTTCCTAATATTATTATATATACGATTGATACCCTTCTTCCTTCTTCTCATATAATATGTTCCCTATTTTGATACACTCATAATGATTTTTATTTTCAAATTCACTATTTGATAAAGCCTGTAACTGTACAAATTCTTTAGGTGGTTTCAATAATTCCACACGACTCCAGGGTGATCAAGCCTGTCATCAGAAGGAACATTGAAATTTTCCTGCGGATTGTTGTTCAGTTTTCTATTTTGAATTTTCCGCCATTTCTTTCAATTCATCATAGTCAACTCTTATACGTGATAAACTATCGGCTGTCACATTATCTTTTCCTTCGACATAATTCTTAGTAAAATCATATTCTTCCAGCGTTAATCTAAATTTAGTTAGTCTACTTGAAGGGTTAGTCATACCGAAAAGATTAAGTAATGGTCTGTGATCTGTCAAAATAGTGAACCTTTTACCATATGAATTCTGCTTTATTAGAGTTCTGCTGGCAAATGCGACAGGCTTGTCATTTGAATTCGATAAAACTGAACCCACAGCATAATCAGATGCATCTGTTCTTAAAATAAATTCATTATTTTCTGAAAAATCAGGATATGCGAGAATCCGTGGCTGATGTATTAAGGCCTGTTTCAATGTCTTCGTTCCATTTGAAGACCACGCCTTTTTTTGTTAATTTGTTCAGAGGTACTGCTATTTCAGCGATTTTTTTTTTATAAATTTTCTATAATAATTTGTGAATGCTACGAATCGTTTGGTTTCGCTTGAATCTTTTGGAACCGGATATTGTTGCATGACACGTATTTTCTCGAAATCTGGGGATATTCTTCACATGAGATCACATATCCCAGTGTTGTAAACCCTCATATAATTAATCAATATTATTTTGCTTCAAGAATCATTGTGGATTTTTCTCATCGATCGTAGTCGCTTGAAATATAGTATAATCAGATATCCTCAGTAGACACTTGAAACTCTCATTCTTATCAATCACGTAGCTTTAAAAGCTCACGAAACTTCATATGATATCTTGTGAGATATCCATTTCGAAACTCACTTCAAGTACTTTAGTTCAGTCTCAGCATAATCAATTTCAACACTTTTATAATGGAAATAAGTATAGAGTATACTAAATGTGTCCATATGAATTGTATTTTATATTTTGTTTCTCACGTCCAGTATATTATCAAAACATTCGTCTATAGAATTACATGCCTTCAGAGAAGCCATTTTCAGTTAGTTAGTAAGCAATCTTTCATTTGACCACATCGCTAACTCAACTTTTGTACCGAGCACTCTGTGATTGTCTTGTGAAACTTTTATCATCATCGAAGTGAATAAACGTCTACTGAAAAAGCTACCCACTATTTATTTTGGTTCACCACATTTCGAAAACCTTCTTTGTAATCACTGTGACCATTCACAGGACTCTTTCATTCCCATGCAATAAAAGGGGAGATTACAACAGAAAATTTCGTGATGGCAGCTCAAGGGATATTTTCAAACTAGTTCTTAGTTTGGCGAACTCAAGTGGTGACCAAATAGTGACTCTCGTTAGGCGTGAACAGTGTCCACGGGCAGTTTTCTACGGAAAATCAGTTCCTCTTCGAGTGATTCACAAGAACATCGCAGAAGTAAATTCGACAAGACCAGCAGAAATTCACAAAATTCGTTCCCGAAAGCAAAATTAGTTCCCGAAAGTTAACTCAAATTCTGAAAGTTAACTCAGTTCCTGAGCACCAGAGTTCCTGAGCACCAGCGTTCCAGATTCCAGAGCATCGAGGTTTAGAGTCTTAGGGCAGAAACATCACTGTCATCATTCCCTCATCTTCCTAGCTACAAGCTGAATTCCATCGACATCATCGGCTAGAGCAGGATCAAGAGAGAAGAAGTTCAACGTGGTTTTCGATTGAAAATATCATATTGTTGATTTTAATACTCACGCTGACATTTTGGCAAGACAGCAATGGACAGCAAACTCACGGGAATTACTCCATCACGGAAATAAAACAGTCTTCGGGTATACATTATGAACATTTAGGAAATTCTCAGAAATATAATGATCAATATGAATTGATTATATTTGTAGATATGTTGGAACATAATCGAAAATTAGCGGTATTACAGGATTATCATTCAAGGACCGTATCTTTTTGTCAAAGTCGAATTCAAAAACTTCGAATTCAAGATTCAAGATTCAAGATGAAATTGCGAATGAACGGCAAATATTAAACCAATTGGTAGGACACAGTGACGATAAAGATCAAATAAAAATAAGAAATAATTTGGAAAGATCTAAAAGAGGTTTATTTAATTTTGTAGGTAAAGCGTCGAAATTTCTTTTCGGAAATTTAGATGATGATGATGCAAAATATTATAACCAAAAAATAAATCAATTCACTGAAAATGAACAGCATTTAGCTACTATTCTGAAGGAACAAAGTCATGTGGTTCAAACAACAATATCAAACTTCAATCACACAATATCAACTTTGAATACGAATGGAAAAATATTGAAGGAAAATTTAGACCAAATTGAGATATATTTAAAAAAATCGGATAATGAACTTGCTATCTTCGAGGCAAAATTAAATATTAATGAGCATTTCTCAAATTTTGTTATGCTTTATGTTCAATATCAACTTGAAACACAATCACTGATAAATGCTATACTCTCTGCAAAAACAGGAGAATTAAATCCTTTCATATTAACTCCTGAAAAACTTATTTTTGAACTTCAGAAGATATCATCACAAAACTATTTGCATTTTCCCGTCATGCCAATTGTAGAAAATGAACACATATTTTTGAATTTCATCAAACTCAGCGTCTTTTTCAAAGATGGAAGATTAGTTTATATTCTTTCGATACCTATGACCGATAGTCAAGAATATGATATTTATAAACTTACCCCTTTACCCGTTCATGTGGCTGATAACAAGTATATTTTTATCCAACCCTGTAGTAAATACTTGGCTATTAATAGTATCAAGCAGAAATATTTACTGCTTGCTGAAGAACAGTTTTCTTCATGTATTGAATATATGAAATCTTATTATGTTTGTCCACAGGAAACTCCTTTATAATTGACACATCAACACGAAAGTTGTGAAGTCAAATTATTCCATGCAACTAGTACGATTCCAGAAAAGTGTGACAAGAGATTGACGTCTCTATATCAAAATATATGGAATCAATTAATTTCATCAAATACTTTGATTTTCGTTCTAAATTCTCCAAAACGAATCAGTATAAATTGTCAAAATCAAATTTATAATGAGTATGTACAAAAAACAGGTATTTTATCACTGTCTGAGAATTGTAAGGCTTTTACTCAAAGCGCCCTTTTGATTCCTCATAAAATACATACCAGTGTTCTCGAAAGTAATCGAAATTTTATCCCAGCAGTAGATTTGCTAATCGAATGCTGTGAATCTGAAGAAAACAAGAGAATCAATTATACTAAAATACATCTAGATCCAAATTTCAAGGTTGTGAGTATGCATTTAGATGATTTAAATTTAGCCAGCAAGAAACTATCTGAAATTGACGAAGAATTAGATAACTTTTTTTGGATGCCACATTCATTTTCATCGACTAGTGGCGTACTAGCTATATTGTTTATTCTTATATTATGTATTATTCTATGCTTTTGTTGTTACAAGAAATGTAATCTAGGAAGACGATGTTGCCAGGCAATTCCAGGGATTTGCATCAGAATTGATAATAGTTTAAGAAATCCAAGATATAATGAACCTGTTGTTCATTTTTCTAATACCCCGGAATCTGCTTCAGCATCGGCAAATTCAGTTGAATATTTAGACAACCCACAACCTGAGCGCACTAGACAGATCTCCGAACAACAAACTCACTAGAGGGATCACAAAACAAATATTCTGATGCTAACATGAATTCCCAGAATTATCATAATATTAGTACCCAATCGTCGTCAGTGTTGTCATATCCAATCATCAAAAAGTGATGAATAGTCCATAATATTTAAAGTTCTTTATGAATTCATGTACTTCAATGCACAAATATGATTTGGGTCATGACGATTATGAATCAGTTCTGATTAATAGAAGATTGCTACATTATTCTGAGACTTAGCAATTTTACTTTCTTGGGGGCTCGAGGACCAGCATGGGTATCGTGAATACTTTTTGCTCAACGTTGCAACACCGCAATTTGATATTGACAGTCGACGGCGATTATTGCTTTGTTTGGTATCTGTCATTGTTTACGTTTTGATTTATCGATATTATTCAATTTGTGTTCAGTTTTGTGTACTCAGAATTCATCAGAAACTCAGTTTATTTCCTGTTTTGGTGATTTGATATAATGGTGAGACGTTGTGAGGTGTGTTAAAGACAATTTGAACCGGCGATCAAAACACGTCATTTCATAGGAAATGGAATGGATAAAAATGAATTTAAATTGAATTGATTAGATTATATTGATTATACCCATAGGTCAGCTGCGACAGTGTCTTGTGGTAAAATATGTAGCACTGATAAATGCTTCCTTATTTGTAGTCAAAATATGCGAAACTGCTGAAAAATCAACTCAATTAATATTTTTGATTAAAAATATAAGGATATTTCTATACTTCTTCTACACACAACAATCAGAAATTTACCGTTGACTGTTTTTGGAACTAGTCAAACTAATTTGGAGAAATATTTCACTGTAAGACTTCATCATGAGGCAAATAAATTGAAAGATTCAACGGAAGTTAGAGTAAGAAGTATGTTAACAAAAATAATCCTATTCAAAAATCAATAAATTATTTGTGTGATTATCCATGGTTGTTTTTCATTTCAGTCCTGTTTTAAATAAGAAACACTGCTATTTGCTACATCTTCACATGATTCATGATTTTATTGTTGATATAACATTTCGTCATAATACTTGTCAACACATATTCATTATCGATTTTCATCTATCTACATGAGATGAAATAATCAGACATCAATTTTTTTGCGTCAAAATATATGAATTCTGCTCAAGATGAAACCTCCTTCATTTTTGACGATATCGTGAAATGATATAAACAAGTTTCATCTTCAGATTTGAAAATTACATTCCAATATGCAATCATATCTATTTTGCCTTGAAAACGAGTTTTTCACTTTTTTGAAAATTATTTCCACTAGTAGGTACTGAACTTTGAAATCGTAAATATACTTATACATGCACTGTCACTGATCGCCAAAGATATACATGTTCATTATTGAAATTGAACGTTATTTATGATAAAGTATAAGTAGACAACTGTATACTGAATAGTAAGTATATTGTTTCATATGGCGTTGAGAATTAAACTTTTCTTGTGACGTAGTCATAATAAGTTTATTGATTACAAGCAAGTTACAAAAATCACCATAGGATTGTATATATTCGAATTTCTCGTAACAATGTGAGGGAAGTATAAAGATGTTCATGTTCCCACCAAGAAATGCTAAAAAGTACCACTGAAATTGTTGAGGATTTTCAATTTGGTTTCATCATGAATTAATAATAAATTTGACCCCCTCTGACAACACGGCACTGGTGCTGGGAGAATCAGGTTCTGCTATCCTTGTTTAGACAAAGATAGATACTATAGATGTTGCTTCCAAACAAACTGTATTGCCAGGGGTGTGGATTACTTATCTAGTCTGTTCAATGATCGAAGAGACAGATTGTAGGACGTAGGAGTACAAAAGATCTCTCGACGACATAGGCGTTCGATTTTTTTTTTAAGAGGAGAGGTGTTGTAAACCCTCATATAATTAATCAATATTTTTTTGCTTCTAGAATCATTGTGGATTTTTCTCATCGATCTTAGTCGCTCGAAATATAGTATAATCAGATATCCTCAGTAGACACTTGAAACTCTCATTCTTATCAATCACGTAGCATTAAAAGCTCACGAAACTTCATATGATATCTTGTGAGATATCCATTTCGAAACTCACTTCAAGAACTTTAGTTCAGTCTCAGCATAATCAATTTCAGCACTTTTATAATGGAAATAAGTATAGAGTATACTAAATGTGTCCATATGAATTGTATTTTATATTTTGTTTCTCACGTCCAGTATATTATCAAAACTTTCGTCTATAAAATTACATGCCTTCAGAGAAGCCACTTTTAGTTAGTTAGTAACCAATCTTTCATTTGACCACATCGCTAACTCAACTTTTGTACCGAGCACTCTGTGATTGTCTTGTGAAACTTTTACCATCATCGAAGTGAATAAACGTCTACTGAAAAAGCTACCCACTATTTATTTTGGTTCACCACATTTCGAAAACCTTCTTTGTAATCACTGTGACCATTCACAGGACTCTTTTATTCCCATGCAATAAAAGGGGAGATTACAACACCAGGTATAATATATTTTTTTCCAAGAATTCATGAGGATTCAACTTTAATTAACTTGTCTCAACCGCTGCAGAATTTTGATTGTGGCCGGTTTATTATTACCAAAAACAATTGAATCATCCAAATGAATGAAACATTTTTCATAATTCAACCCTGACATAGCTCTCGAAAAAACAATAGGGGTAAGTTTTAACCCCAAGGGTAGTCTCGTCATTCGATACTGACCTCTATCAGCTGTAAAACTTATGAAGGGTCTAGACGATTCATCCAATTATATTGGATAATATCCTTGTAACAAGTCGAGATGTGAAAAGTACATTACTCCCGGCAGTAAGTCAAAGATTTCATCTATACAAGGCAATGGAAATTTATCGTCTTCAATACGCTTGTTCAAGAGTTGAGTCGATAACTACCCTCCATTTTCTAATACCATCAATATCAGATTTCTTTGGTACCACCAATGACGGTGCTGACCATTCGGACCTTGTTGGCTCGATAATCCCGTCAGATAGCATTTTTCCAATTTGATTATTCATTTCAGCTTTTTGTGACTGTGGCAAGCGGTATGGTTTAACATATACCGGAGTTGCGTCGCTCTTCAAATGTATTGTCTGTTTATGAACATTCGTTACCGTTAGTGAGTCATTCTCCAAGCAAAACACGTCTGCATATTTTGCACAAATTTTATGAATAGAAATTATTTCTTCATCACTGAGACCTTTGACATTCATAGACTCGAGTAAAGTATCTATACGCTCTACTGTTAATTTTGAAATACTATCCATCATTGGTTTGAAATTTTCGAACCTGAGTTCCCTTTCAGCAACATTCAAAATTATCACTGATATACTGTAATCACAAGGTTTAGCGATAATTCCCGCAGTATAAACTCCCTCAGCAATTTCTTCTGAAATAACAATACAATCATCTGCATTTTGAGCTTGAAAATATTTAATAATTCCACACCAATCGTAGTGTAATCATCATATTTGGAATGAAGTGGCATTGAAATTTTTTCGCCATTTCTGAAAATCGAAAATGTAAATGTCTCATAATGTAAATGTTCAATTATTGCAAAGTATTTAGCAAAGAAATCTGATCCAATAACGCCATTCATCTCATTTCCCTAGTCATTCACCACATGGAATTCATGACCTGCCTCACCGTTACCTATTTGTAGTGTCAACATATTGTTTTTCATTCACACTTGCCGCAATTAGTACACCCACAGAAGCACCACTATCACTATCATTCCATTTTTCATGCAAACATAATTCAAACTATTCATACACAACACCTCGCAATCATCTATACTCTCACTAGAAGTAACATTTATTTCGGATCCCTGTGCATTATCCATGAAAAATCCTCTTCATTGGGATGAATTAAAAGTCCGATGATTGTTACTATCTAATCGCCCTCTACAATTTCCACGAAACTATTCACGGTTTTGTCCTCTGAAATTATTACCGTTTCTGAAATTATTTGTGTTAGAGTTACTGAAATTTCTAGAAGCACCCTTGATCTTCCGCGCCAATTTTGCTGGAAACCTCGACTCGTATTGTTCTGAGTGCGGTAGAAGAAAGACGTGTGTTTGTGAGAGCTCCATCAAAGTTGCTTAAAAACCACTGTGAACAGTGAAATTCTAAAGTTAATTTTACACTCGAAGTTCTGGAACGTGACAAGGACACCTCCAAATAAGTTTTCAAACGGTGAAATTATCTAACTCAACATATATTTGATAATAAACCACAACGAAAATGTCACTAGAAAATATTCGTTCACTCTCCTTGGAGCAAAAAGTAGACGTTATCTTAAATACTGTCGTAAAAACTGCGAACGATATGGATAATTTATCAGCAGAAGTAAAATACTTAAGAGAAGAAAATAAACTGCTCAACAATAAAGTAGACACCCTCGAAAAACGACTGGATATTTTGGAATCACAGTCCAAACAAAACTGGCTAGTTTTTTATGGAGTTTCAGAAGACACTGAAGAAAATCCCAATGAATTAGAACAACATATTTTGAATATATTGGCAAATAAATTAGATCTTGTTATTCCACCAGAATCAGTCGAGAGAGTTTTCAGATTAGAAAATACTACCAATCGGCCGGTGGTTATAAAATTCACGAATGTCAAACATAGAGAGATAATAATGAAAAAAGCAGTTCATTTCAAAAATACAGGTTTCTCTGTATCACCATACTATACTAGGAAAGAGGTGCAACAACGTGCAGGATTTAAAAAATTTTTGAAGC